>JARPMR010000012.1:19559590-19984590 GCA_029955525.1 Oeneis ivallda | reverse complement strand
TTCACATTAATTATGACAGGTTTTAGCATTCATGCAATATTTAAATTAGAACAAAGATTTGACCCAAACTGGTTCATACCTGATGATACATACTATAAAGAGTTTATAAATATTCATGAGTACTATTATCCTGAAGAAGGCCAACCTGCGATGGTTTTTCTGGGCGATATGAATTACAATGCGGAGTTTGTAAAGTTGCATGATATGATACAGGTCTTAAGGAATGAGTCCTATGTAACTGATGTGATATCTTGGGTAGAAGTATTTCATGGTTACGTCTTAAACAATTTTGGGATTGATTTGTTAAACACAACGACTATATCAGATGAACAGTTTAAAAAGTATTTGTCAAGGTTCTTGTTTAGTCCTGTTGGTGGGAGGTTCGAAAAAAATTTTAAAGTCACAGAAAAACTTACTTGTGGTAAAATTATTACGAATATTACAGCTTCATCAATGACATTTAATTTTATCAGATTTGAAGGACCTTCAGAATATATTCCTGCAATGCATCGTGTTAAAGAAATCGTGAAATCTACTAATATAACGTCAGGGTCTGGTTATCGCAGTGTTTGGTCAAAAGCTTTTGGCAATTGGGTAACTGACGAGATCATAGCCGTTGAAGTTGAAAGAAATATAGAGTTAGCTCTACTTTGTGTTATGATTTGTACAGTTATCTTGATAACGAATCTTCAAATGTGTTTGTGGATATTTATTTGCGTTTTGTTGACTATCGTAAATGTTCTTGGGTGGATGCAGAGATGGGGCATGACTGTAGACATTGTTTGCTGTATCGGTCTTGAACTTGCGATAGGTTTATGTGTAGATTATGCTGCCCATGTTGGGCATACTTTTTTAACTATCACTCAAGGTAATTTGAACGAAAGAGTTTTTAAGACGGTCACTTCGATTGGTTCTGCTGTACTGTTAGGTGGTGGATCTACGTTGCTTTCCTTATCACTTCTGAGTATGTCTAAAGCATACACGTTCCAGTCATTTTTCAAAATATTTTTACTTGTCATAATTTTCGGGCTCTTTAGCGGTTTACTTTTTTTGCCTGTAGTTTTATCATTGATCGGGCCAACAGGGCACAGGGATCGAGACGGGAAAGAAACAAAATCTTCAGAAGCTGTAGAATTAAATGGAAAACCTCAGGATGAATGGGGAGAAAAAATAAATGAGGGATAAGTTGATACGGGCTTTTTCTTTGTGTACAAAACTATACCAATTACGAGTACTAGTACGAGTATAATAACGTAATAACAACTAAATTAGTGTAAGTAGGTAATTCTTGTTTAAATGGGTCATTCTAGCGAGTGACAAAATATTCAAAATAAAATGTTATTTGTGAAAAATCATCCTTATCCCTAGTTAGTTTTGATCTATTAAAATCATCTAAATTTTAAAAAGATATCATCAATCAATAATAGGTATTACTTAAAAATTGCATAATATGTATGTTGGTTTACTTTTAGGTACTTACTTGTCAATCGTTATGAATGCGATAAAATAGCCACTTTACCTACTTCTGCAGATAACTAATCACTCCTGTCGTTCAAGATAAAATTAATTATGTAATAAAAACCGGCCAAGTGCGTGTAAGGCCACGCGCAGTGTAGGGTTCCGTAGTTGCCTGTTGCAAGTCACAATTAGTATTGCTGACCTCGGATAATGCTTTTATTTTATTTATGAATTTTGAATATCATTTTGAAAGATCACTATATTAAAAAATATTGGCCCGTACGTAATGAATATACACCCAACAAAATGAATGTTAAAAACAATCCTTTGGTTGACCCAAAAAATGTGGTTTTACCTCTGCTTCATATCAAACTAGGGCTGATGAAAAATTTTGTCAAAGCACGACAAAGATTGCTTGCTTTTAAGTACTTAAAAACCATTTTTCCCAATCTTTCTGATGCCAAAGTCAAAGAAGGAATCTTTGTGGGCCTCCAATAAGAAAGATATTAAAAGATGAAAATTTTAATGGTCATTTATCCAGTGTCGTAAAAGATGCTTGGTATTCATTTAAAGCAGTAGTAAAAAATTTCTTTGGCAAAAATAAATCAGATGATTATGAAGAAATTGTTTCCATTTGTTGAAGAATTACCATAAGATGGGGGGTGAATATGTCATTAAAAATTCATTTTACATTCGCACCTGGATTTTTTTCCTGAGAACTTGGGAAGTGTAAGCGATGAACATGGTGAACGTTTTCATCAAGATTTGAAGATTTATGAAGAGAGGTACCAAGGTTTTTGGGATAAAAATATGTTAGGTGATTACTGCTGGTCTATAATAAGAGAAACTGATGCTAAGCAGTATAAAAGAAGAAGTAATCGGTGTCATTTTTGTTTTTTTTTCTAGTTCACACATAAAAGATTGTTAAAACAATTATAGTAAATATTTAAAAAACTTGACGTCCTATTTTTTCCTACTTCAGTATCTAACATAGGGTTTATTACTATACCGATTCACATTAGTTTCATCTATGGGTAGAAAACCTTGTAAAGTAGTGAATAAATAAATTATGAGACTTACCTATACCTATATCACTTTATGAAATTTCACCTTACTCACTTTCGAGTGAAGCTGGAAAAAAAATATTTTAGAGTTAACCTGCACCTTTATACACTTCAGTTACCTAATATAATTGTTGTTACCGGTTTTTTGTAGAAAAATAATAAAAATTAAAGTAATCAATAAATAAAAATAAACATTTAGGGCCGATTTCACCAACGTAAAATTAGTCTGGCGAGCGTTTTGATATTTTGACAGTATTTTCAATACAAAAACTGTCAGAACGCTCATTTTATTCCTCGGATAAACGTCACTTGACGTTGGTGAAATCGGCACAACGTACAAATTTTTTAAATTTATTTTTTTATGTTTTCAAAAATGATGTCTAATTTAACTTTATAATGAATTGTTGTTGATTATTGTTATTGCGATATAATGTAACTTGCATTTTGTCTTTACTCTTAAACTACACATGCATGAAAATGATGTAAATATGTTTATCAGATTTATGTAAAATTGCCTAATAAACTAAAATTAAAAATTATACAAAGCAACAATTATTGAATTCAATAAAACTAATTGTAGTGTTTCATTAGAATGATAGGAGCTTCTGAAAAACGAATCAATTCAATACCTATGTAAAATTATCTAGGTAGTTAAATTATTTAACAGCTCTAATTAAATATTAAAATACCAAAACTCTACATATAAATAGTAATTGAGTAATTATTACGATACGAGCATACTCGTAGCAAGGTAAATAATTTTATTTACTTTTTAGTGTATAATATCTAGATAAACATAGCATTGGAATTTGGAACTTAGTTTATATATTAAACTGTTGATTAGGTATATTAGCACGAGTACATCGTATTGGTTAGATAGGACGCCTATATTGAAAATGTAATTTCTGAAGTTGGAGCTACCCAAAGGTATTAAAATACCCATTTTCACCAACGTTCTCTAACTTTTACGAGCTACTTATGATAGGTGACGCTTTCTGTCAATTTCATTTTCACGAAATGTTAACAAACCTCAAAAAGGTGAATTTGATATATCATCTGTAGTGTTTAGAGGTCTCTTTATATAGGTAGCCCCTAAAATATAAATTATACAATCGTAGAGGATTGTATAATTTATATTTTAGGACCAAGGATGTTTTAGGTATGGTTGATGAAAACGTGCAGGTCCGAAAAAGTAACAGGTATGAAGATTGTACAGGTTGTCTCTATAATATTATCAGAGCAATAATAAACGTGTGAATTGTTTACTGATTTTATTGATTAGAATTTTTATGAATTGACGTTTTGAAAGATTTTCAATAAGTAAACTGACTGAACGCCAAAAACGTTATACGGCGGTAGTGAAAGAGGCCCTTAACCAACATGGCCCATAACCTATGAATTACCCATGAATTATTATTATAGTTTATTAATCTTATATCGGGTTATAACCGACTTCAAAAAAGGAGGAGGTAATCAATTTATTCGTCGGAATCTTTTTTTATGTATGTTCACCGATTACTCGAAGACGCCTGAACCGATTTGGAAAATTCTTTTTTTTGTTTGAAAGGGTATACTTCTCAGGTGGTCCCATTTAAATTTGATCGAAATCGGTTGAGCGGTTTTAAAAAAAAATCTACAGTAAATTAAATATACTTTGTACCTAATGGTGCGGGCGTTTGAAGTCGGTTTTTTAAAAAAAAATTTTTATATTATTAAATTATTATGATTCATGTTATCTTATCTATCACGCACAATATGAATGTGTTGTACGCTGCGGTTATTGTTATTACGTGGTTATTACTTATTACCTATCGCCTATCGTAGGCAGAAACTTACCAAGTCGTACCTTCTATTAGTTTTAACCAGGCACTGAGGTAGCGATACTATGGATCATAATAAAAAACATTCCATTTTGTATCCACTCTTTTATGTATTGTTTAAAGACAAAACATTACAACTCTCGGTGACTACTGGTTATATACCTATAAACAGCGATAAAAAAATAGTTATCATTGTTTACCATTGCTAGTAGCTGTTATTATCTATTGTTTACAGTTAAGTGTTCGCTATTTATTTTAGGCTTATTATCTACTAGCTGATGCTTGCGACTTCGTCCGCGTGGATTTCGTTTTTAGGGTTCCGTAGTAAACAAGGAACCCTTATAGTTTCGCCATGTCCGTCCGTCTGTCTGTCTGTCTGTCTGTCTGTCTGTCTGTCTGTCCGCGGTTTAGCTCAGAGACTATTGGTACTAGAAATCTGTAATTTGACAAGGGTATAAATATCAATCACGCCGACAAAGTGGTGAAATAAAATTGTGAAAAATATTTTTTTAGGGTACCTCCCCTACATGTAAAGTGGGGATGAATTTTTTTTTCTCGTCTATCCCATAGTGTGGGGTGTCGTTGAATAGGTCTTTCAAAAATATCGTGGGTGTGGGAACACCATTTTTCAATTCAGGGATCCGTTTGTGAAATATGATATTTTAAAGTGCTAAATTTTATTAGAGTCAAGTGTCCCCCCCCCTCTGCCAGCTAAATGGTTGTATAAAGGATGCAAGAAAAAATTCACAGCAGTAGTATATATAATGAATTTTAAAGGAAAACTATCACGGCTAAGTAGGGTTCATTAGTTAAGGAGTTATATCTGTTTTTTCTAAGTTAGGTATTACACGTAGTGTAAGTTGCATTTTGTAGTAGGTACATTATAGTATTTAAACCACCAACTCAAAATGTATTCAATATTCATAAATAAAATAAAAACACTATCCTAGGTCAGCAATAATATTTCAGACTTTCAACTACGGAACCCTACACTGCGCGTGGCACGACACGCACTTGGCCGGTTTTTTTTTAAATACTTCGGGAACTCTGATTTCCGGGATAAAATGTGGCTTATGTAACTCTCCACAGGTCCTAAACTATAACCATGCAAAAAATCACGACAGTCACGTCGATCGTAGCTCTGTTGCAGCGCGATTGACAAACCAATAAACAAACACACTTTCGCATTTATAATATTAGTAAGGAAGGATAGCGCAGAAATCCTACTAATATTATAAATCGGAAAGTTTGTGAGGATGGATGGATGTTTGTTGCTCTTTCACGCCACAACGAATAAACCGATTTGACTGAAATTTGGAATTGAGATAGCTCAAACTCGGGATTAGCATAATATAGGAAAATTAGAGAGTTCCCGCGGGAATCAAAAACCTTAATCCATGCGGATGAAGTCGCGGGCATAATCTAGCAAGCAATAACCTACAATAAAGTATTGATTGAACAATCTTTCGTGATACGATCATGACCAGCCGTACTCAATTTTTAGGTTTCCGTACCCAAAGGGTGCCAAGGGACCCAATTACTATTTTCCCCCTTTTTTATTTTGGTGTCATGTATTGATTGAATGAATAATTATGGAATACCGTTCGCGTTACCGCGAGGTCTAGAGTTTGGGGCGAACCACTAGTTATCTGATGTTATATCGGCAATAAAAATGCACTAGGTGTATGTGAAAATTTCAACTGTCTATCTATTACGGTTTACGAGATACAGCCACGGATACAGCCCGCTGACAGACGGACGGACGGACGGACGGACGGACAGCGGAGGCTTAGTAACAGGGTTCCGTTGGCACCCGTTGGGTACGGAACCCTAAAAATGGAGTCTATGTCACCCGGACCATAATAGATTGACACCTCATTCATCAGAAACGGCTCTGCAATTTAGGAGCTATGGTGCAACATACGTGAATAGTAAATACAAACATATTTATATACATAACTAGCTGATGCCCGCGACTTCGTCCGCATGGATTTAGTTTTTAAAAATCCCGCGGGAACTCTTTCATTATCCGAGATAAAAAGTAGCTCTCCCGGTCTGAGGAACCACTACTACATCCATTACTATACCCATGCAAAAAATCGCATCAATCCGCTGTTCTGTTGCGACGTGATTGAAGGACAAACCAACAAACAAACACACTTTCGCATTTATAATATCAGTAATGCTTTAGTATAACACTTTTTATAATTGTCAAATTTTTTACCATACTTAACCAAAGACAAAATTACGTTTAGCTGTCATTTACCTTTTGTTATTCCACTGTCATTTGCGTTTTGTTATTCCATGTCAGATGCGTTTTTCTTATACCACGTTTTATAGTGACATGACGGAAACACGGTCGAACGGGATAAAAAGTATCCTATGTCCGTCTCCAGGTTCTAAGCTACCTCTCCACCAATTTTCAGCCAAATCGGTTCATCCGTTCTTGAGTTATAAATAGTGTAACTAACACCACTTTCTTTTATATATATAGACTAGCTGATGCCCGCGACTTCGTCCGCATGGATTTAGTTTTTAAAAATCCCGCGGGAACTCTTTCAATATCCGAGATAAAAAGTAGCTCTCCCGGTCTGAGGAACCACTACTACATCCATTTACTATACCCATGCAAAAAATCACATCAATCCGCTGTTGTGTTGCGACGTGATTGAAGGACAAACCAACAAACAAACATACTTTCGCATTTATAATATCAGTAATGCTTTATTGTAACACTTTTTATAATTGTCAAATTTTTTAATACTTAACCAAAGACAAAATTACGTTTAGCTGCCATTTACGTTTTGTTATTCCACTGTCATTTGCGTTTTGTTATTCCATAGCAGATGCGTTTTTGTTATACCACGTTTTATAGTGACTTGACGGAAACGCGGTCGAACAGGATAAAAAGTATCCTATGTCCGTCTCCTGGTTCTAAGCTACCTCTCCACCAATTTTCAGCCAAATCGGTTCATCCGTTCTTGAGTTATAAATAGTGTAACTAACACCACTTTCTTTTATATATATAGATATGTATATAATAGTCATAATTCTCTTGGCTTTTCGTAGTCGGGTAAAAAATGAAACTCACTTGTTGTTGTTCCGTACCAAAATGGTAAAAATGGAACCCTTATGGTGAGATTTTCTCCGTCCGTCCGTCCGTCTGTCACAGTGTGTTGGTTATATACTCAAAGGTCACGTCACACTCGATTATTTTAGTAACTACTAGCTGACCCGGCGAACTTCGTACCGCCAACTTACCTATATAAATAAAACAAATAAATTATCTTAATAAAAATAACTATCCTATCTTTCAAGTTGGACCAAATTACAGATAGTTACGACTTACGAAGTTTGATCAAAATTGGTTCAGTAGTTTAGGAGTCCATCGCGGAAAAACAACGTGACACGTAATTTATATATATTAAGATTAAAGCTATCGACAAGAAATTTGGAATAGTTGTGTAATAGTGGCCCAACTACATTGGAATAGGCTATTTGACTACTTTTAGAAAATCATCTTAAATTGTTAAATATGCCATGCTGAAGCTAACAAAACATATATTTCGGCATAATTTTCATTATTTTTCATAAAAATCGAGAAATAAATTCAAAAAAATAAATTGCTGCCGAAACGTTCCATTTGCTCTCATGACGTAACAGTTCACATTTCAAACAATGACAATTTTATAATATGTGTTTAGGCCGCGTGTCGCATACTATTTGGTATTTAATAAAATAGTAACGATGAAAAACAGACGAAATTAGCCTATTACGCCGCACAAACACGTCGAAATGTATTGACAAAATGAGAATTCCATAGGTGGTGTGGACTGTGACGTCATTCGAGATCACGGAACGTTTTCGATCACGTGACCATGGCCAGAATTATAGCAATTTTATTTAATGTTTTCTAATTAAATAAAGCTTTATTTTTTAGTTTTGTCGTATGGAATAATGTTTTTAGATAATAATCTTTTAGGATGACACCAGTTGAAACGATATTTTTATTATAGTCAAATACCCTATTTAAAAAAATCAAAAATTATTTTTAGTTTAATGAAAGAAGGGCGATAATCGGGAGTTTGAAATTTCAAAGTAAGAACCGAGGAACAAACAAAACAAGTGAGTTTCATTTTTTACCCGACTACGAAAAGCCAAGAGAATTATGACTATTATATACATATACCGAGATACCGAGTGGGGTATCATATGAAAGGGCTTTACTACATTCTAAAACAGATTTTTATTTATTTTTAAATATAATAGTTTTTGATTAATCGGGCAAAGTGTCGAAAAAATACCAATGTTGCCGGAGAGTTGATATTTTGTTTTTCTGATTGTTCAAGAACAACTTGCACGTGAAGTGTTTTCAATGTCTGACCTCATTTAGATTACAATCATTACAATAATTATTTTTATCTTATCGTAAGAGCAGTGTGTAGTGTAAAGTTACCATGCAAGAAATAACAGTAACCTTACAAGTTAAGTAATACAGTATATTTTATACTTACTTGTTTACTTGTATTTAGAAATGTTTTAAATAATTACAGTTAAGGACGATATACCTGACATCCTGTTATCCAGTTTTCTCTCCATCATCAGATCCTCCTCCTCGACCCTCTATTATATCATCTTTCTAACACTATACATTGAGTCTGTACGGTGTATGTCGAAACCGTACAATTCGCCCAGTCATCATTCACGCGTTTATTATAAACACACCTTTTTATAATTCATTCATCAGTGCACATTCCATCGCATCGCGCTCACATTACTGCTGTTATAAGTTCTTGCAATTCACGAGGCCGACTGACTTATGGTTGTGTGTGTGTCGTATCTGTATAAGTGTGAGCGAGCGCAATGCTCGCGGCTGCCCGCTCCCACCTAGGCCAACTTTTATATATTCTGTGCCTAGGCTTTGACAGGCACGCACACTTATGCAATGTGCATGTACACGAAGTAACCACGAGTAAAGCTCACTCGCCTTCGTGAATTGCAAAAACTGTAGGTTATTAGCCTAAAGTAGGGGGCAATAAACTTGTACCTCTATAAAGCAGTTTTATTACTGAGCGGTCCTGAACCGCACAGAGTCCTTTCTAATAAGCCCAAACACACTATATCTGTTGTGAGGAGTTGGGTATCCCGCAGACTATTTGATGCTGCAGCATCAGAGCCTTGGAAATAATCCCCAAGTACAAGTGAAAGCTTGTAAAACCCTTTAATCAAGCAGGAAATGAGCTGATGACCTTCGAACGCCTGAGCAGATCTTCATAAATTATAGCTAAGGTCCACCTCGATTGCTATGAGGGAACAGACAGACACACAGATAGTGTGAAACTTATATAACACCCCTCTTTTTTGACGGGGTTTAAAAATACGATCTCACAAGTCACAATGTGTATGCACCATTGCGGTAACTAACAATAATTTATTATTATCATACCCTCAATAAGTAATTAAGTAAGTGCTGCTTTAATTACATTTACACAAGATTGTGACCAACCTATATACCTACCTAGCGCTGTAAATGTCAGTTTTACATTTTACATACTTGGTACAAGGTGTTTGATAATTAATAAAATTATTGTAATTTAACCCTAACATAAATTTTATCGCACAAGAAAAGGGGCAAGGGGCATACGTATTATCATTTCTATATACCTATCAGAATGAATAGGTAGAATGGTTTCTTCATCTGTGTCTAGGTACGTGATTTAAGAGCGCGTGTAACCCCAAAAAAAAACAGATTTCACGATGAGATAAAACATAGCCACAACCTCATGTGAGGCGCGACAAAAGAAAGCGTTTTGCGCGGAATAGGAGTGCAGTAAGCGCTAAATACTTTGTAACTCGTAAAATATTCATTTTCTTTTCAATTCACTAGGCTACTCTCTTGATAATATCAATCGGAATTTAATGTAAAAATTTTGGCTCTGTAATATGCAACACCAATGTGTTGCATATTAAAATAAATGAATATTGGTTAAAAATTAGACCTAACTTCGCGATTTTTTAATAACGAACAAATTTCATAATTTTATGTTTTTGCCCAAACACGTCCCTTGGCAGTATGATGTAATTCTTGCGTGTTTTTTTTCGGATACTTGAAACTTGATCTACTACTGTAAAAATCAAATCTGTTTACTGTTAACGAGCGCACACCCACTCGCCACTATGGTATTAAAGATTTTGCGCTTAGATTCATTGCGTCTTATTTTAGTGATCGTGTTCAAAGAGTGTGTGTCAATGATGTAAAATCATCCGGATCAGCCTCGGTAATGGGTGTACCCCAGGGTTCTATTCTAGGTCCATTCATGTTTTTGATTTACATAAATGATTTACCACATTTTGTCCAAAATACTTGCGATATTGTACTATTTGCTGATGATACGTCTTTGATTTTTAAAGTCGATAGGACGAAAAACAATTTTGACGATGTAAATATTGCATTATCTCAAGTTTCTGAATGGTTTACGGCAAATAATCTACTTTTAAATGCTAAAAAAACCAAGTGTGTTGAGTTTTTATTGCCCAATACCAGAACTGTCAGTAAAAATTTAAAGATAAGTAAGGTCAAGGGGAGTAAGAGAAACGGTGGGGTAAGAGAAACACAAAGCTTTATCTAGCAAACTATGCAGTTTATCGAAATTTGCTATCAGTCGATAAAACAGTATTATCGAAGTGGTTTAAATTTTTTTAAAGAGATGTCGCTACGATAATTCTTCAAGGTTATATTAAAGAAAGAAATTTGCCATTTTTCAAAACTCAAAACACGAGTTAGACACGGTTTTATTTATTGCTTGTTTTAAAGTGATTTTATAGAGTTTTCAACAGTTTTTTGTGGTAACTACTTAGAGTAATGTATAGATTTAATGTTCCAATTGTTTTTTCTGTCTTAAACGTTCAGGTAATTAATTTAAGACATGTTAAAGATTCTAGTCACTAAAAGTTCCGAGTGGGAAAGTGAAACAGAGATGAGCGGGGAAGAGAAACATATGTTTCACTTCCCCCATTTTCAGAGATTACCAACCTTCTTTAAAATACATGTTATTTAAAAAAAACTAATATTTGATTATAGGTCATCTTGTGTCTGCCACACCAAATTTATTAATTTTATTGGTGAAAGCAAGAATAGAGAAAGACGTAAAAATATTGTAAACACGGTGTTAGCTATGTTATTGAACTAAAAAATTAATAAATTTAGAACTTACTCAAAATTTGTTTTGGTTCACTACCCCTGACTTGGCGACTATGTTTCACTTACCCCATTTTCAGTTTTTTCCATTTATTTAAGAAATTAGACCATATAGCCATGCACTGAGACTCGTTATCGATTGAGGCAATTAAAGATGCCATTTTAGTTGTTGAAATAGTTCTATAGGCCTCATATTTATAGAGTTCTGATCATAGTTTCACTTACCCCATTTCGGGGCTAAGTGAAACAAAACCATAGTCTACTTTTAATGAATAATTTCGTCGTTTTTTGCACGACTAGAGGGCTTGAAGATCATGTCATAAGAAGCCGATTTAATGAAGAGTATATAGCATTTATTGTTATTCAAATTGACAATCTTTTTACTGGCTTACAGGTCATTTTCTAGAAAAAACAGTAAAGTATGTTTCACTTACTCCCCCTGACCTTAATGAACCCTTGAAAAGTGAGGACTCCACAGTGTTCTTGGGATTAACCCTGGACTCAAAGCTGAAATGGGGCACCCATATAGCAACACTTGCTGGCAAGCTTAGCTCTGAGTGCTTACGCTGTTAGGAAGATTCGACAGTTAACTGACATAGAAACTGCAAAAATTGTTTATACTACACCTGCTCGGAAAGTACCTTCTGATTTGCGTCATATCGGAAAAGAGCGAGAAAGAAAATACGTCTTTACGTGGAGACAAATCTGCGGGCTGAAAAAATGTATGAAATTTCATTACTTACGTGCTTTAGCGGGCTGAAAAGTTGTATGAAAATCCATTACACACGTGGTTTTTTTTTTTTTAATTTTTGATAAAATCAGTTCAGTAATACCAATACTTAAAAAATGATAAAAAAAATAGAAATCTGTTTCAACAAATAAGACTCATTATTTTCATAGTAAGTACCTAATAAATTAAATAACGAACTAAAAATATAAAAAATAGGAACTAAATGATAAATAATACTTAAACTAATAAATAAATATCATATCATCATAATATTATCCTCTACAACATGGTTGCCTGGTATGTGCTGGTATCGCTTCTAATAGTTTTATAGCCGCCACCCTTGTACCCTTATGTTGTTGTTGTTATTTATTTTGTATATTAGTGTATTTATTTCATTTTCATTTCAATTTTTAATTAATATAATTAAATATAGAAGAATATCATAAAGACGAGTTTGTTTTATAAGTAGGAATACGCGGTTACAGATTCTATTAGGCTGAATAGGTCATGGATCTTTGCCTGTCCTCAAGAGGGCTAATGAAAAACAACAACAACCTACAAAATTGTTCGCGCTATTTTCTTTGTGTTTGTGTACCAAAAAATTATTGTCAAAAAACAAATTGTTGCTGGCCGCTTGCATTTTCTTTGCATTTAAAAAAATTAAAAAAATTCTTTCCTTTGTTTTATCATAATATTGAATTTATAAAATTTTGATGACGCCGCCAGAATAAAAAATTATTTGCTGAAGCAGCGATTGCAAATCTTTTGCCCGAAAAATCCAAAAATAGATACAACAAAGATTACGAAGATTTTGTACAATGGAAAAACGAGAAAAATGCACCATCTTTTTCTGAAAATGTTGTACTCTTTTAACTAACATTCATCTACTCATCCATCTACGAAGCCACCAGTGGCAACTAGACAAGCAGTTGACCTTTGGAACCACAGCCTTCCACAAGCGCTGTGCCACCAGCACAGGCATTTATCTCGTCAGCTGTTTTGTCTCAGACGTCTAAAACCATTAATTTGCCGAACAAAAACATCACCTTCAGTTTTAATGATTGTACGAATTTCAATATAAACTTTAATTAAAAAATGTCTGTTATTTTCCTCGTAGGTGTAGTATAAAGCACTATGTATCACTCGGGAGAAAGTGCGATTCCTAACTCGGGTGTATTAAGGCCCTCGGCTGCGCCTCGGGCCTCAAATGACACCCTCGTATGTAATCGGTCACTTTCACCCCTCGTTGAACAATGTACTATTATTTTGCATATTTCAATTATTTGGCGACGAATCGCTAATTAACTCCAAACTTCAAAGTCTGGAACATCGGCGCGAGGTTGCCTGTCTGTCGGTATTCTACAGGATATATTTCGGCGAGTGTGCTTAAGAACTATTCGAACTAGTTCCTCCATCACCCTTCTACCATCGAACCGCAAGGCATCGCTCGAATCTGCACCGCTGGTCGAAATTCCACGATCCCGCACTAAGCGCTTCGCTTCCTCGTTCCTAATACGCACCGCTATTGGAATGCCCTTCCGGCTTCCGTTATTCCGAACGAATATAACTTCGGTACCTTTAAATCAAGAGTGAATAGGCATCTTCTAGGCAAGCGCGCTCCATCTTAGGCTGCATCTTCACTTACCATCAGGTGAGATTGCAGTCAAGCGCTAGTCTATATTATATTTAAAAAAAAAATCCATAGTATTATGTCATACGGAATCTTATTATGGGGTAAAGCAGCCGATATTGGAAAAATTTTTGTATTGCAGAAGAGGGCAATTCGCGCAATATATAATTTAAAACCGCGGGATTTCCTTCGAGAAAAATTTAAAGAAATAGGCATTCTTACAGTAGCTTCACAATATATTTACAACAATATAATATTTGTCAGACAAAACATTGTGAATTACAAAAAAAGGGTGATTTACACGATAGGCAAGTTAGAAATCCAAACAGGCTCGTGATTCCCCGATGTCGCCTCAAGAGGGTCCGAAAGACATTTGTGGGAATGGGCGTGACGTTTTATAATAAAATTCCACAGTCGATCTTAGACTTGCACTTGCCTTTACACAAGTTTAAGAAATCAGTTAAAACTAATCTCATGAAAAAAGCGTATTAAATGCAATTGAAGACTATTTAGATGATAAAAAAGCGTGGACATAATTCGTTCCAGCGATTCATGAGACAGCAGGTGGTAATTGAACTGTATAACTATTCTATTGAATTGTAAACTTATTTTGAAAAGAGCAACTGCCGAGTTTCTTGCTGGTTCTTCTCGGCAGGAACGGCATTCCGAACCAGTGGTAGACTCATCGACGATTCAAAAGCACTTGTAAAAAAGTTTATTTGAATAAAAAACATTTCTATTGTATTCTATTCTATTCTAATACCGAGGCACCTATTTTATCATCAATGTCGAGAATGACCGTTTAGGAATTTTTAAATATCAGAAATAATATTTATTGGTTGTTGGATTAGTGTCGTGGGTTTTACCTGGTGGGTTTTACGTGGTGGGTGGGTTTGTTGTAACCATAAATTCCCTCAAATATGGTTGAGCGAGCGTTGAGCTTCCCCTCATTGTGGAAGCACTGGATGCATAGCCTAATATCTTTTGTATTGTAAACTTGTTTTAAAAAGAGCAACCGCCGAGTTTCTTGTTGGTTCTTCTCGGCAGGAAGGGTATTCCGATCACTTGTAAAAAAAAGTGCGTGTCGGGTGCAATGTAGGGTTTCGTAGTTGCAAGAGGGGGGGGGGGATATGATTGTCGATATGATGTACTGGTGTAATTAAGTACCTACTACTGAAATGATTTTCATTCACGAAATAAAACGATAGATTTAAATTGATTATACTTTATTTAAATATAAAATAAAAGCCGGCCAAGTGCGAGTCGGACTCGCGCACCGAGGGTTCCATACTCCAAAAGTAAAAGTAAAACGATTATATTATATTAATTTGCTTATTTATCGTTAACTTTGTTTGTAGAGGTTTATTGTTAATATAAAAAAAACTATGCTAGTTAGAGCGTTGGTTTTATTTTTCCTGTAAAATATACATAAACTTCTATTGACCATAATTATTTCAGATTTTTCGATTGGTAAACTTCGGAGATAAGAGGGGGGGGGGGGGAACGGTATTTTTTCGACATTTTGGCCGATTAATCAGAAACTATTATATCTAGAAATAAATAAAAAACTGTTTTAGAATGCACAAGTAAAGGCCTTTCATATGATACCCCACTCGGTATAATTATCTTACTTTGAAATTTCAAACCCCTGATTTTCCCCCTTTTTTAATTAAACTAAAATAATTTTCGCGTTGATTTTATTTTTCCTGTAAAATATACATAAACCTCTATTGACCATAATTATTTCAGATTTTTCGATTGGTAAACTTCGGAGATTAGGGGGGGGGGGGGGGGACGGTATTTTTTTCGACATTTTGGCCGATTACTCAAAAACTATTATATATAGAAATAAATAAAAAACTGTTTTAGAATGCACAAGTAAAGGCCTTTCATATGATACCCCACTCGGTATAGTTCTTACTTTGAAATTTCAAACCCCCGATTTTCCCCCTTTTTTAATCAAACTAAAATAATTTTCGCATTGCTTTTATTTTTCCTGTAAAATATACATAAACATCTATTGACCATAATTATTTCAGATTTTTCGATTAGTAAACTTCGGAGATAAGGGAGGGGAACGGTATTTTTTTCGACATTTTGGCCGATTACTCAAAAACTATTATATATAGAAATAAATAAAAAACTGTTTTAGAATGCACAAGTAAAGGCCTTTCATATGATACCCCACTCGATATAGTTATTTTACTTTGAAATTTCAAACCCCCGATTTTCCCCCCTTTTTTATTAAAACTAAAAATAATTTTCGATTTTTCTTTATTCTTATATTACTCTTATGATTTTGGGCCACTATTATACACAACTATGCCAAATTTCATGTCGATAGCTTTAATAGTTACTGAAATAATCGACTGTGACCGACGGACGGACAGACGGACGGAGAAAGTCTCACCATAAGGGTTCCATTTTTACCATTTTGGTATGGAACCCTAAAAAACCGGCCAAGTGCGTGTCGGGCCACGCGCAGTGTAGGGATCCGTAGTTGAAAGTCTCAAATATTATTGTTGACCTAGGATAGTGCTTTTATTTTATTTATGAATATTGAATATATTTTGAGTTCCATGGTTTAAATACTATAATATACAACAAAATATGCAACTTACACTACGTGTAATACCTAACTTGGAAAAAACAGATATAACTCCTTAACTAATGAACCCTACTTAGCCGTGATAGTTTTCCTTTAAAATTCGTTATATACCTATACTACTGCTGTGAATTTTATTCTTGAATCCTATATACAACCATTTAGCTGTCAGAGGGGGGGACAGTTGACTCTAATAAAATTTAGCACTTTAAAATATCATATTTCACAAACGGATCCCTGAATTGAAAAATGGTGTTCCCACAATATTTTTGAAAGACCTATTCAACGACACCCCTCACTATGGGATAGTCGAGAAAAAAAATTCATCCCCACTTTACTGTAGGGGAGGTACCCTAAAAAAAATTATTTTTCACAATTTTATTTCACCACTTTGTCGGCGTGATTGATATTTACACCCTTGTCAAATTACAGATTTCTAGTACCAATAAGTCTCCGAGCTAAACCGCGGACGGACGGACGGACAGACGGACGGACATGGCGAAACTATAAGGGTTCCTTGTTTACTACAGAACCCTAAAAACGTACCTAATTAATTTCATCATCATCATCATCATCTCAGCCTGCGGACGTCCACTGTGAACATAGGCCTTTCCCAGAGAACTCTACCACACCCGGTCCTCGCAGCCACTTCCCGCCACCCGCTAGATCGTCGGTCCAACGTGCTGGAGGGCGCTCCACACTACGCTTACTACACTAGCGGCACGCTATGATGGCCGGTTTGACGTTTGTCCGCTCATGAAGTTCCGTATTAATTGATAACGACTTTGAAGGAAATAATTGTATTACTTTATTGACGATAGTGATGTGCAGAGATTCATAAATTTTATCGAATGTAGTTTTAGGTTTAGGACTCAAAATTTATTTATTAAATTGATTTCTAAAATGTATACAAGTGTAGAAAAATCAGTTTGCATCATTTAAGGGGTGAATGTACTTGTGAATATGAACAATTTTCAAAATGCAATGCTAAAATTATTAGAAGAAGCTTGTGAACATGTGACTAAAGGAGACTGGGAAAAGGTTGTGAATAGAACTGTTAAATTAATAAGGGAAGATTATGAAAGAGATGTGAAAATAGATAATATTATAGAAAACGAACATATAATTATTAATGTAGGTGATGATAGCAGTGACGACAGTGAAAATAGTAGTATGGACGAATCTGATTAATTATGGCCTTTTGTGGCACCTTTTTTGGTATCTTTTGTATTCATATGTTTCTTGTGTGCATATAAAGTATGTATATTCATTTTCATTCAAATATTCAGTTCGTTCAAATAAATTAAATAAACATATACATTTTTGTTTTATTAAACCTATTTAATCAGGTACAAAAACAAAACTTAATTGTTTTTTGTTCGAGAATAAATTGACATTCCACATCACTATTGTAATGTGTCAAACCGGCCATCATAGCGTGCCGCTAGTTTAGTTCGCGGTCTCCACTCTAGAACTTTTCGGCCCCAACGGCCATCGCTTCTGCGAGAAGCATGGCCTGCCCACTGCCATTTCAGCTTGCTACACTAGCGGCACGCTATGATGGCCGGTTTGACACATTACAATAGTGATGTGGAATGTCAATTTATTCTCGAACAAAAAACAATTAAGTTTTGTTTTTGTACCTGATTAAATAGGTTTAATAAAACAAAAATGTATATGTTTATTTAATTTATTTGAACGAACTGAATATTTGAATGAAAATGAATATACATACTTTATATGCACACAAGAAACATATGAATACAAAAGATACCAAAAAAGGTGCCACAAAAGGCCATAATTAATCAGATTCGTCCATACTACTATTTTCACTGTCGTCACTGCTATCATCACCTACATTAATAATTATATGTTCGTTTTCTATAATATTATCTATTTTCACATCTCTTTCATAATCTTCCCTTATTAATTTAACAGTTCTATTCACAACCTTTTCCCAGTCTCCTTTAGTCACATGTTCACAAGCTTCTTCTAATAATTTTAGCATTTTTTTTGTGGTAAATGGGGGTTCTGTATTGTGTCTTGCAGCATATCCCTTAATTTGAGCCCACACCAACTCAATCGCATTATACTCAGAATGGTAAGGCGGTAACCGTATAACTCTGTTATTTCAGAGGTTTGTCCACATAGTGAAAATTGTTCATATTCACAAGTACATTCACCCCTTAAATGGTGCAAACTGATTTTTCTACACTTGTATACATTTTAGAAATCAATTTAATAAATAAATTTTGAGTCCTAAACCTAAAACTACATTCGATAAAATTTATGAATCTCTGCACATCACTATCGTCAATAAAGTAATACAATTATTTCCTTCAAAGTCGTTATCAATTAATACGGAACTTCATGAGCGGACAAACGTCAAACCGGCCATCATAGCGTGCCGCTAGTGTAATGGTTTGGGCTATGTAGTTCTCTGAGTGACTTTAAATTTGTCGATCAAGCCTTTTGTTACTGTCCAATTAATAGTCTAATTAATTTATAACTATCTATCTTTCGGGAATCAACAAAAAACTATACCTACCTATAATATTTAAAGGCCCGCTTGCAGAGACGCCGGGTTAGTTAACCCAGGAATAAATTTGTAATTTTGACAGAAGCTTTATATACGAAATCTGTCTTTTTAACCCAGAGTTAGCTGCTAACTCTGGGTTAGAGCGATAGCTCGAAGTTTCTGCAAGCGCGCCTAAGGAGTTTTGTCTTATAGATTGTGAAGCCTGTTCTTTTAGGACAGTAGGTACTTTACTAAACTCATGCTGCCAAAATTTCGTATTCGGTCGCGTTGTTACAATAAATAATATATGTGTTTGTTTATTAATAACAAGTCTTTATAAGTATAGATAATCCAACCAAGGCAGTGACATTAAAACGATAGTCTCCAATAAAAAAACTTGAGAGGTGTCAAAGGACACCCGGTTGGAACGTAGCTCCTTTCGATTAAAAAGTGTAGGAATTGTAATAAACTAAAGTTCGGCCGTTCAGAGAATGCGTTCCTGACACATTTAGAAAAATATTGTTTACCAAGTTATTTGACACTCAGTTTGACACAAAATTATAAGTAACATTAATTGATTATTGATATAATAATGTTGTTTTAATGCTAATCAATTGTTAAAACGGTAAACAACCAGCAATAATATTTTTATCGTAACTGCAACGCCATTACAAAGTTACGTCGTCAGTTCAATCGCGACGTGTCAGGAACGCATTCTCTGAACGGCCGTAGTATAGTGGTGTCATCTAGTATTAAATTGATTAACTACGATGAATTATATTATTTTGTTTATTTCTATTGCACTGTTACAAAACCAAAGAGGTACTCTAGTGGAGTTACTGTTTTTTCACAGATGGCGTTAGCATTTTATCCAATTTATACAATAAAAAAAACCGGCCAAGTGCGAGTCGAACTCGCGCACCGAGGGTTCCATACTCCAAAAGTAAAAGTAAAACGATAATATTATATTAATTTGCTTATTTATCGTTAACTTTGTTTGTAGAGGTTTATTGTTAATATAAAAAAAACTATGCTAGTTAGAGCGTTGGTTTTATTTTTCCTGTAAAATATACATAAATCTCTATTGACCATAATTATTTCAGATTTTTTGATTGGTAAACTTCGTAGATAAGGGGGGGGGAACGGTATTTTTTTCGACATTTTGGCCGATTAATCAGAAACTATTATATCTAGAAATAAATAAAAAACTGTTTTAGAATGCACAAGTAAAGGCCTTTCATATGATACCCCACTCGGTATAATTATCTTACTTTGAAATTTCAAACCCCTGATTTTCCCCCTTTTTTAATTAAACTAAAATAATTTTCGCGTTGATTTTATTTTTCCTGTAAAATATACATAAACCTCTATTGACCATAATTATTTCAGATTTTTCGATTGGTAAACTTCGGAGATTAGGGGGGGGGGGGGGGACGGTATTTTTTTCGACATTTTGGCCGATTACTCAAAAACTATTATATATAGAAATAAATAAAAAACTGTTTTAGAATGCACAAGTAAAGGCCTTTCATATGATACCCCACTCGGTATAGTTCTTACTTTGAAATTTCAAACCCCCGATTTTCCCCCTTTTTTAATCAAACTAAAATAATTTTCGCGTTCATTTTATTTTTTCTGTAAAATATACATAAACCTCTATTGACAATAATTATTTCAGATTTTTCGATCGGTAAACTTCGGAGATAAGGGGGGGGGAACGGTATTTTTTTCGACATTTTGGCCGATTTCTCAAAAACTATTATATATAGAAATAAATAAAAAACTGTTTTAGAATGCACAAGTAAATGCCTTTCATATGATACCCCACTCGATATAGTTATTTTACTTTGAAATTTCAACCCCCCGATTTTCCCCTTTTTTTATTAAAACTAAAAATAATTTTCGATTTTTCTTTATTCCGATGATTTTGGGCCACTATTGTACACAACTATGCGAAATTTCATGTCGATAGCTTTAATAGTTACTGAAATAATTGACTGTGACAGACGGACGGACAGACGGACGGAGAAAGTCTCACCATAAGGGTTCCATTTTTACCAGTTTGGTATGGAACCCTAAAAATTAGGAAAAAATTCCAGATTTTAGAAATTATTTAAAATAAAATTGAAAATAGAAAATTCAGTCTGTCGAGCTGGGATTCGAACCATCGACGTTGAATTTATAGGCGACTCTCCTAACCACTAGGCCATGCAGACGCCGAGTTCTAAGGCGAAAATACCGAATACAATGCAAAATTCACATTCAGCAAAAAATGTCGGTTTCAAAAATGTGTCGTGTCGGTTAATTTGTTCCGTCTAGCCCCCTTCCGTACCGCGCGATAAGGAACTACGTTCCAATATGGTTTATGTTAATCATTAGTTTGGGGATCAGGTATTATTTATTTTTAGGGTTCCTTATATTTTAGAGAGGAAAACCAAAACAATAGACATGAGCATTACAACTTTCAGGAAAAATGGGACAAATAGAAAATGTATTTTATTGATTTACAAGTTATACACTTAGGTATTTTATGGACATTTTAAACGTCTTGTCTGTACGTTTATCAGACTGTGTATCATATTATAGCCTGAAGTAATTATCCGATAAGAATGACATTGACATAAGTCGGTAAATAGAGGTAGCTATTTATGGGTTGGTTAGGCTTAGGTTACATTACAAATTACAACTTACAACAAAAAATATACGTAGGTACAAAGTCCAAAGTCGTGTTTAAAGTGGCCCAATAATGGACTATTATTATGCTCGCATCGCTTTACGTAAGTAATTAGAATCATGTTAGAATTTAACAGAAACTTCGTTACTTTTACGCTCATTAATTAAAACCTCGGTGTCACGCGGACCCAAAATTCTGGTAGCGTAGTGATGATGCCTTGTATTCTTCTCATCGGCTTCTTCAAGGGCTTGCCGTTTGCCGTGGACACGCTGAATGCTTGCATGAACCCGGCGAAAACTTGGAACATCGACTGCCGGGCGAAAGTTTCCCCTGCGCAGAGCCTTTTCCCTGTGGTAAGCACAAAAAGTGAAATTAGTAAATATACATAGGCTGGAAACTTCGATCACAGAAAAAAAAGGTGGAAACGATAAGTGAGCAGTCAATGATAACTTTTCTATATTCACTGTAGGTATAATTAGGTACAAGTACTAGATGATCGTAAAGTGACCAAGAAAAAAAATTCCTCTAAAAATTTCTTCCACCAGGTTTATTGAAATCAGGCGAACATCAGCTGGGCAGTACCCTGAAGCATCAGGATTGAGGAGCTAGGACTGAGAGCTCCATGATGTAGGCTATGCTTGCTACCTACAGTATTAATTCGTAATCAACAGTTCCTAAATCTCCAGGTAGAAAGTACCCCTGCAGCATTAAGCATAAGAGGAGTTAAGGTGGAAGGAAGACAAGGGTCTGCCCGCGAAATTCAAATTTAATTCAAAATCGATTTCCGACAGGGGCAATTAGGGAAATTGTTTCTGGTCTAGTCTTGTGGGAATCTAGACCAGTAAAGGGAGAGGGCACACTGGCAACTTCTGGGCAGCGATCGGCGTGTTTATGGCTTTTAGCGATTTGATGGCTTTTCAATACTGCATCGTGATTTCGCGATTCAAACGCGTTCGATCGTAAAAACGCCATCGCGCGCTTTAAGCCACTGCGATTTTCGATCGCTGAAATTAAACGTTAAACGCATAAACCAAAGCCATAAAACGCCGATCGCTGCCGCTAAAAGTAACCTGTCTGCCCCTCCCTAAAGACGTGCCGTACCCGAATACTAAATAACTTATTATTAGGTTTATATGGTAGGATACTGAGTAAGAAACCAATTAGGAAACTGCAACACCCTGCTCAAATTGAGTATTTGACTGTTGTCAAAATGTTGATATTTATTATTTACAATCTAAAATGTAACATGTAAGAATAACATTTGTAAAAACAGAAAATAAATCGGTCAAAAAACAAATAAGCTATTTAAGCTTTTTTTACTATGGTTTTACTACGACTGTACCTATCTGTCTCTTTGTAAAACGAAATTTTCTATGAAGAGTGTATGGAGCTTTGTGTTTTGACGTCACAACACAATAGCGCTCTCTTTGTATAACTAGGTAACTTTATACTACCGAGACTAGTCGAGATATTTAAAAAAGAAAAAATGGCATTGTGTTATAATATTAAAAAACCGGCCAAGTGCGAGTCGGACCGAGGGTTCCGTACTCCAAAAGTAAAACAATAATATTATATTAATTTGCTTATTTATCGTTAACTTTGTTTGTAGAGGTTTATTGTTAATATAAAAAAAACTAGAGCTTAGAACTTAGAGCGTTGGTTTTATTTTTCCTGTGAAATATACATAAACCTCTATCGACCATAATTATATCGAATGTACAGGTAAAGCCTTTCATTTGATACCCTATTTTACTTTGAAATTTCGAACCCCCGATTGCCCCCTTTTTTTTTAAAAAAATAAAAATAATTTTCGTTTTTTTTTATTCCAATGATGTTGGGCCACTATTATACACAACTATTCCGAATTTCATGTCGATAGCTTTAATAGTTACTGAAATAATCGACTGTGACAGACGGACGGACGGAGAAAGTCTTACCATAAGGGTTCCATTTTTACCACTATGAATACATATATGTCTAGAAGGAGTATCGCGCTACTAAAGAACGAAAAAAAACAGGCCAATGAGAATATGCTAGTGTGCGTGACGTGAGTGCCGCGCATGCGCGGCGTGGATTACTGAGCGTGCGTAATGATACCAGGTACGCAGGTGATTCCAATAAAATGGGGAGAATTATGTCATTAAAATTTTTAAACTTTAAAAATAAAATTAATATCTACTTTTTAAAATTTTTATCATAAAACAATAATTTTTCTAATACCTTTAACTATAGTGAGTTATTGTATTTAGTATTTTATTTTAGATAAATGGTTTCCAAAATTTTAAAAAGTCAGTTCCATACTGAAATTCTTTGTTATTGCACCGATGTCGTTCAAAATCGATATTTAGGGTCCCCTAGCGTCAAATGAGAGGAAATGGTTGCCAGTATTTTTTTTAAAGTCAGCGCCATATTGAAATTCTTTGTTATTGCACCGATGTCGTTCAAAATCGATATTTAGGGTTCCCTGGGGTCAAGAAAGACGAATTGGTGGCCAAAATTTTAAAAAGTCAGCGCCATATTGAAAGTCTTTGTTATTGCACCGATGTCGTTCAAAATCGATATTTAGGGTCCCCTAGCGTCAAATGAGAGGAAATGGTTGCCAGTATTTTTTTTAAAGTCAGCGCCATATTGAAATTCTTTGTTATTGCACCGATGTCGTTCAAAATCGATATTTAGGGTTCCCTGGGGTCAAGAAAGACGAATTGGTGGCCAAAATTTTAAAAAGTCAGCGCCATATTGAAATTCTTTGTTATTGCACCGATGTCGTTCAAAATCGATATTTAGGGTTCCCTGGGGTCAAGAAAGACGAATTGGTGGCCAAAATTTTAAAAAGTCAGCGCCATATTGAAATTCTTTGTTATTGCACCGATGTCGTTCAAAATCGATATTTAGGGTTCACTGGGGTCAAGAGAGACGAATTCGTTGCCAAAATTTTAAAAAGTCAGCGCCATATTGAAATTCTTTGTTATTGCACCGATGTAGTTCAAAATCGATATGTAGGGTCCCCTAGCGTCAAAAGAGAGGGAATAGTTGCCAAAATGTTGAAAAGTCAGCGCCATGTTGAAATTTTTTGTTATTGCACCGATGTCGTTCAAAATCGATATTTAGGGTTCCCTGAGGTCAAGAAATACGAATTGGTTGCCAAAATTTTAAAAAGTCAGCGCCATATTGAAATTCTTTGTTATTGCACCGATGTCGTTCAAAATCGATATTTAGGGTTCCCTGGGGTCAAGAAAGACGAATTGGTGGCCAAAATTTTAAAAAGTCAGCGCCATATTGAAATTCTTTGTTATTGCACCGATGTCGTTCAAAATCGATATTTAGGGTTCCCTGAGGTCAAGAAAGACGAATTGGTTGCCAAAATTTTAAAAAGTCAGCGCCATATTGAAATTCTTTGTTATTGCACCGATGTCGTTCAAAATCGATATTTAGGGTTCCCTGGGGTCAAAAAAGACGAATTGGTTGCCAAAATTTTAAAAAGTCAGCGCAATACTGATAATCTATATTTAGGGTCCCCAAGCGTCAATAACAAAAAATTTCAACATGGCGCTGACTTTTCAACATTTTGGCAACTATTCCCTCTCTTTTGACGCTAGGGGACCCTACATATCGATTTTGAACTACATCGGTGCAATAACAAAGAATTTCAATATGGCGCTGACTTTTTAAAATTTTGGCAACGAATTCGTCTCTCTTGACCCCAGTGAACCCTAAATATCGATTTTGAACGACATCGGTACAATAACAAAGAATTTCAATATGGCGCTGACTTTTTAAAATTGTGGTGACCAATTCGTCTTTCTTGACCCCAGGGAACCCTAAATATCGATTTTGAACGACATCGGTGCAATAACAAAGAATTTCAATATGGCGCTGACTTTTTAAAATTTTGGCCACCAATTCGTTTTTCTTGACCCCAGGGAACCCTAAATATCGATTTTGAACGACATCGGTGCAATAACAAAGAATTTCAATATGGCGCTGACTTTTTAAAATTTTGGCCACCCATTCGTCTTTCTTGACCCCAGGGAACCCTAAATATCGATTTTGAACGACATCGGTGCAATAACAAAGAATTTCAATATGGCGCTGACTTTTAAAAATTTTGGCAACCATTTCCTATTTTTGATCCAAGGTAACCCTAAATATCGATTTTGAACGACATCGGTGCAATAACAAAAAATTTCAATATGGCGCTGACTTAAAAATTTTGGCAACCATTTCCTATTTTTGATCCAAGGTAACCCTAAGCCCTATTTCCAACTCGATCGGTGAATCGCTTAATCGCTAAAGTCATAAAAACTCTCTCCCGGTAAAATATTCGTTTAAAAAAATAAAAAAAAAAATTAAAATGAATATAAGTAAAAGAAAATCAGAAACGAAAAAGTTAAAAAAAAATGAGAGGGGAATTCTTGAGTTCAATTATCGATGGAGACAATTTCGAAATTTATAATTTCTGAAATATCTCAGATCTGGTCTGGTGGGAGGCTTCGGCCGTGGCTAGTTACCATTCTACCATCAAAGACGTATCGCTAAGCTATTTAGCGTTCCGGCTCGATAGCGTGTAAAAATTTAATAAATCCTAGCTTATCCCCTTCCAAGTTATCCCGTTACGATCTAAACTGCATCGTCACTTACCATCAGGTGAGATCGTAGAACAAGGACTGTCTTGGAAAGAAAATTAAAAAATGACATTATCTGCAATCGCTTTTCGAATATTATCGGTATCTACATTCTAAGGTTTCATTATTTATTAGGGAAATTTTGGGTTCGTAAACTGGCAACACACATTAAATGGCGAACTCTAATTTAATTATTTTCTACAAATTTCAATTTCTTATTTTGCAGGAACTGATGTGCTTGAATGTTATTTACTGATGGTAGGTGATGTTATTGGTTATTTTAGATCGTCCTGTTAAGTTTTTTTCACATTTTATTTACCAAAAACCGCCATTTAAAAAAAATAATATTGGCTCGCGAGCTCCATATCTGGTGATGACCTAATTCAAACTGAGCACGGGAAAAGGGCGTGAACCACATGTGGCAGCACAAATTTTCGACGCATTCACAGCCTTTAGGCTCCATCTTGTAAATCTTTGTTTTACCATTTTGGTACGGAACCCTAAAAACGTTATTTTAAACTAGTGGTTCGCCCCGAACTGAGACCTCGCGGTATCCCATAATTCCCATAAGGTAGTTTTAACTATATTATATTGTAATTAAAACGCGCCGAATCTGATGACGTCAATCGTCATCTGCTTTCGTGGATGGGATGCATATTTACAATATTAAAGACAGCGCCATCTAGTAACAGTAGGTATAGTGAAGTTTTGTTAAAAACATTGATGCCCATTAAAACTCAAATAATTTCGTTTCTTTATAATATTTATCTAATCTTAGTATTTGTTGTTCAAGTACAGAATATAACTCAAATTATGTGTAAGTTTCAAGTTTTAAAACAAAGTGGTTTTAGAAATCTAGCCTCGAATACAATCTCCACTTTGAAAGCCCCCCATTTCGTATGGGAGCCCCCCTGAAATAAAGATTTTTATAACTTTTTAAGCCATTTTCGGCTGGAGGCCATCGATTTACATATCATATCTAAAATTGAAGTAATTACGTTCAGTAATTCAGAAGTTATAAGGCTGTGACAGACGGACGGACGGACAAGTGCAAATCGCTCTAGTAAACTCAGAGACCTTCGCTTCGCTCGGTCGATTAATAAAAAAAAATCAGTCAAATACCCAATTAGTCCTCTTCGAAGGCTAACTTACATAAAAACACAACTAGGTAAGGTTCCTACATTAAATTATTTTGTTAAAAATCTGATAAATGATTTCTACCTTGGGCTATTTTATATATGTCCGCTATGTTAATAGTAGGTACCTACCTAACCTTTTATTTGGGGCCGGCAGTTTACCAAGGCAAACGACCCTCTTACATCATACTAATATTATAAAGGCGAAAGTGTGTTTGTTGGTTTGTCTTTCAATCACGCCGCAACAGAGCTACGGATCGACGTGTTTTTTTGCATGGGTATAGTTGAGGACGAGAGTAACATAAGTTTTACCCCGAAAAACCGTTACCGTGGGATTTTAATAACTAAATCCGACTAACGCGGACGAAGTCGGGACATCAGCTTGTCCTAAGTATATAAAATTGGATGCCTGTCTGTGATTTTGAATTAGCTACCATTATTATTTATTCAGCTCATTGATGATTTCTACTGTGTGCTTTGATTTTACACACTGTGACTGCAATTATAAGTACACACTGTATATGACTGTAATTCTGTATACCAGTCAGTCCCATATAAAATGTAAGTATATTATGTTTCAGTAGGCGATTCTACAATGAAGTGATCATGGCTCGGTACTTTTCGTTCCGAAATTGAAAGAATTAAAAAAAAACAAGGATTTTCGTAACCTAAAAAATGTACATATACGTACGGTACGCGGAAGTCGGGCATCAGCTGTTATTATTCCATTCATAAACTTCCGCGCACTAAACACTAACTATTAGACCGTGGCCAATGATGTTAGCCGTGGCATAAACCTAAGCTCCCAAAAGAGCCAGTTTAAAAAAAAAGCGAGACAATTATACCCGGTATTATCATATACTAGTCTATACTAGTCTGTATTATATTTAATTTTTTTCACCTACAAAGGCTCAACGGCATCCACCAGCCGGAATTTTTTTTAAATAAATTGTGTTCATGCGACATTCTTAACTATCATGTTTGAATGTAGTCATATATTAGGGTCCAACCTTCATGTCATCGAATCACTTCTTCCTTTGTTTCCTTTTCCGGCTAAGACGAGGATCGATTGCGGAACCAGCTTAGGAATCGCCTCTAATTGTCAAATACTCACTCGCTACTGCCTAAGTGCATTGCTGCAGATAGAACGATTAATGCAGTTTTTACATAATCGGTCTGCAATTGCAATAACGGATAACCGGTAAAAATATGTATATTTAAATCTTCAATTTATATCGGTTTGCAATGGGGTCAAATCATCAAACTGAAATCATATCGATTAACCGGTTAAGCTTGGCATTAGAGGGCACTGGCAGAGATCTTCGCTGAGATCTATAGATCTTAGCTGAGATCTGTAGATCGAGGTGTCATTCTGAGACGGAGTTAGAACGAGACAGAATTATGTCGGGACCATAAACATAGTACGTATTACAGAAATCTACTACCGTAAGGTCAAGACATCCCTACACTAGCGGCACGCTATGATGGCCGGTTTGACACATTACAATAGTGATGTGGAATGTCAATTTATTCTCGAACAAAAAACAATTAAGTTTTGTTTTTGTACCTGATTAAATAGGTTTAATAAAACAAAAATGTATATGTTTATTTAATTTATTTGAACGAACTGAATATTTGAATGAAAATGAATATACATACTTTATATGCACACAAGAAACATATGAATACAAAAGATACCAAAAAAGGTGCCACAAAAGGCCATAATTAATCAGATTCGTCCATACTACTATTTTCACTGTCGTCACTGCTATCATCACCTACATTAATAATTATATGTTCGTTTTCTATAATATTATCTATTTTCACATCTCTTTCATAATCTTCCCTTATTAATTTAACAGTTCTATTCACAACCTTTTCCCAGTCTCCTTTAGTCACATGTTCACAAGCTTCTTCTAATAATTTTAGCATTTTTTTTGTGGTAAATGGGGGTTCTGTATTGTGTCTTGCAGCATATCCCTTAATTTGAGCCCACACCAACTCAATCGCATTATACTCACAATGGTAAGGCGGTAACCGTATAACTCTGTGCCCATGTTCTAATGCTATTTCGTCAATGACGTATCGGATCTTGGTTGGTTTGTTTTCTTTTAAAAGACGTACTAATTCCGCTTTTAACATATTCATGTTTGTTTTATTCATGTTTTAATCAATTTAATAAATAAATTTTGAGTCCTAAACCTAAAACTACATTCGATAAAATTTATGAATCTCTGCACATCACTATCGTCAATAAAGTAATACAATTATTTCCTTCAAAGTCGTTATCAATTAATACGGAACTTCATGAGCGGACAAACGTCAAACCGGCCATCATAGCGTGCCGCTAGTGTAGTCCCTACCTATTTAAATTACGCTCTTTAGACCAGCCTAAGAACACCATCACTGGTGGCCGTGGGACTTTTTTTTTAAATTTATTCTTACATTTTCCCTTATCGTTCGTACTAAGCAACATATTTTATCACGAGTTGACGCATCCGCTGGCTGGAGCCAACGCTCACTATCGTATAAAGTAGGTACCTAGTACCTACTCAACTCTTAGTCTTAACTACGTAGATGTTTTAACATGTTTTTGCAACAACACAGTTGTGTTAACTACCCCGGAAAGGGCAACGAATGCACTTCTGCCGATAAAACAGTGAAGTACATACAACATACTTACTAAATATTTTTCGAATAGGTAGGTAAGTAACTGTTTTAATTTCGAATGACGTTTATTGCACTGCTGCTGAAGTCTTTCGATGATAATAGTAATATGTATAGAAAAATTCTTTTTAAAAGACCGAATTCAAACGCCACTAAAATAATTTTAGTTTGTACACGTACTTACTTATGTTGAAGTCGGGCCTGCCTATGAAACCCGATGCGCAACGCTGGTCCGACTTCAACATAGAGTACAAACTAAAATTATTTTAGAAAGTTGTAGTGGCGTTTGTAGTGTTTAAAAATATTTTTTATAGGTATTTTATATTATTATTTTAAGCTTTTTAATGCAGTTTCATAGAATCAATCTACAGTCTACACATTCACTGATCGCGAGTGATTTGCTCATCATCAGATCCACAACAAAATATATGGGACCAATAGGATATGTCCTTACAAATAAAAAAAAATTGAAATCGATTCAGATGTGACGGAAGTATGGAGTAACATAACATCGCCAAAAAAAGCGTCGAATTGATAACATACTTTTTTGAAGTCTAACCGACTTCAAAAAAAGGAGGTTTCAAAAGGTCATTTCTTTAACTTGGGATCAAAACTGTCGCCACTGATAATAAATAAATTTATTATTAAAATTATTCAAGCTTCTTTCGGGACACCGTCAGAAATCGAAAGCTTTTCATGTTTGTTCAATTTGTTGTAAAGTTATTCTTACCGGCTCCAAAAGGTAAAGATTTATCCTTAGACACTTGCAGCTGGCCGTTTTCGATGTAGCGTTCGGGCCTGAAGTTCTCTGGATCTCCCCACAGCTCCTTATTGTGGTGTAAGCTAACGTAGTTGAAGGAAACTACGCAATTCTGAAACCAAATTCCCATGTGAAACGAGGGAATAGAAAAAAACTGCTAGGTAGGGTGCGGGATTCAGCTGTGGGATTGTCTAAAATTGATTGCATCAGTTTGACGATCGCAAATCGGCTTGGCATCCAGCTGCCCACAAGATAGTATAAAAAACTTATTACAAAGTAATAGCTTCATAATAATATTGTAAAATGATTATTTTGAAAAGAGCAACTGCAGAGTTTATTGCCGGCTCTTCTCAGCAGAATCCGCTTTCCGAACCGGTGGTAGAGTCATGACTTGTCATAAGAGCCACAGGTTGGCCTATGTGAAATAAATAATTTTGAATTTTGAATATTTTTTTGCAGTGCACTCTGATTGGCTGGCAGTTGGCACTCTCTCGCTATTGGTTGAAAATTTTAATGAGTTACGTGTAATGTACACTATTTTGTTGTTTTTACTAGCATGACTACGGAACCCTATACCATGTGCGTGTTTCGTCACACTTACTATGTTAGGTAGTGTCAAAGGTTACCTCAGGTATGTCATATCCCCCGAATTTCGAAGCTTTCGTAGCACGATGTGGAACTCCGAGAGGCACCAGTGGCTCACATCGCATGACCTCCCGGATGCACGCTTCGGTGTACGGCATACTAAAAATAATAATTCTTAATCTATTTTATTCTTGACTAAAAAAAATTAAAATCTTATGCAAAAAATTAGTTAGGTAGTGGTTGTTCTAGGCAGTAATGCTGTAAATATACTTAGTTAATTATTAAAAAAAAAGTGTGTGTGTCAGCTCCGACGCACGACTGGATTTTACTCCTTACAACGTCGTAATGCATTCGCGGCGCTCGCTGCGTCTAGGCGCCGCTCGGACCCGATCGGTTCGCGCTCGGCTTCCCGAAGCGAAAGCTCTTTCGCACGAAAACCAACCTTATTTACTCAACGTTAGGGTAGAAATTTGCATCGTTGTGAAAAACGTAACGAGGTCACGGCTTCCCTCGGAAAGCTCTTTCGCACGAAAACCAACCTTATTTACTCAACGTTAGGGTAGAAATTTGCATCGTTGTGAAAAACGTAACGAGGGCATTCGACAACTCAAGCGAAAACCAACCTTATTTACTCAAAGTTAGGGTAGAAATTTGCATCGTTGTGAAAAACGTAACAAGGTCATTCATAAGTAGATTTTACTCCTCGAATTTTTCTCATACCGGGCGCCTAAAATCGATTCTTAAGAAGTAAACTCCAAAAATCGCTCGTTTTGAGTCTGTGAATTATTAGCATAATGAGACTGTTACATTGATTTTTTTAAACCCTCGACGCAAAAAGAGGGTACAATAGTGTGTTTCGGCTCATTAGAATGGTCTCAATGAGTAGGTGTTAAATAGATGATGATCGAGGATCGAGGAAGAGGATCTAATGATAGAGCAGAAAACTGGGTAACAGGATGTCAGTATATCGTTAATAGTCCGGCCAAAGATTCACATGTCGCGGGATGTTCTAAATTTTTAGTTAAAACTTTTTTTGATTGGGGTGCCGCCAATTTTGCTGAAAACTACAAAACAAGTGTGACAGTGCACTTCCACGTCGCGTATTTAGTATGTTTTAGGATTTATTTTCGTACTTTCGTCTGTCATCCAGATTCGGCAGGCGGTCGCGTCCGACCACCCTGTCGATTTCCTCGTGAATTTTGTCTTGAATGTCGGGCTGCAACAACAGCCTTTCAACCAATATCGTAAGCACTGACGGAACCCCGGTGGCTGAAGGGAACATGTAGTCTGTGCAAACGAGTTGGAGCTGATCCTCTGCAAAATAAAACGCACGAGTATGTAGTTATTGGGTTACACATGTCAATGTGTGTAGGTAAAAAAAACAAATTATTATGTACAGTAGAATATAATAGAAAAAAATAATAAGTATCATACTTTTTATCTTCGGAAAATATAGGTGTGAGATTTTTTAAAAACTGTACCCACGCGGATGAAAATGCAGGCAAAAACTATTCTATATTAAAAAATTCAAATGCCCGCGCCACTACAAAGTGTTTGATTTTTGTTGATTTTTTATAAACCGCTCGACCGATTTCGATAAAATTTAAATGGAACCACCAGAGAAGTAAGCCCTTTGAAACAAAAAAAGAATTTACCAAATCAGTTCATTCGTCTTCGACTAATCTGTGGACATACGTAAAAAAAAAATCCGACGAATTGAGAACCTCCTCCGTTTTTGAAGTCGGTTAAAAAGCCAAATTGGTCAATGGTCATGGTACTTCGTAATACTGGTTTTGTGAGATTTTTTTCTTAATTACTATTTTATAATATATTAATTAACCATAAATTGGTATCAATGAATATTTCTACGGTAGTAAATATAATTTTCGTCTATGGCAAGGCGTGCTACACACCTTATTCGGGTCGACACATTCGCTTCGGCAGTATTTCTTGAACAACAAAGCCGACCGAACCTGCGACCCCCCCGAATAGGAGACCACAGTCCTACCCACTAGTGACTAGGCTATAACTGCTTCAAATTTTATTTTTAAAAAACAAGCTTTTAGTAGCTGGCTACATCGTCAGACCCTGGCTATCATCTAGAACCAGACTACTTGTCGAGACGAATCAAACGAGCCCAAACTCGATCGGGTTATGTCGTCGTTTTATTACAGAGTTGCCAAAACCACCTTTCGGCTTCATAATGAGACCCTGAATATCATTAGGACCAGAATACTTGTCAACACTAATCAAACGAGTCTAAACTCGATGGTATTACGTCATTTTATTACAGAGTTACCAAAACCACCTACCGGTTTCATCATCAGACCCTGGTGACCATCTAAAAACAAAGTAGGTACTCGTCAAGACTAATCAAACAAGCCGAAGTTCGATGGGATTGCGTCGTTTCATTACAGAGTTCCTATGACCAACTTCCAGCTCCATCATCAGACCCTGGTCACCATTGAAAGACAAACTACTCGTGAAGACGATTGAAATGAGCTCAAGCTCGATGAGGTTGTGTCGTTTAATTGCGAAGTTCCTATGGCCATCTTCCAGCTCCATCATCAGATCAGCACGATGTCATCATAATATTGCATTGTCACGCGATTTACACGTGTAAAATTTCAGCTCAATCGGTAACCGGGAAGTGGATCAAATTTAATTTGCAAGATTTAATGACAAACATCGTTGATGACAAACATTGGGACAGGTGAAAGTAAATAAAAGCTTGTTTATTTAAGTATATTCGATTTTAACGCTCGGCTTCCGAATAAATGAGATTTTAGCACGCCTTTTTTGTTTTTGAGGATGAAGCCCTAATGAATCAACGTAAAAGTATTAGATAGGTAGGTACTACTCTATAAACCATATGTACGAGTTACGAGTGGGTCTTACTACTTAATGTCCCGACGCTAAATTAAGAATCTCGCTTTTCAGTCAGTTAACAACTAACCTGAAAATGTTGTTCGTTTAACTGTATTTTCCTCTTCCTTCCACCTTCTAATGTAAACATCCAGGAAATGACGATCGTATTTTTCATCATGAGTCGCCATGGTATGCTTTATTAGTTTCTGCAAAAATAATAGTTATTTGTGTTATATAATTTTTTGTTCCCCGAGGGCGTTATTTTGAATTCAGAGCTAAGTGAAGGATTCTAAAGTTGAATCATGAGCGTAGCGAGGAATTCAATATACGCCGCCCGAGAACAAAATATTTTGGCCCCGAATGACACATACTATTTAAATCATCATTACCTACCTATGAGAAAAAGCTACGAGTATCAACCTACTATGTATAGACATTACCTATGCGTAAATTGAAAGTTTAAATAAAACACAAACAAATAATTATGAAATAACTAAACATTAATTAATATTTATGGGCGTATATATCCGATCGACAAATTGATCACGTGACTTACCTATCGAAGACAACAGCTTCTCAAACATTTTTTGAATTTCGAACGGAATGAGCGATCGACAGGTTTCTGCAACGAACGCAGTACCAATATGCATACTAAAGCATGAACGTGGACCAATCAGAAGAGAGAAATGAAAAGTCCCATGGGGTTAAATCAAATTTTGCTCCCATGCCATGGGGTTCAAATTGAATTTTGCTCCCATGGGGTTAAAATTAAATTTCCCGCTATCCTTTGAAGCCAATATTCGTTTTTCGAATAGGTATGATGAAAAATATTTTTTTCACCTCACTAGCTCAAAAAGGGCGCCTTTGCTGCCCAAAACCAGTGAACATTCATCGTCTCAAGAAAAGTTCGAAAATTTTGTATAAAATTTTGTATACATTTTATTTCATCAAAATTTTCTATTTTATTATTTAAGCTAAATGAGTTTTTGTCAAAATGTCTTTTAGAATTTATAAATCTGTAAAACAACATGAAAAGTAAAAGATTTAAGAAGAATTAAAATTAATTAATTACTTTTTTTATATAAATGACAATTCCGAACGCAGACAAAAAGGAATAAAACATGGCGGGAAAACACTTTTAAGATAGTTGATAAAAAGGTTTTAAAAGTAACAAAATGAGTGATTCTAGAGATAATTCAAGACCAATTCAAGAAGAAGCTTGTCTAACGCTGAATTAAAGTTCCATCCGGAAAAGTTGAGTCAAAAATACTTGAAAGCTTATGAATTATTTGACGATTGGAGACTTCGTGTACTTCGCTAAAGGTGTGAAGACCTGCTCAAAAACTGCGATTTTATCCTATTTAAATACGTTATATACATTAATGTAAAAATTCCTTAGTGTTTCAATAAATATTATTCTTACATTTTGTATCTATTTTTTCGCTATTGAGGTGAAAAGTTGTATACCTACCTATATCACACGACAGCAAAGGTTTTTGTTTCTTGTGCTTTTGAATCCCTCACTACACTCAGGATTCTAAATAAGAATCACTCGCTACTTCTTCCACGCTACGCTACGCTTCCTTCGCTCACCCGGGATTCAAACTTGGCACTCGCAACAAAAAAAATCTTTGCTATCTTGTTGAATAATAATAACTCTTTCATTGGGAAGCATCGAAGCGGGTCTACATTTTTTTAATTGGTTCGTAATTTACAATCGAATTAAATTGTGTATCAAAGGTCGTTATCGGTCAAAGGCACGGAGGCTTTGAATATATTTCCTATTAAAATAAATGACAAGTGTGTATCTTGTATATTGCTCAACCTCCTATTGTATATTGCTCAAGATAACGTTTCTTGGCGTTCCGAAACCCATAGAGGATAACTTCGTAACTAGTCATGGGCCTTTTTTTCAGAAACTGCTTTAAGTACTAAGGGAGAGGGCAGACTGGCTACTTTTAGCGGCAGCAATCGGCTTTTTTTGGCTTTTAGCCCTGTTCGGAAGCACGATCCCGCGTCCCAACGCTAACTTGGGCACACAAAAAACGCTAGTCGCAGCGAGTTGCATTTTTTACCATCGGCGTTCCGCGATTTTTAAATGCTGACCTTCGCTATTTTTAGCATCGTATGAAATCGTATCGAACGCTTTTGAGTCGCATAAACCCGGATGGCTGCCCAGTGTTCACAGGAGGACGTATATCTTCTTCTAATATATAAAATTCTCGTGTCGCGGTGTTTGAAACGGCAACGAAACGGCTGGACCGATTTTTATGAAATTTTGTGTGCATATCGGGTAGGTCTGAGAATCGGTCAACATCTATTTTCATACCCCTAAATGATAAGGGTAACTCTAAGCGAATAGATCTAATTGTAATTCTGTAACGTATTAGAAATAAAGGGCTTTTTATTTTATTTTATTTATTTTTTAAATGATAAGGGTGACCAACCCCTATTTATGCTGGCGGTACGAAGGTCGCTGGGTCAGCTAGGGACTAATAAAATTATCTATTAAGGGCCGATTTCACCAACTTAAAATAAGTCTTATCCGAGGATAAATTTGATATTTTGACAGTATTTTCAATACAAAAACTGTCAGAACGCCCAATTTATTCCTCGGTAAAACGTCACTCGGGTTTGGTGAAATCAGCCATTACGTAGCACGTAGCGTAGTGACATCTAAATAATAATTCCGAATTAACCACGGTTTTTCACAATCACGTAGGTTGCTACATAATTATAATATTATACTGCTTATTTCTTTATTGTACCCCTACTAAGGCAATATAATATAAAGTATGTGTGAGAGCTGTGTCCACTCACCTCAATAAAATTAACACAATAGACAGGCTGCTTCATATGTTTTTGGACCTACTCTACTACTGTAGCCTAAGCACGAATATTTTCACTATCGAATAGTTAACGTAAAGTTAACGCCGACAAGATATTTTGTATGAAAACAGGCGTTGCACTGTGCGGGTGGTGCAGTCGTTTTCATACAAAATATCTTGTCGGCGTTAACTTTACGTTAACTATTCGATAGTAAAAATATTCGTGCTTAGGCTACTGGAGGAGAAACCAGTGTCCTGGGAAGTAGGCCGGCGATTGGTTGAGACACTTGCGACGTTTAAACCGTCTCTATCTCCCTAGAGATAGTGACGGCTATGGTTGAGATGAATGAAACGATTGAATCAGCTTTCGACCATTCAATACTTACATCAAAAAAATCCAACAAAGCCTGGTTACCCCTCCTCATGTCCCTATAACCGCTGTATCCGGGTAAAACATCTTTCAGCCACGGGGTTATAGTTATAGCGCCTCCGAAATCATTCGACCCCCTTTGGAATAGCATTATTTCACGCGCTAGGTGCCACAGAACTTTGTACTCTGATCTGGGGAATGTGGTCCGGGCGAAAATGTGTAGCATACCATTTATAAATGGTGCGGCGAAGTAGTGTTGCAGGTATATTAAGTCGCCTTTCACCATTTCCTGGAAGTAAAATGAATAAAATTTGCTTCAACTCCTCTGTTTATTTGAGTTATCGACATCCGCATTCTGCGCGACAAATAACAATGTATTATTTACTTACAAATTATGCAACGACTACCTTGATAATCTTAATGTATGTACCTATCTACTGAAAGCCGATAAGTTTACATAGAAAATTTTATCTACAAAATATCAGACTTTATTTCAAATAATACATAAAAATATTATTAATTATTGAAAATTGGATAAATTGTTACAAACGTGAAAAGCGAAAAAAGAAATTATTTTTTTATGATTTTCACGTTCGGGAAGTAGCATGAAAGACTTTCTTACACGCCTTTGAAGCTGTCTCTATATTTTCATCTTTACATAATTTAATATAATTTTTTTTAAAACCGACATTAAATGCCCGCGCCACTACAAAGTATATAATTTATTGATGATATTTTGAAAACCGCTGGACCGATTTCGATAAAATTGACCATCTGGGAAGTATACCCATTAAAACAAAAAAGAATTTTCCAAATCGGTTCAGGCGTCTTCGAGAAATTGGTGAACATAATTAAAAAAAAAGATTCTGACTGAAGTCGGTTAAAAAGGCATGTCGCAACGGGTTGGGAAGCTAAGACTACAATGACGCACATAGAAAAACCGATAGTCATGGGGGTCACGAGTCACGAAGCCTGGAATAGCGACTTTGCACGAGTTTTCTCCACTGTGGACGGCGAGAACCACTGGCTACTATAGAATGGCGTAACATCGCGGGGTGTGAATGCCCCTAAAATAGATCTTTGTCCAGCAGTGGATGTCTTTCTGCTGATGACGATGATTCGATTTTTCTTAGTAAGTATACCTACGTAATACCTATTAATTAATAGGTATGTAGACACTAGCCAGGTATTACATATCCAACTACCTACTCACATGTTCAGCTGGATATTTAGGGCCGTTCCTGGCCATATCGATCATTTCCTTAGTCTCACTCTCGACAACCGCCTCCAGACTCTCATCTCGTCTTCCAAAGCCATAATCTCTCATGTATCGCAGAGAGAACCTTCTCTGCACGTGCCAGAAGTAGCCGTCAGTAAAAAAGATTCCTGAAATGTGTACAAAAAATTGTATTGCTACACGAGGTTCTAAGGTTACTGCGGCTTTATTCCAGACTAGCTGATGTTCGCAATTTCGTCCACGTGGATTTAGTTTTTAAAATCTCTAAGATATCTTTGTTATCGCGAGAAAATGTAGCATATCTATGTCTATGCCACTCTCCAGACGTCCTCCACTATACCTACCCATGCAAAAAATCACGTCAATCCGTAGCTCTGTTGCAGCGTTAATGAAGGACAATTCAACAAACAAACACACTTTCGCATTTATAATGATAGTACGATAATCAAGCCGATTCCATGAGCCGACAAGGCTTCGAATGTCTTGGAGTTTAATGCCCAAAACCAGTTTTGAAATTATTTCCGGGTTCCATGTCCTACGTCTTATATACCTACCTATACCTAGTAGTGGCACAGAATATAATATTATAATAGTACCTACCTACTACGTAGTAGTGGCCCAGTAGATATTTAGGAAAATGGGATGGTGGGTATGGGGAAAAAATTCGCTCTTCTGTTGTAATATAAGTAGGTACTAGGTACTCGAGATATTTATAGTGAACTAGACGATTCCCGCGACTTCGTCCGCGTGGATTAATGTTTTTGATTCCTGCAGGAACTCTACTTTTCCGGGATAAATTGTAGCCCATGTGTTCATCCTGGGTATGACCTATCTCCATTCCAAAATTAAATCAAATCCGTTCAGTAGTTTTTGCGTGAAAGAGTAACATAATAAATATACAGACAGACACACAAACTTTCGCCTTTATAATATTAGTGTGAAGTGTGATAGTGTGATGTGATGTGATGTGATCTGATATACCTAACCCAATATTAGGTAATATAAGTAAGCCTAGAACCATCGATGTATGATTAATTATGCCTAGAAGTCCCACGAGCTGTTATTTCCTTTGTCAGTGACACCGTAATAGAGCAAGATCCCAGTGCCGCCAGACCTAAGTTATTTTCTCAGCAATTATTTGTGTACGATAGAGTACTGTTCGAATGTCCTTTCAGTATATGCGTACCAGTTAGATTGTGCCGACGGCCAATTTCCAGATACCAGGTGCTAAAGGTAGGTAAAAACTAGAATAACTTATCTTAAATTCTCAGGGCTGATTTTCATATATGTTTTAAAGAATATTGTAAAAATTAATAAATTAATACTGCCAGACGCTTACCGCCGGCGGTTACTTTAGCCAGACGCTTTGAAGCTCCCAAAAAAATATATAATTTAAGTTAACTTATATTCTCAGTTCTGATTTTTATACATGATACTCAGGGAACTATTGCGATATTATCTGTAAGCTGCCAGACCTATTGGAAGGGTCAAACATCCCCCCAGACACACATTATGCGTCCCCATATTATGTATGAGCGCTAGAACATGATTCACTTTTTAAGTGTGTGAGAGATAATATCATCATACTATAATACTAGTGGTTCGCCCCGAACTGAGACCTCGCGGTAACGGTATCCCATGATTATTCATTCAATCGATACATGATAACCAAAACTGACATTATTATTATGCCCGTTTTCACCAAACATACCTAAATCATCCCCTAAGTAGGAGTCTCTTAACGTAGGTAGCTCCTAAATACAATCCTAAGTCCTAACATCCGTCCCAATATCCTTTTAGGTGTCCCGTACAGGATCGTGATAAATAAGTTGACAGAAAACATCAATCACCTAACTTATAGGTAGCCCGTAAAGGTTAGGGAACGTTAGTGAAAACATTGAATTATTTATCAAACATTGAATTTAACTCGTAGTTCCATGGGAATAGTTACTGACTGCGCCATCTATTAGCATTATTGTGAAGCTATGTTGATGCTATATGAATTACTGACGCCCATTAAAAATTAAATAATCTCGTTTCTTTATAATATTCATATAATTTTAGTATTTGTTGTTCAAGTACAGGATATAAGTGACCTAAAAACATAAAATCAGTTTGAAAATCCATAGCGGATTTTTCTAGAGAGCGTCTTCAAGCGAGCGTATAAAATCGCCACTTTGAAAGCCCCCCATTTCGTCAATTTTAAGGGAAAAATTAAAAAAAAAATATTTTTGTACTCAGTTCAAAATTATCTTTAAAATGATACGTAACAATTTTATGTAACGCGATTTTTTTTTTTTACTTCGCATTCGCTTCTATGAGAGCCCCCCTGAAATAAAGATTTTTATAACTTTTTAAGCCATTTTCGGCTGGAGGCCATCGGTTTACATATTATATCTAAATTTGAAGTAATTACGTTCAGTAATTCAAAAGTTATAAGGCTCTGACAGACGGACGGACGGACGGACGGACGGACGGACAAGTGCAAATCGCCCTAGTTAACTCAAAGACCTTCGCTTCGCTCGGTCGATTATAAATGCGAAAGTGTGTTTGTTGGTTTGTCCTTCAATCACTCTGCAACAGAGCTACGGATCGACATGATTTTTTGCCTGGGTATAGCTTGCAGAAGATATTGCAATAGTTCTCTCTCTCTAGATCCTAAGCAGCAGCAGCAGCGCGATGGTACTACGAATTATAACCAACTTTTGTTTCTACCGGCGATCTAATTAAATTTTAGAACACAAAAGCTGCTATTGTGACTTAACTGTGATTGTTAGATAATATATAGTAATATTGAGTAGGTACTTTAATCATGTAGTACATAATTTTCATGTATCATCTATAGCTTTCTCAGCGCACGCCAAATAATGAATTTTATAGGCAAAATTTTTCTACTTTAGGTTACATTATTGCAATTTTCTTAAGGATATCTAATTTTTAGGGTTGCGTACCCAAAGGGTGCCAACGGGACCCTATTACTAAGCCTCCGCTGTCCGTCCGTCTGTCAGCGGGCTGTATCTCGTAAACCGTAATAGGTAGGTAGACAGTTGAAATTTTCACAGAGTGTGTATTTCTATTGCCGCTATAACAACAAAATAACTAGTGGTTCGCCCCGAACTGAGACCTCGCGGTAACGGTATCCCATGATTATTCATTCAATCGATACATGATAACCAAAACTGACATTATTATTATGCCCGTTTTCACCAAACATAGGTACCTAAATCATCCCCTAAGTAGGAGTCTCTTAACGTAGGTAGCTCCTAAATACAATCCTAAGTCCTAACATCCGTCCCAATATCCTTTTAGGTGTCCCGTACAGGATCGTGATAAATAAGTTGACAGAAAACATCAATCACCTGACTTATAGGTAGCCCGTAAAGGTTAGGGAACGTTAGTGAAAACATTGAATTATTATGTAGGTACTAACGAGTGAAACCGGGTTACGGGCATCTGTACAAATCGTCATCTATCGACGCGAATAGAAAATATACAATATTTAACTAAAATTTAACTAAAAAATAATTTTAATTGAATAATATGGTACAAAAAAAATTACAATACAATTATTGTATTATAATAAGTAACTAAATAATAATGGTCGACGCAAAACTGTTTTTGGGATAGGTCGTTAGTCGTAACTCGTAGTTCCATGGGAATAGTTACTGACTGCGCCATCTATTAGCATTATTGTGAAGCTATGTTGATGCTATATGAATTACTGATGTACATTAAAAATTAAATAATCTCGTTTCTTTATAATATTCATATAATTTTAGTATTTGTTGTTCAAGTACAGGATATAAGTGACCTAAAAACATAAAATCAGTTTGAAAATCCATAGCGGATTTTCCTAGAGAGCGTCTTCAAGCGAGCGTATAAAATCGCCACTTTGAAAGCCCCCCATTTCGTCAATTTTAAGGGAAAAATTAAAAAAAAATATTTTTGTACTCAGTTCAAAATTATCTTTAAAATGATACGTAACAATTTTATGTAACGCGATATTTTTTTTTTACTTCGCATTCGCTTCTATGAGAGCCCCCCTGAAATAAAGATTTTTATAACTTTTTAAGCCATTTTCGGCTGGAGGCCATCGGTTTACATATTATATCTAAATTTGAAGTATTTACGTTCAGTAATTCAAAAATTATAAGGCTCTGACAGACGGACGGACGGACGGACGGACAAGTGCAAATCGCTCTAGTTAACTCAGAGACCTCGCTTCGCTCGGTCAATAAAAATTAAATTAAATTAAAAAGTAAAGGGGGTTTAAGGAACCCTAAAAGAGCGATGCCCGATTCGCACTTGGCCGATTTTTTGAATATAAATTATTGCATAAGTTACTTCCTGATCATTTAGCTTCCTATTGGTAAAAAAAATGGTTAAAATTGGTAATGTAGTTTCAGAGCCTATTAGGTACAAACAAACAAAATAATCTTATAATATTACACTAGCGGCACGCTATGATGGCCGGTTTGACGTTTGTCCGCTCATGAAGTTCCGTATTAATTGATAACGACTTTGAAGGAAATAATTGTATTACTTTATTGACGATAGTGATGTGCAGAGATTCATAAATTTTATCGAATGTAGTTTTAGGTTTAGGACTCAAAATTTATTTATTAAATTGATTTCTAAAATGTATACAAGTGTAGAAAAATCAGTTTGCACCATTTAAGGGGTGAATGTACTTGTGAATATGAACAATTTTCACTATGTGGACAAACCTCTGAAATCGCAAAAAAATATCAGCTGTTTCATACAAAAGGTAAAATTTTTATTTTTATATGATATATACCACAACTCGGCATTTGGTTTTCTAAATTGAAAATTTTTAAAAATGGAATCTAATACGATCGTCACATAGGATCGCTGGCTAGCACAACTACTACCTCCGGCAAACTCGCGTCAATGCTCAATGCAAAACAAAGCAGTTTCGAATTGACGTTGCTTCGAAAAGTATAAACTGTCAGTGCAATGCGATTGTGATATAGTTTTGACCTGGCTTTGGATTTCAAATATTGATACTGCATTACTGTTGACCCTTGCTCGTTAATTTGGACTCTGTTCAAGCCCTTTGTTGTGGATTTCGTCGATATGACCGAACGTACGCAGAGAACTGTTCTAAATAGTCAGACACGTGAGTTCGTAATACGCCTTCGTAACTATTTCGATCGTGAAGCTCAAAATGGAGGGCCAATTTTACCTATAACGTCAGTGGTTGAACGCGTAGCTGATGCGCTTAATATTGGACAACGAACTGTTAGACGGATAACTAAAAAAAAATATGGCGAGACTGGCACAGAAGAAAATAAACTTCACACACCAAAAAAGAGAAAACGAGCAAAACCAGTCGTAGGCATCGATAGCTTTGATGCCGATGCTATCCGAAGACATGTTTACGGCTACTATTTACAGAAGGAGTATCCAACAAGAAAAAAGTTGGTGCATTCACTGAAGGAAGCTGGATTATTCTTCGGTGGGGAAAGTTCTTTAACGAAGATTTTGAAGACCATTGGATTTCGATACAAAAAATGTAACAAACGCAAAATATTGATGGAAAGATTTGATATAGCGATGGCAAGGTATACTTTTTTACGGCAAGTGAAAGAAATCAAAAATTGGCAAAATGTTGTGTTCTTGGATGAAACATGGCTTAATGCTAACCATACTGTAGGCCGTTCTTGGAACGATGACACAGCAGCATCTACTTCCAAAGTTCCTGTAGGAAAAGGATCGCGACTTATAATTTGTCACGCCGGAACCATCAACGGGTTTGTCGAAGGTTCTCTCATGGCTTTTGCGTCAAAAACCACTGGAGACTATCATGAAGACATGAATGGAGAAAAGTTTACTGAATGGTTTACCTCAATGTTGTGTAGCCTCCCTGAACCATCTATTATAATTATGGACAACGCCCCATACCACTCGATGCAAATTGACAAGCCACCTGCCCAATCCCAAAAGAAAGCTGATATCGTCGCATGGCTTCGTAAAAATGGCGTAGATGCAAACATGAATATGTTAAAAGCGGAATTAGTACGTCTTTTAAAAGAAAACAAACCAACCAAGATCCGATACGTCATTGACGAAATAGCATTAGAACATGGGCACAGAGTTATACGGTTACCGCCTTACCATTGTGAGTATAATGCGATTGAGTTGGTGTGGGCTCAAATTATGGGATATGCTGCAAGACACAATACAGAACCCCCATTTACCACAAAAAAAATGCTAAAATTATTAGAAGAAGCTTGTGAACATGTGACTAAAGGAGACTGGGAAAAGGTTGTGAATAGAACTGTTAAATTAATAAGGGAAGATTATGAAAGAGATGTGAAAATAGATAATATTATAGAAAACGAACATATAATTATTAATGTAGGTGATGATAGCAGTGACGACAGTGAAAATAGTAGTATGGACGAATCTGATTAATTATGGCCTTTTGTGGCACCTTTTTTGGTATCTTTTGTATTCATATGTTTCTTGTGTGCATATAAAGTATGTATATTCATTTTCATTCAAATATTCAGTTCGTTCAAATAAATTAAATAAACATATACATTTTTGTTTTATTAAACCTATTTAATCAGGTACAAAAACAAAACTTAATTGTTTTTTGTTCGAGAATAAATTGACATTCCACATCACTATTGTAATGTGTCAAACCGGCCATCATAGCGTGCCGCTAGTGTAGTATAAATTATTATCACAGAATACATAATATTATGTAGTTTTTGTTATTATAATATGTAGCTTGTGGCGCGTCACATTAACTTTGCAATGTCATAGGTCAACTTAGCGATATAATATTTATATGCTATAAGACTTCGTACTTATTACTCATCTATGGCCAAGTATCGTATAATTTATTAGTAAATTGTAATATTACAAGGGCCGGACGAGATTTGATGTAGGTATAATGGTCCGAGGTGAGGCGATGGCGAAGTTATAGGCGAGGTTACTGTCAACTAATTATAACCTTGATTCACTTGTGATACGACAGATAAAAAAATTACATTTTAGAAGTGTAATTTTTCAGTTCTATACCTACTCACAAAAAAAAACAAAGTTATTTCAGTTATGTACTTTGTTTGTATGGGGCACGCGTTCGAGAGATTTTTCTTAAAACTGGGTCAAATGCATTCGCATGTAGCGTGGCTCCGAGTATCTACCTATCTGCGATTTGTCATCCAAGGAAAAATAAATAACACCTATCAAGCTACAGCGAAACTGTTTTTTAATCCCCAACAAAACTGCAACGCCAAAGTCCAGTCGGTATGTTAGAATTCAGTGTAGAAATCAATTAGGGGCGAGGGGTGATGGGGGTGGATTGAACTTGAAACTGGTAGGTATAGAGCATAATATTTTAAAAATTACCCAGCTTCTATTTTTCAAAAAAAAAGTTGTCTTTAAAGTCTGTTTACTGACGATAGTTTTACGTGATAGCGTCATAAAGATGAACAGCGTTCTGGTAGAACTAGCTTGCGACACATACGCTAACCACAGCGCGGACGCGATGACTGGCGGGCGCCGGGCGGCGGCGGTTACAAGCCAACACTTTGGCGTATCGTGCCTCTCTATCGCTTGTTCCGCGCTCTCGCTTACACGTGACACTTTTCGTGCGTGCAGCCGGTGTTCATCGATTTATAAGACTTTATCACGTCAAAAAATTACCTAGCCTTTTCCAATACGAACGCAGCCTTGCTAAAATAATATCCAAACGGCCATCAAAGTCTTCGTTATTCAAGCCCTTCTTGATGAGCTCTGGGTCGTCTATCACGACGGTGGGGAACGGGCCGAGGTAGAAGCCGAGCATCTTCGTGTTGTACTCCTCGGCCAGAATCCTCAGTGAGCCGCCCAGGTCGTTTATTTTCCTCATGAGAACGATCCAGTAGCTGCCGTACACTGGTAGGCTCGGCGGTCCTGTAATTAATGGTTTGTTTAAGGTGAATAATTATACGGGTCTGCCCGCGAAATTCAAAGGTTTTTCGCAATTTGTAAACTAATACGACAAAGTAGGCTTATGGAATTCTAATTGCGCCACTGGCAGTATCATCTTGACAGTTTTATATATAAATATTTACTCTATTACTTAGAATACTTTATAGAGTCCAGTTTAAGAAATTAGTCCGAGTACCGAGTTTGACGTGAGTTACTCACAAATTAGTCGAAATTCTGACTAATTTCTTAAACTATGGACACTTTCAAGTAAAGATTTTTATATAAACCTGTGAAGATGATACGGCCATTGGCGCAATTAGAATGCCATAAGCCTACTTTGTCGTAGCTGAACCAGACTTTTAGGAATACCTAAGAGTCTGGTTCAGCTCACCCTGCTAACATATTCATCATAATCATCATCATTATCAACCCATCATCAGCTTACTACTGAGCGAGGTCTCCTCTCAGAGAAGGGTTCTAGGCCATAGTCCACCACGCTGGCCCAATGCGAATTGGCGAACTTCACACACCTTCAAGAACATTGTGGAGAACTCTCAGGTGTGCAGGTTTCCTCACGATGTTTTCCTTCACCCTTAAAGCATGTGATATTTAATTTCTTAAACGCACTTAACTTCGAAAAGTCAGAGGTGCGTACCCGGGATCGAACGTGCGACCCCCCGAATAGGAGACCACAGTCGTAACCACTAGGCTGCTAGGCTCGTAATCAGTGCTTCTTAACCTATTGCTACTGTGAAAATTTCAAAATTCAAAATTATTTATTTCACGTAGGCCAACCAGTGGCTCTTATGACACGTCATGACTCTACCACCGGTTCGGAAAGCGGATTCTGCTGAGAAGAGCTGGCAAGAAACTCAGCAGTTGCTCTTTTCAAAATTAATACATTGTAATAAGTTTTTTTATACCATTTGTGTCATCCGGATGCCAAGCCGATTTAACCCATGCAACTTTGTTAGAATAGAATAGAATACCTATACTATGTATTTCCACAATGAGGGGAAGTTAGAAAAAAAGCGTAGTTACTACAATTCAATTTATGTTAAGACGGCGTAGGTACCTACCACAATTCAATTCATGTTAACACGCTTACTCGCTGGCGAAATTTGGCAGGACTAAATCACTCTAAAGCGCTGGTCAGATGCTTCAATAAGAAGACTGCTTCTGAGGCACTAGCTAGCGCTTAGTAGGAAGAAACTATGCATTCTAGTGCGAGCTTTGACGGGACATTGTAGACTAAACACACACAATATGTGCAACCTCAAGCTCCAGGGCTCAGATATATGCAGGCTATGCCAGGAATCTGTGGGAACACCGTAGCATATTATCTGTTACTGCCCCGCTATAATGCTTTAAGCATCACGCATCATGAAGCACCCATCTAGGGAAACTCATCGTGCACCCTGAGAAAGCTAAACTCATCCCCGTCGAGAAAGTGCTGCTGTTTCTGGCAGCAACGAGTATCGGCGAGGAAATCTAAAGAAGTGTCAAGCACAATGGATCGGAGACGGTTGAAGTGCTATAGGGACTCGGGACCTGCATAGCGACGAATTCAAGAAAGAAGAAAGAAGAAGAGCTTGCTGTAGCCTAGTAGCGACAGCGTAGGTACATAAAATAATTCGATATGTTGTTGAAGCATCTTTTAACCTGACTAAAGAGACTAACTACGACTTTGGACACCGTATTTGGCCTTTGCCTTCTTTCTGCCAGGGAGCAAGATAAGCTATCAGTCACAGGAATACTGATATTTTTGACAAAAAAAGAGTTGAAATTTTACCTATGAGCTGGTATTTCTATGAGTACGTATGCGGAATAATCTGTCTGCTCGTAGTAGATTTTTAGCGACGCAAAAAGAAGGGTGTTATTTTTATACGACTGCCTGAAAAAAGGAGTATATTGTTTTCAGGGTTCATGTATGTATGTATGTATGTATGTAGGTTTCTTTATTCCACCATAACTTCTATACGCCTGAACCGATTTTGATGAATGAGGTATCGTTAGAATCCTTAGCTTATTCCGGGTGACATAGGCTAGTAAAATTTAAAAAAAAATTGATAGGGTGAGCGTAGTCCCAAAATAAAGCCTAAAGTTGAAAAAAAAATTTCGAAAACAAGATTAAGTATCTAATCATCATCTAGAAAATGATGAGTAGATTCCAAAAATTATACGACTGCCTGAAAAAAGGAGTATATTGTTTTCAGGGTTCATGTATGTATGTATGTATGTATGTAGGTTTCTTTATTCCACCATAACTTCTATACGCCTGAACCGATTTTGATGAATGAGGTATCGTTAGAATCCTTAGCTTATTCCGGGTGACATAGGCTAGTAAAATTTAAAAAAAAATTGATAGGGTGAGCGTAGTCCCAAAATAAAGCCTAAAGTTGAAAAAAAAATTTCGAAAACAAGATTAAGTATCTAATCATCATCTAGAAAATGATGAGTAGATTCCAAAAATGTATAATACTGTAGTTCAATATCCATCCATTCACACAAAATATCGTTTTAAAGTGTTAATAAGATTACAATTATTGTCCAGTCGACAGGTAGTTTGAGATTTAAATGAAATTAGTATACTAGTAGCGTAGCTGATACTCCGGGTCAACATATAAGATAGTATTTATCCCGATAAAACATAAGATTTCTCAAGGATAGGGGCTGAAATTTTTTATGAGTATTTTGTTGGGATAATTGTTTATTGGCTTTGCTAATTTAATAGATAAGTATCGTCACTAAAAGGTGTTAAATAAAAAATAAATAATTAAAAAAATTAAAAAATACGACTGCCCTGACAACAAACGAACTAAAAAGTTAAAAACAAGTTTATTAGTTAGTCTGTATATATAGAAGCGAAAAGTTACTTATTTACGCGTTAACTAAACAAAAAAATTGTCATCGCAGTCGGGGGACTTCAAAATTTAAAATGTGTTCCACAGAGCGTCCTTTTCGCTTCTATATATACAGACTAACTAATAAACTTGTTTTTAACTTTTTAGTTCGTTTGTTGTCAGGGCAGTCGTATTTTTTAATTTTTTTAATTATTTATTTTTTAGTCGTGTATATCTGTGTGTTCATTCGTAGCAGCCTCCCCAATGAAAATGAACAATTTTGATGCGGTTTTTTCTGTTTGAAAGATAATGTAACCGAGATGGATCGTATGGAGCTATAATTTATGAAGATCCGCTCAGGGGTATGAAGATCATCAGCTCATTTTCTACTTGTTTAAAGGGTCTTACAAGCTTTCACTGGTGCCATTGGTTTGAAATTTGGTGTAAGTAGGTACTGTTACTTCGGATTATTTCCAAGGCATGGTAACCTTGAACCGATGCTGCAGCATCAAGTAGTCTGCGAGATACCCAACTCCTCAGCAACTTACAACAGATACATTGTGTTTGGGCTCATTAGAATGGTCTCAATGAGTAGGTGTTAGATAGATGATGATCGAGGTTCGAGGAGGAGGATCTAATGATGGAGCAGAAAACTGTGGGTGTCAGGTACCTATATTATATCGTACATAGTCCGGCCATAGAGTCACATGTCGGGGTGTTTTAAAATTTTAATTTACATTTGTTTAATACTATTCTACTACTACTACTACTACTACTTACTACTACTAGTAGGTAGGTATACGTTATTAGGTAGATACTAATAAGTATCCTTCCTTTGTATTCTGTGCTATGACTGAAGTCTGCAGCATCAAGATGCTTTCTGTTTGGTTTACACACAAAATGATCGCCCTTTGAGTTTTTGACCTCAAGATAATAATTTTTACCTCAATAAACTTATTAGGGTTCCATACCAAAATGGTAAAAATGGAACCCTTATGGTGAGACTTTCTCCGTCCGTCTGTCCGTCCGTCTGTCACAGTCGATTATTTCAGTAACTATTAGAGCTATCGACATGAAATTTGGTATAGTTGTGTATAATAGTGGCCCAAAAGCATTGAAATAAAGAAAAGTCGAAAATTATTTCTAATTTTATTTAAAAAAAGGGGGAAAATCGGGGGTTTGAAATTTAAAAGTAAAATAACTATATCGAGTGGGGTATCATATGAAAGGCCTTTACTTGTGCATTCTAAAACAGTTTTTTATTTATTTCTAGATATAATAGTTTTTGATTAATCGGCCAAAATGTCGAAAAAAATACCGTTCCCCCCCCCTTATCTCCGAATTTTACCAATTGAAAAATCTGAAATAATTATGGTCAATAGGGGTTTATATATATTTTACATGAAAAATAAAATCAACGCGAAAATTATTTTAGTTTAATTAAAAAAGGGGGAAAATCAGGGGTTTGAAATTTCAAAGTAAGATAATTATACCGAGTGGGGTATCATATGAAAGGCCTTTACTTGTGCACTCTAAAGCAGTTTTTTATTTATTTCTATATATAATAGCTTTTGAGTAATCGGCCAAAATGTCGAAAAAAATACCGTTCCCCCCCCCTTATCTCCGAAGTTTACCAATCGAAAAATCTGAAATAATTATGTTCAATAGAGGTTTATGTATATTTTACAGGAAAAATAAAACCAACGCTCTAACTAGCATAGTTTTTTTTTTATTAACAATAAACCTCTACAAACAAAGTTAACGATAATTATGCAAATTAATATAATATTATCGTTTTACTTTTACTTTTGGAGTATGGAACCCTCGGTGCGCGAGTCCGACTCGCACTTGACCGGTTTTTATTTTTATTATGGAGTTAGTTGGAATTAATCTATACATCTTAGATACAATAAATTATAAAACTGTAACTGGACAATTTGTGTACATTGAATATATTTTGAAAATTTAGATCGGGGATCGGATACTTCACTGCCTTGGAAGAATTGAACTTTTATTATAATGATAATTTAATATAAAATTTCTTTTTGATTATTTTATTTGAAAAACGGATGACAGCAAATCACTCGCATTTATGAGACAACGATCGATTACATGCAATATATGAGGGTCTTAGCCACAGGAATTAAATAGACTAAATCATTAATCTCTAGGCCCCACATGTTTGTACCATTGTGTTTGATTTGTAGCCTACCCGTGCGAAGCCGGGGCCGCGCGGGTCAACTAGAATTAAATTAGACTAGAACTAGGTATATAGATAACCTACGACACAACCACCGTTGGAACTCGACTCGTAAGTAATTTTTGCATTTACATTTGGGCAGTTGTTTCTTAAAATTTAGCGTTGTTATATTTTTCTCTAATGACTTTTGCCCGTAGTTTCGTCCGCATGAAGCTGGTTATTTAAAATTCTGCGGGTACCCCTTTGTTATTCTTGTATAAAAAGTAGCCTATGATGTTACTTACTCTACAGATCCTCAACTATATACTCATGCAAAAGGGCAAAACAAACATACTGACAAAACAACAAACATACATTCTTTCGTTTTGATGATAATTTTAGTAGGCATAATAGAGATGATTTAGATAGGTACAGGTAAATTAATTTATTGTTACTGAAGACGTTCGTAAGTACCTTTAATTTTATGTGCTACTTGCTAGTGTAGGTTTATCCAACATTTGAGACATAAAACTTATTACTTACTTAATAATTTTAAAAATACCTGAGTAAGTACTTACCGGGTGGGAAATTTTCAACTGGCCTAATATATGCATTTTTGTAACATCGCACAATTAAAAATATAAATAACAATATTGATATGACCACACCAATCATTTTGCTCGAGACCGTGCGCAAAACTGATTACTTCTGCTATACAGTTTTAAAAGCGGCATATATACTTAATATTATCTGCGTCGATTTGGCTGAATGTGATCAACAAAGTAAGAGTAGGTATTGCGAAGGGACGCAATAAAATAAAACAACTTTCTATTATAGAGACGAAAGATGTTCTAGACTCTAGAATCTAGAGTTCTAGACCATCGTTAAAAACTGGCATCCTTTGAACATCGATGCCTTTGAAGTAGAAACGAAGTCTCGACAGGCCAGTTTAAAGATGGTAAGACAACTTTGCGTAAAATGCGTCCATTACGTACGTTATATGTGTGTTGGCTAGATAAAGTATATATAATAATTATTATTATCTAGTAGCGAATTTGTGACTGCAGAAGTACCTAATAATAAAATGATTTTCGTTCGATGATATTGCTTTATGATGCCTGATGCTTTAACTAACACTAATATTTACTACTAGTGGACCCGCCCCGGCTTCGCACGGGTAGGCTACAAAACAAACACAAATGGTATAATCATCTAAGGCCTGGAGGTTAATGATTAAGTCTATGTCTATGGCTAAAACCCTCATATAAATATGGAACGCCTGTATTCGATCGTTGTCCTTTATGTGAGTGACTTTTGCTGCTACCCGTGAAGCATTATGCCCTCTATCTCCTTTAATATTTATCAGATCTTCATTAAAATTAGACAAACTATGCCTGATATTATACACTTTTAAATAAAAAAGAATGTTTAAAATCGGTTCAAATTTGACGGAATTATGAAGTAAAACCGATAAAAACTTTCATCCTCTATCCTGGAGGAACCTTATTGTTTATCAGGATAAAAACTATCCTCTATTATATATTCTGTGCCTATATGTTGACCCGGAGTATCACTTACTACTATACCAAATTTCATACAATTCCGTTCAGTAGTTTTTGCGTAATGCCCGGACAGACAGACAGACAGACAGACAGCCAGACAGACAAAAATTGAATAAAAATCTGTTTTGGGATCAGTATTGATAATAAAGCATTCCCTTGTTAAAATTTTCTAAATAGATTACGTGTACAGAAATCGTCCGGTTACAGTTTTATTATAAGTAAGTATAGATTATTATATTATATATGTATTACTATTTACTAATATTTACATTATCTATGACTAGTATTATAAATACAAAAGTGTGTTTATTTGTTGGTTCGTCCTTCAATCACGCCGCAACAGAGCTACGCATCGACGTGATTTTTTGCATGGGTATAGTTGAGGACCTGGAGAGTGACATAGGCGTTTTATCCCGGAAAATCAAAGTGTTCCCGAGGGATTTTAAAACTAAATCCACGCAGACGAAGTCGCGGGCATCAGCTAGTGTGAAATATGTAAAATGGCTTTAATTATTATACTTCTTTGAAAGCTGTAAAATAGACTTGTGCCGCACACCTGTGATTTATATATTACCGCACAGCTGGTCATCTACAAAAACCGTGTGGTAATTTAATACCATTTGATAATATTATATAAAAATTCTTTTTAAAAAGCCGACTTCAAACGCCACTACAAAGTAAGTAATTTACAGGTATGTTGAAGTCGGGCTAGCGTTGCGGTTTCATAGTTTCTATCATCTATTGATGCCCGCCCGACTTAACATTAACATACACACATCAAAAGTGTCTAGGGATCAAGCATTTTTATGCGGATTTCTTGAGATTGAGATGTGGCTTTGTAATAAATTTATGATTTTATAAATTTATATGGATCCTTTTTGGTGTATTTCATAATTTGAATCAGGAACTGTCAATCAAATTCAAGTAAAAGATGAAAATCAGCTGTCAATATTTTCCCTATAAAAACATACAACGCATTGAAGACATTATTAGTGCTACTGTTTCCCTACTACTGATTAAAACCAACGTTATTATGGAGCGGCGACGTCATTTAAGCAGGGAAGAAATGCTCAGAGCCGTGGGAATGATAGAAGCTGGTTCCCGGCAACGTACTGTGGCTTTAGCTCTGAATACAAGTCAGAGTGTTATCAGTCGACTTTGGACACGTTACCGAAGCACTGGTACCGTGGCTGAGCGCCATGGAGGACGGTATCGCTGCACCACACGGAGACAAGACCGATACAGTCAAATCTTAACTCGAAGAGCTCCAACAATAACCGGCATGATGTTAGCCGTGAGGCTTCATCACTCTTCAGGGAACTTAATTAGCGACCAAACAGTCAGAAACCGCTTGCATGAAGTGAACCTTCATTCCCGAAGACCGCTACGGGTACCACCTATAGCAATGCACAATCGTAGGATTCGATATCAATGGGCTCTTGAACACAGAAATTGGGCAGAAGAACAATGGCGTTTCGTGTGCTTTTCTGATGAGTCTCGTTTTGGTATGAGACCGGATACAAGACGTATACGACACTGGAGAACCCCTGGACGCCAACAGCGATTAAAATCCTGCCAGGAAGTCCATCCTTATAGTGGTGGAACCATATGGGCGGGTATTTGGATCGGCGGAAGAACTGAGTTGATTTGGATCAGAGGCAACCTCAACGCTCAAATTTATGCTGAGACGATTGTATCAGACGTCATCGTTCCTCTACAAGTGCAAATCGGTCCCTTATTTCAGTTAATGCATGATAATGCACGACCGCACACTGCAAGAGTTGTAAGACAGACTCTCGCCGCAGCTAACATCAATGTCCTGCCCTGGCCTGCTCAGTCGCCAGACTTGAACCCGATTGAGCATGCATGGGATATGCTACAGAGAAGAGCTCTGCCGAATATGGAGGGTATCCAGTGGCAAGAAGACCTTTTTTTGTTGTTGCAACGAACATGGGCGGCCATTCCACAGCGTGATTTGGATGAACTCATTTTGAGTATGCCAAACCGATGTTCTTGTGTTGTTAGTGTTCGCGGTAGAAACACGGATTATTAATTGTTTAAGTTACCCAATAAAATTTTAAAGAAAACTGTTATTTCAGTCTTTTTTTCGAACTTTAATGTTAGTGGTTCAAATGTCAAAAATCCCTTTATTAGGAAAATGGCAAATTTCTTTATTAATGCAAAGGTGACTTGGTTTATCGTTACTGTGACAAACGAAAACACTTTATTTGATGAATCCTTAAAGAAAATTTTAATTAATATCAATCAGGAGAAAAGTTATTGCAAAAATATATGTTGATCCCTAGACACTTTTGATGTGTGTATGTACCTGTACAAACTAAAATTATTTAATACTTTGTAGTGGCGTTTGAAGTCGTTGTTTTTAAAGAATTTTTATATATTTTAAGCTTTTTAGTGGTAGCTTCATAGGATAAATCTTCACATTCTCTGATCGCGTGCGATTTGCTCTTATTCATTGAGGAGTTCCATCCTCCTAAAGCGTATTTAAGTTGGTCAAATGGTCTATAATAATCTTGATTTTGGAATCTGATTCTTATCGTCGCACCAATCAATCAGCAATGCAATTTTTATCAATCTGATGAGTATAATAAATTGTGATTTGCAAAACAATGCAAAACGTGAGCAATCGTGTAGACATACGCGTCACGAGAAACGAGCGCCCGTCAGTTTCAGCACTAAGGTTATCAATGTATGTACCTAACTAAAAAGTTTCATATCTTATCAGTCAAGACTGGGACCATGCAGCAGGTCGGATAGATTCGATAAGGTGTCAACGGGACTGTATCACGCAGCCTCGCTGTGCTTACGAGTACGTCCGTCTATAATTATGTCAGCGGGCTGTATCTCATGAATCGTAATAGGCAAATAGGTACTTGAAACCACAGAATGTGTATTTTTATTGGCGCTGTAACAATAAATAATAAAAAATGGCCAAGTGCGTGTCGGGCCACGCGCAGTGTAGGGTTCCGTAGTTGAAAGTCTCAAATATTATTGCTGACCTAGGATAGTGCTTTTACTTTATTTATGAATACTGAATATATTTTGAGTTCCATGGCTTAAATACAAAATAAACTACAAAATATGCAACTTACACTACGTGTAATACCTAACTTAGAAAAAACAGATATAACTCCTTAACTAATGAACCCTACTTAGCCGTGAATCGTGATAGTTTTCCTTTAAAATTCATTATATATACTACTGCTTTGAATTTTTTCTTGTATCCTATATACAACCATTTAGCTGGCAGAGGGGGGGGGGGACACTTGACTCTAATAAAATTTAGCACTTTAAAATATCATATTTCACAAACGGATCCTTGAATTGAAAAATGTTGTTCCCACACCCACAATATTTTTGAAAGACCTATTCAACGACACCCCACACTATGGGATAGACGAGAAAAAAAATATTCATCCCCACTTTACTTGTAGGGGAGGTATAGGGTACCTCCCCTACATGTAAAGTGGGGATTATTTTTCACAATTTTATTTCACCACTTTGTCGGCGTGATTGATATTTATACCCTTGTCAAAATACAGATTTCTAGTACCAATAGTCTCTGAGCTTCAATAGTCGCAACTCGTACCTCGAGTTGACTCGGTAGCGGTACCTTGCCTTGCTCGGTTGCATTGGTGCACCGCGCTATGCTACAGTACCCGGCGATATATATTGCACATCGGCCTTTGGGATAAAATGATATTCTATTCTATTCACAGTTCGACTGCATTTTTTTATATATGTTACGTGATGTGCTCGCCGATTGTGAAGAGATTTCAGCAATTACTACGTGATTTTCTGGCTAGCTTTCCTTGCAATAGAATAGAAATAGCGTTTTATTCCAAAGGCCGATGTACAATATATATCGCCGGGTACTGTACTAGGCACCAACTCGAGTAACTGGAGTCAAAAAATCCAACTCGTTACATTGCTAGTAATCGATTATGTCATCGGAAATATAAGGTTCTATTATTAATAATACTAGTGGTTCGCCCCGAACTGAGACCTCGCGGTAACGGTATCCCATGATTATTCATTCAATCGATACATGATAACCAAAACTGACATTATTATTATGCCCGTTTTCACCAAACATACCTAAATCATCCCCTGAGTAGGAGTCTCTTAACGTAGGTAGCTCCTAAATACAATCCTAAGTCCTAACATCCGTCACAATATCCTTTTTGATTTATATGATATATGAGGAATATTTGACTTATATGTTTTATTTATTTAAAATAACGTTTCTACATATAAGAACACAATGCCATTTCTCTTTTTAAAATATCTTTACTAGTTTCGGAATTATAAGCTGCTTCGACAATTTAAAGTAGGACGTGCCTTAAAGCAGATTTAGTAGGTACTAAATAAATTCTGCCACTTTCCGCAGCAGGTGAGGAAAATACGTACAGCACACTTTACTAACTCACTTCGTCTCCATGAGCACACACTAACTCAAAAGCTGTCACACATACAGAAAATGACAACACAAGCGAATAATTACACGTACGTCGTACATGTAGGGTGGTAAGTTCTCTAAATATGGACTACCACAAGGATTTGTTTTAATAAAACGCAATATAATGAAGCTAAATCAGTCTCTTTAATTTCAATCAGTACAGGAACTATTACAGGATTATAAACTATACTTAAAATGTCTTTAAAAAACAAATTATTTAACAAACTTAATTTTTTATAAAATATTACAAATTTAAACATTTTAAATTAGGCAGCTCAATATGGACCACTAGGTTTTTAATATGGACTTAAGGTGTCTAGTAAATTTTTAATTACCATTATAATTATATTCGACAGTGTATTACAATCAGTAATGGTTATTGTAAAAATGGTCTTAAACTATCAATTATTTTATGATATTCACATTATAATAAGTCATATTGCAAAATTCACATATAAAGACAACACCTTCTACACCTGCATATTCTTCGTGTGCCCATAGCCGATAAAAAGGACATTGTACCCATTGCTCTCCACGAACGTCTTCGGAAATCTCGTCGACGACGCCATATCTAAAAGAAAAGGTGAACAAGGTTTCATAGTGATCATAATATGGACCACTAGTCCATTTTTAAAGCTATTCATAGGTCCATATTACAAAATGATGCAATATCAACGTTATAATTTCATAAAAAAATAATGTTATGAGATACAGCCACGGGTTACTTGAAGAATAATACGTAACACTAAAACGTTTCCAGAATGGGGACTGTCAAAATATAATGATAGCAGTAATAATGTTACAAAACTTACCGAAAAATTACATCAAATAACGCTATAATCTCAAAATGGCTGCCGCCGACACGTACGCCCATGTAGCTCCACTAGAATTCACTGGCGGGACGCAGCGAGGAAAGGCCATCAATTGCAGCTAAATTCGCTTCGATAGCAGCGTAATCTTGCAGAATGTTACTATAGTCCATATTACATGACTAGTCCATATTTAGAGAACTTACTCTACTTCGGCAGAGTGGAATGCGTGCGCTTGGCAAGTCTCTCTCTCGTCCAATTAGTACAAGCTGTTAACTATGACTATATCTGTCTCTTTCTGAAACGAATTTTTTTATGGAGCATTTAGGGAGCTGGTGAATTGTGACATCACACTTGAGTAACGCTCTCTCTGTCTAACAGCTCTATAACTTATTTGTTTTTGGACGGTTGGACCGATTTATTTTCTGTTTTTACAAATGTTATTCTTGCATGTTACATTTTCGATTATAAATAATGAATATCAACATTTTGACTAGGGTCAAATACGGAAAACCCAAATGCCGCTTGTATGTATAGTAATGGTAGTGGTTCGTGCCGAACTGATACCTCGCGGTATCCCTTATTAGGGTTCCATACCAAAATGGTAAAAATGGAACCCTTATGGTGAGACTTTCTCCGTCCGTCTGTCACAGTCGATTATTTCAGTAACTATTAAAGCTATCGACATGAAATTTGGCATAGTTGTGTATAATAGTGGCCCAAAATCATTGGAATGAAGAAAAATCGAAAATTATTTTTAGTTTTATTAAAAAAAGGGGGAAAATCGGGGGTTTGAAATTTCAAAGTAAAATAACTATATCGAGTGGGGTATCATATGAAAGGCCTTTACTTGTGCATTCTAAAACAGGTTTTTATTTATTTCTATGTATAATAGTTTTTGATTAATCGGCCAAAATGTCGAAAAAAATACCGTCCCCCCCCCCCCCCCCTTATCTCCGAAGTTTACCAATCGAAAATTCTGAAATAATTATGGTCAATAGAGGTTTATGTATATTTTACAGGAAAAATAAAATCAACGCGAAAATTATTTTAGTTTAATTAAAAAATGGGGAAAATAAGGGGTTTGAAATTTCAAAGTAAGATAATTATACCGAGTGGGGTATCATATGAAAGGCCTTTACTTATGCATTCTAAAACAGTTTTTTATTTATTTCTAGATATAATAGTTTCTGATTAATCGGCCAAAATGTCGAAAAAAATACCGTTCCCCCCCCTTATCTCCGAGGTTTACCAATCGAAAAATCTGAAATAATTATGGTCAATAGAGGTTTATGTATATTTTACAGGAAAAATAAAATCAACGCGAAAATTATTTTAGTTTAATTAAAAAAGGGGGAAAATCAGGGGTTTGAAATTTCAAAGTAAGATAATTTTACCGAGTGGGGTATCATATCAAAGGCCTTTACTTGTGCATTCTAAAACAGTTTTTTATTTATTTCTATATAAATAAATATTCAGGAAAAATAAAACCAACGCTCTAACTAGCATAGTTTTTTTTATATTAACAATAAACCTCTACAAACAAAGTTAACGATAAATAAGCAAATTAATATAATAATATTATCGTTCTACTTTTACTTTTGGAGTATGGAACCCTCGGTGCGCGAGTCCGACTCGCACTTGGCCGGCTTTTTTTATTTTTTATTTTATTTCATTCAATCGAGTAATCAATACATGACCAGCCAAAAATAACTCATACTAATACTTTTTTGGAACATTTAACAAAGCGCCAATTCAAATGAAATTATTTGTGCACAGCGTGATCTATCGACACAAACACAAAACATGATTGCTGATTCGAGGCTCTATGCAAAAACAATGACGTGAAGCTATTAATAGAATAGATGTTTAATAAATTGAATAACATAATTAATACTTCTTATACAAAACAATAATAGTTGACGCAAAACTGTTTTTGCTATACTAAATGACGGCGCCATCTATTAACATTATTGTGAAGCTATGTTAAAAAACTGATGCTCATTAAAAATAAAATAATTTCGTTTCATTATAATATTATTTATCTTATTTTAGTATTTGTTGTTAAATACATGAAATTATTCACAAGTTTAATATTCAATTTGCCATCACGTGTCTGTGATACAGAATACAGATTGTCACTCTGCTGGTAACGTCGCACAGATGTTGACGACAATGTATTTTTCTAGAAAAGAAAATTAATGAAAGTTCAAATTATAATTACATAAAATGTGATTAGGTAGATAAAACATTGCATTTATCTAATCGCACTATCGAATTCAGTAGATATTAGTATTAATATATAATCGCATACTTATTATATTGGCAACGGCGACGGGCACACACTCATGCACAATCAATGATCATGAACGTATTGAAGTGTGCTTTTGACGTGATAACGTCTTATAAAGCGATGGACACCGGCTGCACGCACGAAAAAGTGTCACGTTCCGCCTGAGCCAGCGCGTGCAAGCGAGAGCGCGGAACAAGCGATAGAGAGGCACGATCGGCCCAAGCGTTGGCTTAGAGAGCGCCCGCCGCCTGCCAGTCATCGTCAATATTTCTTTATTATAATATTATAATTATAATTATTATTATAATTATATTAGATATAATAATTATAATTATTATAAATGTTATGTTATAATTATTATAAAACTTTGTGACGTTATCACGTAAAACTATCGTCCATAAACCGACTTTACAGACAACCAATTTTTTTTGTTTGTATTTCATCAGTGGAGTGCGACTTCAACTTTGAAAGTTGGTCAGTCGATGGGCTTGGCTGCACATTTTTTAGAAATTCGGTCTGAAGTAGGATCCTATATATTATTTTAGTTCGCATAGCTTCGAATACTGTTGTCTCCACCATGGGACCCTCGTCATCATTTCTGATGGATCCTCTGGTGGGTTCAAGCAGTAGGACCAACAGTCCGAATGGGATTATGTCACATGTTTACGAGTAGGTATTTGAACACAGCCACGTGAGGTAATTTGAATAAGAAATTTGTGCGATTTGAGGCTTGCACTTTCATGAGTGCAGAGTGCAGACTATATCATAAACTCTCTATATTTTAACTATTTTGTCAACATCCTGTCTAGTTATTCTCTTGACTGTACCGGCGCAGCAAAGTGAAGTAAGAGTACGCAGAGCTCATTATCTGAAAATGTATAAGACACTGGATTAATTCCGTACGTCGTACGTAGATCGTTCAAATTATTGAATGTTCTAAAGTCCGTCGTATGTATATTTAGCCGTGATTCCCATTAATCAGTACTGAAAAAGCGTTGCGTACGGGGCTCTTGCGTTACTCTTGTTGTAATGAAGCTATACCTGCAACTTACTGTGCGATTGTTTAATAGTTATTTGTGTTATATGGGGCCAAAGGAATTTTTTGTTCCCCGAGGGCGTTATTTTGAATTCAGAGCGAAGTGAAGGATTCTATAGTAGACTCCCGAGCGCAGCGAGGGATTCTAAAGTAGAATCCTGAGCGTAGCGAGGAATTCAATATACGCCGCCCGAGAACAAAAAATTTTGGCCCCGAATGACACACTATTTTTCATCATTACCTATGAGAAAAAGCTAGGAGTATCAACCTACTATGTATTCAGTATGTATAGACATTACCAATACGTTTATTGAAAGTTTAAATAAAACACAAATAAATTTTTACGAAATAATTAAACATTAATATTTATGTTGGAAGTATGGGCGTATATGTCTAATCGACAAATTTGATCACGTGACTTATCGTAGACAACAGCTTGTCAAACATTTTTGAATTTCGACACATTTTTGAATTCTCTCTTCTGATTGGTCCGCGTCAGTGCTTTAGTATGCTAAAGCACTATAACGCGGACCAATCAGAAGAGAGAAATGAAAAGTCCCATGGGGTTAAAATGAAATTTTGCTCCCGCTGTCCTCTGAAGCCAATATTCGTTTTTCGAATAGGTATGATGAAAAAGTAATTGTATCATGGTGAAGATCTTGTAAGTAGGGACAGCCTAGCGGTTAGTACTGCGGTCTCCTATTCGGTGAGTCGCACGTTTGTAGTGCGCTTAGTAGTGAGCTCAGAGTAAATATACCTACTAATACTTACTCTGAGGTAGTGAGCCGTTGATGGGGTGCTGATGATGATGATTAAAATCGCAATCACCTTTGATTGGCTAAAATGGTGTTCTTGCTGCATCAATGCATTTTTAACCAATAGCGAGAAAGTGCCAGCCAATCAGTGGTGATTGCGATCATCATACTGATGCAATCGTTTTTAGGCAATAGAATAGAATAGAAATATTTTTTATTCAAATAAACTTTTTTCAGTGCTTTTGAATAGTCGTTGAATCTGCCACTGGTTCGGAATACCCTTCCTGCCATTAAGAAACTCGGCGGTTGCTTTTTTTAAAACAAGTTTAAAATACAATAGATATTATGCTATGTATCCACTATTTCCACAATGAGGGGAAGTTCCAAAAATGCATACTACTTAGGTACCTATACCTAAAAAAAATTTACCTAAAAAAAATTTTAATTATACAATACATATTAATCCTAAAGCTGACTTAGTAAGTACCTACTATAACGTTTTTTACAACCGTCTAGCGAACCCAACAGATGTTGTACTGGCTGTCCAGCCCGAACGTTGGCCTGAACCTGGACCCACTCAAACATATCCAAATTTTTTAATTAAAATCGGTCCAGCGATAGGTAGGTAGGAGGAGATTTGTCACATGCAGACGTACCTACCGAAGAATTATATATGAAGAAGATAAAATATAGGTACAAACCGAGGAGAAAGTTTCCAGATCTAGATTGGGCAGGCCCGTGAATTTGATGCTGAGCGGTCGCTGCGAGCGCATGATGACCAGCGTGACGTCGGCGCGCACCAGCCGGCCCAGCGGCGTCTCGTGCCAGCCGCTGCCCCACATCGCATCGCCCACGGCGAATGCCTGAGCACAGTATGCCTTAGCAAGAAAAGGTTACAATTATTTTGCTATAATCCGCCAACAGAAAAAAATCTGTATGGTCAAACATGCAGTTACAAGCTAAGCACCGCTTACCTTCCCAAGCAAGCAAGAAAGCAAAGTTCCAGAGCAAACAATGTCACCACCACACAAAACTTTTACACTACTTCCTACGCACGTTTCGCCCCGACACCGGTGTGAGCGGTGTGAGTGAGCGGTGCTTAGCTTGTTAGGTACTGCATGTTTGACCATACAGATTTTTTCTGTTGGCGGATTTTAGCAAAATAATTCTAGCCTTTTCTTGTTAATCATGAACTTCCGCAAAGTAACGCCTGCTTCTATCCAATATAGCATGCCTTGTTATTGGGGCGGTTTTAGATTAGCGTTTTTTAGGCACGAATAATAAGCTCGTTTTTAGAAGCGCGTGTAGGCGCGTATAGGCGCAACTCTTACGAGCGTTGACGTGCTAAATAAAGCTCGTATTTAAAGCGCGAGCCGCGAGAGATGCCTCCCTGCGCCCACAGTTTCGAGCGAACACGCCTGAATAAGTGCGTGTGTTCGGGCGTTCTGTTTTTTGAAGCGCAAAATGTGGCGCGCGTAAGCCGATACGAGCTTATGTACGCGCAAAAAAGACTAGGCAAAGACAAGGAAAGGTTATAATTTAAAAAATACATACCTGTTACCTATAACATACTTACTTTGTCTCTAATTAGTGTTCCAAGGTAACAAGGTAAGTATCCAAAGCTGCAGGCAAGTTGCAATACCCAAAATTGCAAAGACGAAATTGAGTTTACCATGGTCTAATGACTGAAAAAAAAATTAACAGAAACAGTTGTGGAAGAATATCAACAGGATCTATGTCAGTCCTTTACGTTCTGAACTAGACTTGGCAATTTACTTACTTCAGCTACTTGGTAGGCCGTCAAGCATATGGGAAGTGAACTGAACAAGACTTGGTAGACTAGTGGAGGGCCGTAGATGGATGATACTGCCTTAATCGACCTGAAGAATATTGTTGTTCTTCAAATTATTGCAACATATAAAAATATTTTATCAAAAACATTCTGTCCAAATTCTGCTCCCAATAGTACATACCGATCATAAAAATGCCGATTTTCGTAATAAAAAATAGGTAAGTAATGTGCGTAGATAGAAATGAGATTAGGGTTTATATAATTATGTACTATAAATCTATATAAATAAAAATGAATGTTGGTAAGCGCATAACTCAAGAATGGATGGACCAATTCGGTTAATTTATTTTTTGTATGTTCCTTAAGTTCCACGGAAGGTTTTAATACAAAAAAAAAAACAAAAAACTAAATTCACGCGGACGAAGTCGCGGGCATCAGCTAGTTGTAAATAAGTAGATCCTATCTTTTACGTACTACATCATCATCAGCAACCCATCAACGGCTCACTACCTGAGCGCAGGTCTTTTCTCAGAGAAGGGTTAGGTATAGGCCATGGTCCACCACGCTGGCCCAATGGGAATTGGCAGACTTCGCACACCTTTGAGAACTTTATGAAGAACTCTCAGATGTGCAGGTTTTCTCACGATGATTATTGTTTTACTTCACCGTTGAAGCTTGTGATATTTAATTTCTTAAACGCACATAACTTAGAAAAGCCCGGAATCGAATCTGCGACTCCCCGAATAGGAGACCGCAGTACTAACCACTAGACTATCACTGCTTCATACGTACCTATAATATCCATAAAAATACTCACTGAAAAACCAAATTATGCCATTCTACAATTCGTCTCATCCTACTGTTGAGGATCGACTGCACTTCGACTCTACGAGGGTCACATTTGGATAGTTTTCCCACGCTCTCGTCTAAACCATCGAACAGCACTTCGCAGTCGAAGATAATCATGCTCATCAAGAAATAGTAATGTAGCAAAACATGAAAAAGGACGTAGATATATACTGAAAAGTAAGAAGTTTTATAGAAAAGAAAAATATATGACCTGCTAGATTTTGTATGGACAGCGGTCTTACCTGTTCAAAGTAAAAAACAATCTTCTTCTTTGTCAAAAATAGACATAGAGGTTTTGACGGCCTCCCTGACGCAGTGGTGAGCACTGTGGTCTTATAACTGGGAGGTCTCGGGTTCGATTCCCGGCGGGGGCAATTTGGGAATTTATAATTTCTGAATTGCCTCTGGTCTGGTCTGGTGGGAGGCTTTGGCCGTGGCTAATTACCGTAGGTACTGTCAAGAAGTGCCGCCAAGCGATTTAGCGTTCCGGACGATCGCGTTGGCGTGTAGAAACAGATTAGGGGTATGGGTTGAATGTACACTGCCATACCCCTTCCAACTTCCAAGTTAGCTCGCTACCACTGGATCGTCACTTACCATCAAGTTTTGATCACACTTGATGTTTTATACGAAAAAAACCAGCCAAGTGCGAGTCGGACTCGCTCACCGAGGATTCCGTACTCCAGAAGTAAAAAGTATTCAAGTAAAACGATAATATTATATTAATTTGCTTATTCATATACCTAATTATATTTTTTGTTTTTATAAATCGCTTGTAGAAGTTTGTTGAAAAAACTATGCTAGTCAGAGCGTTGGTTTTATTTTTCCTGTGAAATATACGTACCCCTCTATTGACCACCATAATTATTTCTGATTCTTATTCGATTTGGTGAACTTCGGAGATGGGGGGGGGGGTTATTTTTTCCCAACATTTAGCACGATTTACCCCACTCAGTATAGTTATCTTAGCCTATCCATGTGATGACCAATTTACTTATGTATGCCCAGCGTGGCCATCATGCGCAAAGTTTTCCTTTGTTCCCAACGAGTCACACTGTAACCTGTCACACTGGAAAAGGAGTAGAGGGAGCTTAGAAACCCCTCAAATTTAATTTTTCATTTCAAACCAATAGAACCTAAGTTCTCGGCCTACGGCCGGGCACCACTTATATTTATGTTCTAACCCAACCTAACTTTAGATTTTCCAAAGTCTGGTGGTTCTTTGGTGGTCTGGTGGTTCTCCCAACGTGTCAGTGTGGTGTGACTGGTTGAGAATTATTTAAGTAAGATCACCCAACGTGTTAGAGTGTAACTAGTTGGGAATTATTTTGCAAAGTTCTCCCAACGAGTCACAGTGTGACAGGTTACAGTGTGACTAGTCGGGAACATACTAAAGTCTTGCAAAGAAGAATAAATTCAAAGAATTCTAAAAACTTACCGCAAAATGTCATTTGCACAGTAAACATGACAATTGCCTCAATAACAAAGAATATTTCGTAGTTTGGGGTACGATAGGGATCGTCTGCGGGAAGCCACAAGGGAAACATCATAGGTCTGACCATGTGTTCAGTTTGAGTTGCGAACAAACTTTGATACAGAAGAATACCTAATGTGGTTCCCAAGTACATTATTTCGATCATAGTGATGAAGGAAAACCAGGATACGCACAATTGCCATATTAACACCTGTCCCTTTATAAAAGTAGTTCTGAAATTAAAAGGAATTGGATGGTAGGTATGTGTAGATATACCTACTTAGATAAATAATTTAAATGAAACTAGAATATCAACAATCTGAACTGAATCTGCCACATTAGTTTCTCGCGGATTCATTATTTGGATACCTATGAACTACGTAAAATGAATGGATAGGTAGGTACTTAAATTCACATTTAATTTGATTTTTCGCAATTAGTAAACTAATAGATACAACAAAGTAGGCTTATGGCATTCTAATTTATATAAAAATCTTTACTGGACACTTTTAAGTTGAAAGTGTCCAGTTTAAGAAATTAATCAGAATATCTAGTTGGACGTGAGTTACTCACAAATTAGTCGATACTCTAATTTCCTAAATTGGACCCTTTCAAGTAAAGATTTTTATATAATTAAGATGATACTGCCATTGGCGCAATTAGAATGCCATAAGCCTACTTTACTTTCACGTCAATCAAAAACGCGAACTTATGCAAACCATCAAGATGAGGAAAGTCCCATATTTGTGGCACGTGCTCAGGCACGAGAGGTACGAACTCCTACAACTCATCATGATGGGAAAAGTTGCCGGAAGAAGAGGCGTCGGTTGCAGAAAAAAGTCCTGGCTGCGCAACATCCGAGAGTGGACAGGAATCGCGAGTGCGGCAGAACTATTTCACCTCGCGAAGAACAAAGTTGAGTTTACAAAGCTGACTGCCAACCTTCGCTAGTCGGAGACGCACGCGAAGAAGAGAAGAAGCCTACTTTGTCGTATTAGTTTACAAATTGCGAAAAACCAAATTTTGAATTTCGCCGGCAGACCCGTTAAATTCGCCTTAAGGATAACACTAAGCTCAGGCGTACAGGTTAACTCACGATCATTTCCTTCACTGTTAAAGCATGTGATACATATTAAGCTTAAAATGCAAATAACTTTAAAAAGTCAGGGATGTGTGCCTGGGATCAAACTCCCGACCTTTCTAAGTAAACAACCAAATTGCTAGACTATAGACAGTACATGTACCTGTACTTTAAATCCAAGCTGCAGATGTACAAAAAATCTCTGTTCATCGAGTAAATAAGATCCATTAGCTTCTTGCTATTCAAAAGCACACTAGTGTAAACTATGGGAACTGTAGTTATTATTACAAAATAACAGAAACATTCAGTAGCAAATGAATAGTCCTTCACCGTTACGCCGTGATAAATAAACATAATTTCCAGTGAAGCTGCTATCATCGTCATGATGTTGCTTAACATTGGCCAAATAAATCTGCAAGCATAATATTGGTAGGTAAATATACGTCAGCTATAGGTACCTACGTCAAAACTGACCAGGTAAAGAACAAAGAAAACTTGCTCAAGTGCCTTTTAGAACATACTACTTATTCTGATTTAAAAGCAAGAAATAAAAGAAAGAAAGATCAATAGTTTACCTATTTATAAAACAATCTTCTTTGTCAACCGATAGACGTCCACTACTGGACAAAGGTCTCTTGCATGGACTTCCACAGGCCTTGGTCTGGAGCCGTTTGAATCTAGCGGCTCCCTGCAACTCGTTTGATGTCGTCAGTCCACCTAGTTCCCACTAGGTCTGCCAACACTGCGCTTCCCGGTGCGGGGTCGCCACTCCAGCACCTTGGGACCCCAACGACCATCAGCTCTTCGAGCTATATGCCCCGCCCATTTCCACTTCAGTTTCGCGACTCGCTGAGCTATGTCGGTGACTTTGGTTCTCCTACGGATCCCCTCTTTTCTGATTTGATCTCGCAGGCTTACTCCGAGCATAGCTCTCTCGCAGGCTGAGCCTTCTTATAAAGCAATACCAAGTATTTTTAGCTGAATCAAATGTTAACTACGTATTTCTGAATAAAAAGCTGTGAAACAGAAGGATAGACAGATGCCGTGAAATTATTTTAATGAACTGGAAGAAATGATAAGAGTTCCTTGATTAACTACAGAATCCTAAATCTGTAAAAGTGTTAATTAGCTATTTATAAACCTGATATACGAGCCAGTGTTATTAAAGAATATGCCATTCAACACGAGAAAGATTCGTAACTGTGGGTGTAATTTAAAGAGATCTAAATTCGGATTTTCGTAATCTATGTCGGTTTTTGCAAAAAACTTTTTAAAAGTATGCTTTGTCATTTTTACAAATAATGCGAAAGATTCGCTTGAAATATGGACACGTTTTAAATCCGTCGTATAAATCGAATCTTCCAATTAAATGAATCATTAAGGCTGAAACAAACCGAACGCTTGACGGTAGAGCTTCACGGCACCCTCGCGTCCAATTTCTTCCTCGCGTATTGGAATCGTCAATGATTAATTTTGAGTTTTAATTTTAACAAAGGATTATTTACTAAGGTTTTTCTTTGGTTAGATTTTTTAGAAATACTCAGATACTTTACTATACTTGTGATCTGAAAATATAGTAACAAATGATACCTAGCTAAGTTACTTAATAGTATATTGTGTGTAGGTATGGTATTAGAACACAAATGACTTTTTAGTAATATTATGGGGATAGATTTGTCACTATTATGTACGGAGAAGGAGATGTTATTTTTGCATATATTTTTGCAAAAATTCAAATTGAATCCATCAACTCTTGCCATGCAGTTTCGCGTCGCGTAGTGTCTGTTTCCGGCTTTTTATCTAATAGTTCGACTTAATTTTTAACAGTTTTAACTGTCTGTCTGTCCCTGAATGTTTTCAGTTTTTTAGGGATAATTTCAATTTTGAATTGCGGCTTAACTAAGTTTTGAAAGAATTTCAACAGGTACCTACACTCAGCGGTGATATGACCTAATAGATTTTATGTTAGTTGCAATAACGCTATTAGGTACCTGCCGGGGGGTCCGAAGTTCGAATCCCAGGCTCTAACTTTTCGGAGCTAGGTACCTATGTGGGTTTTAAGCAATTAGGTGAATATCACTTGCTTTAACAGTGAGAGCAAACATGGTGAGGAAACCTGCTTGAGAGTTCTTATCACATATTACCTACATACCTAATGAGTATTTATTTAAAAGTGAATATGGATACATTAAGTGAAGGAAATTGAATACATGCACATGTATGTAGGTCCTCAAAATATAAAATTATCTACAACTATTTTTGACATTTGTTGCTTTCACACAATTATGTACCTAATAGGTAGCTGATGTACCTAATTTTATGCTAAAAAGTTATGCCAGCAAATTGTAATTGTAATTATGTACCTATAGTCTATTCTTTTCATTGCACTAACTTAATGTCCAATCCAGTTGGAAATTGAAGGTTGGACTTTAAATTTCAATAATTACCTACCGAGGAATCTTATGACATACCTAAGTTGGTATAATTCCATATAATTTTAAAACGAAGAATGTGAAATTGCTCTCTATACCTATTGAATGCACCAACTAGTATTATAAATTTTACCTAGTAACAGAACTGGTATATATCTCACTGCCTCAGTTCCTAGCTTATATGACTGCAGATCATTAGAACCTGGGTTCCAATCTGGGACTTGATAGGCCAAAAAAGCTTACCGAGTTTTTTCAGTAAGAAATTTTAAGTAGCACCAGTGGCAACTTATTAAGATAGTTATTTAAGTACTTATAAGACTTATCTTTGCTTGTGTTAAGAGTGGATATGCCAATAATGCAACAGATGGAGTTTGAAACTTCAATTCGGTTCACTTCTTCGCCATTCAGCTTTCAGTCTGTGCCCTGACCGTTTTTAAGCTTGAGGCTTCAGAGGTGGTCAAACATAAAATTCAGTTCAGTTTATTTATTTATTATTACAAAGCTATACATATTTATGTACAACTTATTAGTTTTTGTCCACTAGTCTTATTGAATCCAAGAAACTTCAATCTGAAATTGCTGTAGTATTAAAGCCACAGTCACAAATAAAATGAATACATTTCAAAATATTATTCTCTCCTTTCCAATTCGCGGATCTGGATTGGACTATTATGTATTCAAAGGCTTTTAGGGAGTAGAATATGTTCATTACACTAGATATAGTTATTCTTCGTTTCAGTGTCATTTTGTTATTTTTAGTTGTGGTGCTACATTTTGCTGTCTTTTCTTTAACAACTCAATAAATCGATCCCTTATCTTCTGGTAACAAAAAATAAATGGTAACAGATCCTTTTGACGTGTGCACAATCTCTGAATGTCTGATCAACTGTGTAGCTGCAAGACCGTAGAGAAGACAAGGAATACCTGAAAAGCAAATATTTAATCGGTTTCATTTGGTTAGCCATATTATAAATAGAATGGCAGATCTGTGCCGTGTGGTGACCGCAGATCAGAATACAGTTGTGTGCTGTGTGGTGATGGCAGATCAGAATACAGTTGTCACCACCCCTCCTCTTCCCGCGGGTGTCGTACGAGGCGACTAAGGGAATATAACGGAGAACGGGCAGCAGCGTCCTCTGTGCTACTACTACCATCTACTGCTATCACCAACCCGTCTGCCCCGTGTGGTGATTATGGGCAAACCCTCCCCTTGGGAGAGGCCTTTAGTCCAGCATTGGACTGTTATAGGCTATTGAAGATGATGATGACTATAGATAGAAACCTGAATGAAAGTTGATGCCCGATACTTTGTTGAAGCAGTGATAGCCTAGTGGTTAGGACTGTGGTCTCCTATTCGGGGGGTCGCAGGTTCAATCCCAGGTACACACCTCTGACTTTTCAGAGTGTGCGTGTTCATGTGTGTTTAAGTAATTAAATATCACTTGCTTCAACGGTGAAGGAAAACACCATGAGGAAACCTGCACATCTGAGAGTTCTCTATGATGTTCTCGAAGTTGTGTGAAGTTCGCCAATTTGCATTGGGCCAGCATGGTGGACGATGGCCTAGGACTATGACCCTTCTCTGAGGAGACTTGCCCTCAGTAGTGAGCCATTGATGGGTTGCTAATGATGATGATGACTTTGGGTGTAATGGTCAAGGCACTCAGGCTGTGATCATGTGATCAATGAAATTTAGTAGCTTGTCACATTTTGGACACTATGTGCAAAACAAATGAGGAGCTCTGAAGCACTCAAGGCTGGAATCACATCAATTCGCATTTTGTCCATACAAAACTGCAATTTTTCATAGATTCGTGTATGCATCGAAAAGCCAAATATAGATGCATACACAACACTATGAAAAATGACAGTTTGTATGGACAAAATGTGAATCAATGCACACAGATGTGATTCTAGCCTAAATCAACTCGTAAGGAAGTTTTTAAAAGCAAAAAGATTATAAGTTGTTTGAACATGACGTAAAACTTTTGTTTAAAAAAAGTTTAGTGCTATAATATATACCCTCCAGCTCGCTGGACCAATGACCTTAAGAAGGTGACGGGAAGCAGTTGGATGAGGAAAGCGGAGGACCGTGTTTGGTAGCACGCTCTCGGAAAGGCCTATGTCCAGCAGTGGATGAATACAGGTAATATTATGTACAAGTATGTTTTCAAAAGTTATGTGTATTAAAATACAGTATGTAAACAATAAATAGTTATCCTCACCTAAATTAATAATTTTAATTAATCTCATGAATTTGTCAGATGCATTCAAATTTTCTGCATGTTTTCTGGAACAATGGTATTTGATGTACGGGTAGCATCCAGTTCTTAATATCTGATAGTTTGACTTCCCAACTTTCCAGTTGAAATTTGACATGCCAAATTGATTATCTTTCACACTGCTATACTACAACAAATTCAATAATATACTAATTAATCCTTACTAATAAACTAGCTTTTGCCTGTGACTTTGTCTGCATGGAGTTAGTTTTTTAAAAATCCTGCCCTAATCTGTTTTGTCACTCTAAAAAGTTTACCTTTACAATTACAAATTGTTGTACATAAATCTTAGATGGTCATACATATTGATGTTAGCCATCTAAGATTTATGTCGCGCGCGCTCGCAAAATGTCAGATTTCCAGGCTTTTCTACAGAAATAAATCAGGTTTAATTTGAGTACTTTCATTTACATGTCTTGCTTTAGAAACAGGTGGTTTTACCCTTACATTTAGGATTGGTAGCTTAGTCGCTACTAGATAACGCCCTTCCTACAAACAATAGTTCCTTAAATGCGGCAACGTAATATCATAGCTTGTTTGTATTTGTCATACATTGGTATGAGACTATGTGGGTGCACCAGTTCGAGCGTACTATGAATTGCCGCAATTTACTAGTACGCCGACGATATCTAGTAGCGACTAAGCTACCAATCCCAAATCTATACTTTACCTTAACAAAATAGGAAGTCCAAGGAGGCTCATTACATTGTGTTAAATATGCGGTCAACACTTCTGCAGACGTAGGTTTGGACGAGAACCCAGCTAAGGAAAATGTTATGAGGTTTCTTCTTGTAAATAAACCTAAATTTACTAAATACATCGTGTTTTATAATTTCTTCTGAGATCATAGTTTCCTATTACATAAACTTAGGTTAATGTAGGTAATTGGTTCAACCCGTTCAAGTGTGTGCTTAAAATATTTTATAATCAATATGACAGCTTGAATTCAAACAAATATACTTAAATTAATTTCGGACTTTCGTTATGTACGTGAATAATAATTATTATTGATTTATATAGATTTTTGTTTCGGTTTCGAGTTTCGATCATTTGACAATGACAATCTTGACAAGACGTGGGCGTTATTTCACGTCATACAATAACTATGTAGCTAAACGGCATGTAACCGAATCACTAGTTTCGATTCAAATTACAAGTAATGATTTTTGTAAATGCGTTACTGGGATGGTTTTGGGTCGTCGATGTCGGTCCGCGATCGGTCAAGCGCACAGCGTTACGTTTCTTTCGCATCGCGCCTACCGGCTGGCCGAGCGAACGAGATGTAGAATCAAAAATTTCCGAACATCCGATTTCATGCAAAAGACAAAACAGCGTAACAGTACATAATAGATTATCTAATTTTCATTCGTAAGACTATAGACATAGACCATAAAATAAGTGATCTCTGTTTGTAAATAATTTCAAGGGCTCGCGATTCCGGGAAGCGAGCGTTAATTTTTGAATTTAAAGTAAAAAAGTTAGTTTGTTTTAGTTCGTCGTTGTACTTGTGACATAATTTTGAGTACTTTCTTCTAAAAATTAACGTTTATATTTTATTTTAGTGTTTCGTTTCTTTGTTATTATGTAAATATAGTTAGTGTAGATCAGTGTGGATTGTATAACTCTAAATAAAGTGTACCTAAATAAAAAACTTGTAATTATGTCCCGATTGAATTCTAGTGCTTTGTGGGAGTTTTTTCAAAAACTGGATAATGAAAAAAAAGCTAAATGCAACAGTTGTGGTGAAGTTTATAGCTTCAAAACTTCAACTGCGAATTTGAAAACACATTTGAGGCGAAAACACTACAAGCCTTTGTACCGCGCAATCAACGGCAAGGATCCCAGAACAAAGTCGTGGGCAGGAACCCCCAGACGATGTGCAACCTCAGCCCTCGTCGTCTAGCTCCGATGCTCCATCATCTTCTACGTCCACTGCTGCAAGTACCATACCCATATACCGCGCTACGCAACAGCGCATTGATAACTACGGAATCAGCAAAAAAAAAGTAACACTGAGTAAAAAAAGACAAATTGATAATGACCTTGCCGATTTATTTATAGATAGTTATCACCCTTTCTCTTTAGTAGAGGAACGCGCTTTTAAAAAATTTGCGCGACACATACCTGGGTACGAGTTACCATCGCGAAAAACTGTCTCCAACATTCTGATTCCCACATTATACGACCAAACAGTTTTACGAAAAAAAGAAGAAATAAGCGATATTGAATTTCTATCTCTTACAACAGACTTATGGACGTCTCGGGTCAATGATGCTTACATTGCTGTTACGGGGCACTATATAACAAAAGATCTTGTTCTTAAAACATTTTTACTAAAATGTGCAGAGTTTAAAGATACGCACAGCAGTGCGAATATTCAAGCTGCATTGATCGAAACGACCAACGAGTGGAATGTAACAAATAAAATAAATTTTATTGTTAGTGACAATGCACCTAACGTTAAAAAAGCCATAGCTGATATAGGGTGGAAGCATTACGGTTGCTATGGCCATACGTTAAACTTAATAGTACAAGATGCCCTTAATTTAGTCCAAGTTTCTTTGGATAAAGTTAAAACTATCGTCCATCATTTTAAGACTAAGAGCAGCGCTAGAAAAATTATTAAAAGCGCAATCACAAGAAAAGCCGGACGTGACACCAAAGCGCTTGATACAGGAAGTACCAACCAGGTGGAACTCTACATTTGCTATGTTACAGCGATTTGTTGAAATAGAAAATGAAATATGTGCCACTGTTGCAATACTTAAAAAAGATTTACCAATCTTAACTGTCGAAGAATGGACACTATTTCACGAACTGTGCAAGGTTTTAAAACCTTTCGACGAAGCTACGAAAGCTATGAGTGGTGAAAATTATATGACAGCCAGTACCATCATAGTCATGACACGCTGTCTTAGAGAATCTTGTGACCAACTGCTCCTGGAAGGCTTTAGTGTTATCACAAATAATGTAATTACAGCACTTCGGACAGGCTTAGATAAAAGATTAGAAGGTGTTGAGAGAAGTGGCACGTTCTCGATATGTACAATTTTAGACCCAAGGTACAAAATCAATGTATTCTCGGACACAAGTGAGGCAGCAAAAGCAAAGAAAATGCTGGAAGAACTACTTGCAATGGATATTAGACGGCGACAACATGGAGAAAACCAACCGCAACAATCGACTTCAACCTCTGCTTCTGTACCCGTAAGAGATAAATTTTCACCGTGGACCATTTTAAACAATATTGTCGGGACGCAGCAGCAGCAAGTAGGCACACCTTTGTCGTGTGCGATCAAGGAAGTGGACTCCTACTTAAAAGAGGACATACTACCCATGTTTAATGAAAATGGGAAATTTAACTCTCCATTGGAATGGTGGAAACTTAAACAACACATTTATCCCAACCTTGCCATACTTCTACGCAAGTATGGCAACATAATGGCAACTTCAGTTCCGTGCGAGAGGATATTCAGCAAGACAGGTCTCACGATTAATAACCGCCGCACACAATTGAAGACACACAAAGTTGCCCAATTGACGTATTTAAATGTTAATTTAGATCCAAAAAGATTTTTGATAGAGTCATAAACTCGTTTATTCATACAATTAAAATAAATAATAAACCTAAACTAATAAAATTACAAAATGTGTATAAAAATTGTAAATATGTATAATAATATAAAACTTACGAAATGTGCGTAAATAGCCAAACAAACAAACAAACTGTGTAAATAAAAGTGCAAAAACAAATGACAGTGAAAACGTTGACAAAGTGTAAATAAACTGTAAATAAGTATATCAAAATTGTAAATAAACTGTAAATTTATATGATCATTGTATATACAATCAAATTAACTTATAAATACGCCTGCATTAATAATTTTATTAAAATCTTAGTTTCATAGTAAACACTAATCAATCATAAATACATTTAATGCAGTCAGTCCTAAGCATGAATAAAGTATGAAGGGAAGTTAATTTATTGATTTATCTGTATAGCTATTAGCTACAAACACTTAGAAAGTGATTTAATTTATTTTCTCACCTCCGGGCGGAAAGCGTCAATTTTCCTCCCGCTGCGCTAAACGAAAATGTCGCTTTCCGCCTCCGTCGAGGAGAAAAATAGTATACACACCACGGGCAGTAAATAAGAAAGCCTCAGATCACATGTTTATTGACCTCGGCTTCGCCTCCGACAACAATTACATGTGATCTGAGACATTTCTTATTTTACTGCCCTAGATGTGTAATGTACTATTTCGTTTCGTGTGTAACGGTATAGTTGGTGGAGGTCGATGCAACAATCACAGTAGCATCACACATAATAAAAATTATAAAACTAGTTACAAAAATCGGCCAAGTGCGAGTCGGGCCTCGCTCTTTTAGGGTTCCGTAAGAAATTGATCTAAAACCGACAACTTTGATGGCCCCCCATTTCTTCATTTTTGTAGCTAAAAAATAAAAAAATATATATTTGAACTCCACTTAATGAGCTCTAGACAATGACACCCGACATGCCAGGGTAAAAAATAAAATTTTATTTCGACTCCTTTTCCATGTATTATTTAATTTAATTTATTTTTTAATTTATTTTTATTTTTATTATTTGTTGTTATAGCGGCAATAGAAATACACAATCTGTGAAAATTTCAACTGTCTATCTATTACGGTTTACGAGATACAGTCCGCTGACAGACGGACGGACGGACAGCGGAGGCTTAGTAATAGGGTCCCGTTGGCACCCTTTGGGTACGGAACCCTAAAAATCACTAGTTTTGAAACAGGCGCCGACCAAGTCACTGGTTTCGTTACGTTTCTTGAAAATGACATAACGACCCACGTCTGTAGCTGACATATAATCACTTCTGCCAACCTAACAAAAAAGATCTTAGATTTTTTATACTTTGTGCATGGAACTAGGAATTACGACTATAGTCTTCCTTTTGTGCTTCCTACTTCCATGACTGTGGGTAATAAAGCTCCATATAGACGCACCAACTTTTCTGTCGAGTAGCCCGTTGATACTGCTTTGGCTGAGGCCTAAAATAGCTAGAATCCAGAGCCAAAAAGTAAATAAAAAAATCAAAATATTACTTTGACCGGTTCGGGTTTTTGTCTGTGGTTTGTTTGTTTTTTTTTTTACTCTAGTACCTAAATGGTACCTACACTAGCGGGCAGCGGCACGCTATGATGGCCGGTTTGACGTTTGTCCGCTCATGAAGTTCCGTTAATTGATAACGACTTTGAAGGAAATAATTGTATTACGTTATTGACGATAGTGATGTGCAGAGATTCATAAATTTTATCGAATGTAGTTTTAGGTTTAGGACTCAAAATTTATTAATTTATAAATTTTAAACCGGCCATCATAGCCTTGAGCGTGCCGCAAGTGTAATCTGTGTTTGTTTTGTGGTTTGTACTTTGTTTCTATTTCAATTAATTATTAGATTTGGAGTTTCCTAATTTTCAATATTTTCTAAAATCATTAATTAAAAACTAAGCAACTAATGTTTTACAGGTCAATTAGGATCTTTCATTCACTATAAAATGTGGACGACAAAAACCTTCCTTACTAAAACAAAACGCGGGAATGTTTTGAAGGTGAGGTTATGTTTCTTGATCTTTAATTTTAATCTTATAATTGAAGAAAAATACAACTTCAACTAATTATTTAAAACTTAAAATATAATTTGACTGTGGCACGCATGAAAAAATTTGATTTTGAGTACTTTACAGTCACTGTTTGTAAGTTGTAACCTATGAGAATGTATCATTATTTATTGTTTTAGATTGTAAGGGAACATTATTTGCGCGATGACCTCCTGTGCGGTTCGGCTGCGTGTAACTTGTGTCCGCAAAAAGACGATGACTGTATTTTGGAGGCAAAACCGGAATCTGTCTGTGCCCTATTCGATTATAATCACTATCTAGTGCTCGATACTAATGTGGTATTGCACCAAATAGATGTTTTAGAAGAAGACGCCTTGAAAAATGTAATAATATTACAAACAGTGCTTGAGGAAGTGAAACATCAGAATACCGCAATATTCCAAAGATTACTTGAGATTATCGGAAACAAGAAACGGAAATTTTATTCATTTGTAAATGAACATCACAAGTAAATATATCATGATGTTTGATCTCTAATCTACCTTATCAGTCTAATTGCCAAAGTCCCTGTGTTCAATTTAGGCCAGTTCTTCAAAAGGTGTACGACCACACTTCTTTGTGAGCTTTAGTTTGCTGACAAAGTTAGTCACAACCCTCAGTGATGACAAAACCTTGTAAGATGAAAAAAAGAAAGAAGATATTTAGATTTTAGTCTTTGAGAATAATATGTAATTTTATAACATTTAAAAATGAATTGTTAAGATATGATTTTCTGTGTGTAATTATTGCTAAAAATATATAATATATAACGGATGCATAGTTGTGGGTACTCAGGCAATTTAAACGTGAGAAGCATTACATAATTTATTGCACTGCACACAATATTAACAAGTTTGTAGAATCAACATACAGTAGTTCACAACACAATGACTGGGAGACCATGCTCCACCAAGCTCTCATGAACAACTACTAAGACCAACTGTCTCATAACTATCTCATGACTATCTCATGGTGATGACTGTCATATAATGATAATGACTTGACTAATAATAATGATGACTTTTCGAATAATAATGACTGTCTGGCTGCTGGCGGGCACCAGCCCTACTTATAGACGAATCGTCAACCCCCGCCACGCCAACTCCATCCAGGTTTGAATGTCAATGGAGTCAATTGAGTGATTGAATAAACTAGAACATCCAATACCTGAGTTCGCTTATAGAGGGCGCTTTCGAGTCAATCAAGTAATTTAATAAACTAGTACAAACAATATCCGAGTTCGGTATAGATGTCGCTTTCGAGTCAATTGAGTGACTTAATAAATTAGTACATACATTTCGAGTCAATTGAATGACTTAATAAACTAGTACAAACAATTCGAGTCAATTGAATGACTGAATAAACTAGTACAACTATTTCATAACAGATGGCGCTTTAAATAATGGCCATTTTAATTTTAATCTCCGACATATATTTGAGCCTTAAACCACACATAAATTCCTTATTGTCACTTTTGTCCATACAGAGATACATATGTGGAAAGAAAACCTGGTGAAAAGCAGAACGACCGTAACGACAGAGCTATTCGCAAAGCTGCAGCATGGTACTCCTCACATCTGTCCATTTACAAAGGAGCTGGACTGTTTCCGCAGATAGTATTGCTAACTGATGATGAGAATAACAGGAAAATTGCTCAAGAGGAGGGTATTGCATGTTGTTCTGGTATGTATACACTCCTTTCACTTAGAATTCTTACTAATATTATAAGGGCGACTTGCACCAAATCTTATTTAAATATTTCTTAATTCAATTTAACTAAATTGATTTAATTTCTTAAATGCATTTAACTTAAATGTGATTAGGCATGCCTTGCACCACCACTTCAATAGATATATTTAACTAAATACGTTTAAAATGTCGGCAAAACAGTACAGTACGTTTTTTCTACGTATTTACGGCCCAGATGTGAGAGCTTCTATTGTTCTTATGCATTTTAGAAGTGTAAGGGGGGTAAGGGAGCGCACCTTCATCTAGCGCTCCAACAGTCAACCTCACCTGCCCGCGGTGCCCCCTGCTGGTTTACTGACGAGGCTATGGCGACCGACAGATGGCGGTATAACCATCTCATACTATCTAGACTGAACAAATGGCACAGGCCGGTGTCGGGCAGCAGCGACATCGGCGCGATCAGTCTAGCCCTGCGATGACCAACACGCCTGCCCAGCGTGGTCATTATGGGCAAAACCCGATATGGAAAATGTCACAAGGCCAAGGCCCCTAGTTCCCGGCGGCCTCGCTGTGCCTGACCCTGGCAGCGGTCACGGTAATGGCGGGGCAGGGGGTGCTAAGAATCTCCGGATGAGATTCCGCTGCCAACCCCGACGACTGGACCTGGCGACATATAACGCACGCACGTTGAGGACTGACGAGAAGATCATCGAGCTGGAAGAAGCAGTGAGCAAGTTGCGCTGGAATGTTATAGGATTGTCTGAAGTCCGAAGAGAGGGGGAGGACTCGATAATCCTCAATTCCGGCAACTTGTTCTACTACCGGGAGGGCGATCAACAGTCCCAGGGTGGTGTCGGGTTCATCGTCCACAAGTCCCTCGTCAACAACATCGTCGAGGTCAAAAGTGTGTCGAGTAGGGTAGCGTACCTTATACTCAGAATCACCAATCGGTATTCGTTGAAGGTTATACAGGTTTACGCACCGACTTCGACACATCATGACGAGGAGGTGGAGGCGCTGTATGAGGATATATCAAAAGCCATACACGCCTCTACCACTCACTACAATGTTGTGATGGGGGATTTCAACGCGAGGCTGGGTGAACGAAGCGGTGCAGAGACGAGGGTTGGGCGATTTGGTTATGGGCGAAGGAACCAGAGGGGTCAAATGCTGGCCGACTTCATGGAGAAGGAGGGCCTCTTTATGATGAACTCCTTCTTCAGGAAGCGGCCACACAGAAAATGGACTTGGTTGAGCCCCGATGGTTCTACGAGAGGTGAGATTGACTTCATTATGTCGACCAAGCGCCATATATTCAATGATGTCTCTGTGATCAACAGGGTGAAAACCGGGAGCGATCACCGTATGGTAAGAGGCACATTGAATATTAATGTGAAGCTGGAAAGGGCTAGACTGGTGAAGTCAACTCTCCGACCCTCTCGTGCTCATATCCAAAACCCCGAAAACTTCCAACTCGAACTGCAGAACCGATTCGATTGCCTAGCAGACTGTGTTTCTGTGGACGATCTAAACAACAGGTTCGTGGAAACTGTCCATACGGTGGGGTCTAAGTTCTTTAAGACCCATCGCAGGAAAAGAACCGAAAAGTTCTCGGACCATACTCTCAAGCTCATGGAGGAAAGACAAGAGATGAGACTGCAGTCATCGGTAGACGCGGCTGCCTACCGGCGGATTAATAGGCAGATCTCTAAGGCACAAACTCGCGACCTTCGGGTCTTTAATACCAAGTGTATTAAAGATACCATCGAGCGGAACAAAGGCTCAAAAGTGTTCGCGAGAGATCTGTCTATCGGACAGAGCCAGCTGACGCGGCTTAAAACTGATGACGGTCGTCTCGTCTCTTCTCGACCTGAGATTTTGGGAGAGGTCGAGAAGTTCTATGGGCATTTATATACCACGACACAAAAACCTGTTGAGGATTTGGCCAAAGATCCCAGAGCCAAACTGACCCGACACTATACCGAAGATATCCCGGACGTCAGCCTATACGAGATTAGAATGGCTCTTAAACAGCTCAAGAACAACAAGGCGCCAGGTGATGACGGAATCACTGCGGAACTCCTGAAAGCGGGTGGAAAACCGGTACTTAAGATCTTTCAGCGATTGTTCAATTCCGTCATTCACGAGGGTATAACGCCGGAAGCATGGCACAGGAGCGTGGTGGTCCTGTTCTTCAAAAAGGGTGATAATACCTTGCTGAAGAATTATAGACCCATCTCGCTGCTGAGTCATGTTTACAAGTTGTTCTCGAAAGTCATTACGAATCGTCTCGCTCGTAGGTTTGACGACTTCCAGCCTCCCGAACAAGCCGGATTCCGAAAAGGCTTTGGTACCATAGATCACATTCATACGCTGCGGCAGGTTATACAGAAGACGGAAGAGTATAACCGGCCACTTTGCTTAGCGTTTGTGGACTATGAGAAAGCCTTTGATTCGGTGGAAACTTGGGCTGTATTGAGGTCGCTGCAGAGATGCCGGATTGACTACCGGTATATCCAAGTGTTGAAGTGCTTGTATGAAAACGCCACTATGTCAGTACGTATACAGGACCAGACTACGAGACCAATCCACTTGCAGCGTGGAGTGCGACAGGGAGATGTAATATCCCCGAAGCTATTTACCGCTGCGTTGGAGGACGTCTTTAAGCTTCTGGATTGGAACGGACTTGGCATCAACATAAACGGCGAGTACATCACTCACCTGCGATTTGCCGATGACATAGTAGTCATGGCAGAGACTCTGAGAGATCTCAATACAATGCTCAATGATCTCAGCAGGGTTTCTCAACAGGTGGGCCTGAAAATGAACATGAGCAAGACGAAAATCATGTCCAATGCTCATGCACCGCTCCACCCAGTAATCGTTGAGAACTCTGCGCTCGAAATTGTAGACGAGTATATATACCTGGGACATACAGTCCAGCTAGGTAGGTCCAATTTCGAGAAAGAGATTAACCGCCGAATCCAACTCGGCTGGGCAGCGTTCGGGAAGCTCCGAGATGTCTTCTCGTCCAAAATCCCTCAGTGCCTGAAGACTCAAGTCTTCGAACAGTGCGTGTTGCCAGTGATGACTTACGGATCCGAGACATGGTCGCTAACTATGGGCCTCATAAGAAGGCTCAGGGTCACCCAGCGAGCGATGGAGAGAGCAATGCTCGGTATATCTCTGCGAGATCAAATCAGAAATGAGGAGATTCGTAGGAGAACCAAAGTCACCGACATAGCTCAGCGTGTCGCGAAACTGAAGTGGAAATGGGCGGGGCACATAGTTCGAAGAAACTGATGGTCGTTGGGGTCCCAAGGTGTTGGAGTGGCGACCCCGCACCGGGAAGCGCAGTGTTGGCAGACCCCCCACCAGGTGGACCGACGACATCAAACGAGTCGCAGGGAGCCGCTGGATTCAAGCGGCGCAAGACCGAAGCCTGTGGAAGTCCATGCAGGAGACCTTTGTCCAGCAGTGGACGTCTATAGGTTGATAAAGAAGAAGCCAAAGATTTATGCGTAAACTGAACTTTATCAGACATTAGCATTTTGTCATTTGTATTTTGTTGTAATATAAATTACCGGCCGTTTAGTCTAAAGAGTACCTGAATAATAATATTCAAAGATCCTACATTTTAAACAGTTATCTCGCGTTGTAAAAATTTATTTACGCACGTTTGTGTGAAACACCAGTAATATGTTTCCCGTATTTTCTCGCGGGAAGAACAAATGTTATTGTGTACTGTCTAGTGTCAGTGGAGCCCTATATGCACATTGGGGAGAACAAAAAGAAGGATGACATTAAACATGTTAAACAAAGTACTTGGCATAATTTAACTGAATCGTAATTCGCACGTTAGAGTATTCAAAGAATCGTCAAACAACACTCACAGTTCACAATAACAATATGTATTATATATAATAACCTAAAATTTTTATTTGTTTATTGGACAGATGGCATGAGTTCTTGGCGCTAAACGTATTTAGCGCGGTTAAATAGCGCTGAGCGGCCATTTAACTTTGACAGGTCGTTAAACAAGTTTAACGACAGTTTATTAATATTTGATTACAGAGCTTAAACGTATTTAAGTAGGTGTTAAATATATTTAAGAATGCTGGTGCAAGCCGCCCTTAATGTGAAAGTGTGTTTGTTTGATTGTTTGTTGGTTTTCCTTCAATCATGCAGTAATGGGGCAATGGATCATGATTTTTTGCATGGGTATAGTTGAGGATTTGGAGTGTGACATGGGCTACTTTTTTTCCCAAAAAAGTCAAAGATTATTCTCACAGGATTTTTAAAAACTAAATCTGCGCAGATGAAGTCACGTGGGTTCAGCTAGTACTTTATAACATTAAAACTTTTACAGAAATCTAATCTATGAACTAGTAGTAAAATAGTGAAAATCCCACTTTAGAGCTCTTAAGAACAAGTTTCTTCCAATATTTAGGTAAATTTTTAGGTAACTAAAAAAAATAAAACTAGATAATGTGGCTAATTATTAGTACATAATAGTTATACATATAGTTTATTGAACACAAAAAATAATTTTTCAGTAAAGGACTACATCGAAAATGTAAATGGCTTTTTGGGGCTAGCTGACAAGCTATCAAAGAATGTTCTACCAGAAAGTTACTCCAAAGATGCCCTATACCCTGCGCATTTGACGCCGACTCAGATTCACGCAGGTATCAGGAATGAAAAGCTGCACCAAGGGACTTTCCATGCTTCTAGGGACAATTTCTTGGAAGGGACAGCTTCTGTTAATGGATATGAGAAACCTGTGAGTAACTTCTACTAAATCCAAACTAACTACTTAATACTCTTTAAAAATATGAGCATGGAAGTATGCCTTTTGTGATCTCATCATCAGCAACCCTACTCATTTCTGAGAAGATCCTCTGGGAAGGGTGGGCCATAGTGCATCACACATGACCAAGGCAAATTGGTCGACTTCACACACCTTTGTGAACATGAGAACTCTCAGGTGTGTAGGTTTTCTTATGATATTTTTCTTTGCTTAACACACAAAACGTCGAACTGCCGTGACCGTTATAGAACTCGCTTTCCAAATAGGAGACCACAATCCTAACCACTAGGCTGTCAAAAGTATCATAAAAACACATTAGCGTTCTTAATGTTCTCAGAGGTGTGTGAAGTCCTCAAATTCACACTTGGCCAGTGGCAAGTGGTAAGTGGTAGTTGTTGCAATGCTTCTTTATCTGAGAGCAGACTCATGCCCAGTATCATCATTATCTCACTCCAACACAGTATCATCATAATCATCCTCAGCATCATCCATCATCATCATCATTATCCTACTCTTACTCATTTATCATCATCATCATTATATCACTCTATCACAGAAGTGTTGGAATGAGATAATGATGATGATGAATATGTGATGTGCCGGTCCTTACAATAGGAGTTAAGCTCATATGGCTGGTGCTTCCATAAGAGGTTGAGTTAATGTAAAATGTTTCAGGTACTTTTACAAGGGCACGTAGGTATAAACAGGGCGATAGATGGCGACATAGTGGCCATAGAAATATTGCCCAAAGAAGAGTGGAGCAAACCCAGTGACATAGTTCTAGAAGATAAAGCAGAAGACCCGGGGGACTTTCTAGAAGATTCGGCATTGGTCAAGCCTGAGGTTGGCACTGCAGATGATGATATCACTCCTACTGGGAGAGTTGTTGGCATTATTAAGAGGAAGTGGAGACAGTATTGTGGCATATTGCTGCCTAGCAAGTTTCCTGGTGTGTATTCTGCTTTTTTAAATGTTTGAAAGAATCTTTTCTGTAAGGGCTGATTTCACCAACGTAAATAAGTCTCATTTGGACGTAAATTTGATATTTTGGCAGATTTGTCAATACAAAAGCTGCCAGAACGCCCAATTTATTTCTCGGTTAAACGTCATTCGACATTGGTGTAATCGGCACACATGGTTTATAAGTTACATTGACAATTTTCGGGAGTAATGCAAAATATGCAACAAGAAATTCATGTCGCTAATACCAGTCCAAGCCACCATAACGCGTGGGTACGTTACAACCAATAGTGGATAGCGATATATTATTCGTGACTGTAACTTATGGATTTTTTTAAATATTAATTTAACGGTTTAAACAACGCACATTCATCAGAAAATCTTTTTGAAAATTTTTCATCGCTTTATTTATATATTTTGCTATTATTTGGCGAATTCACATTATTGCATTACTAAATTATACGCCTAACACACACAAAAAATCAATATTGATTTATAGCAATGCTGTTATTAATGATTATGACGTATATTATTTATATTGCGTTTTAAAATGGAATGGGCAAGCATCCAACCATACTTGGAAAGTGGCCATTGGTGTTATAATTATAAACAAAACAAAAACAATTAAAAAGCTTCGTTACTAAAACATTTTAATGCATAATGTACCAGTGTGAGATAAATATATATACCTAATAATTAAATAAAAAAAATTAAATTAAAATTGTTGTGAAACTTTTTCCTGTGTAATTTCAGTACATTATTAATATGTATTTATTCAGAGTATTAAAATAGTGATTTATTTGATTTTTAAATGAAAGATGTCCAGAATTTTTTTCGAAATCTAATCTGTGATCTGTCGTAAATTCAAGGCACATGTGAATAGTGATGTTTCGCCAATCTAGTATATCCTTTATCGAGAACATCTGCTGTACAAATTGTAATTATAAAAAAATTAAGCAAATTATACATATCAATATGCCATGGAGTGCTTATCTGTTTTTGACCTTAGAATATAACCTGAATATTTGCCTTATCGGGTGATAAAGGTCTGGCTCACTGTACCGCTGAACAGCCAGGCTGATTCTTTGTGCAAGAAATGTAACAGGACTTTATTATTATTAATGTATTAGTTTTGTATTTTCATTTACGGAGGGTTTGCGTGTTATAGCGTGAGTCACGTATTATACATACAGATTTTTCTGATTTCGCAGATTATAGCAAAAGAATTTTGTTTTCCTTGAGTATCATGGTTGAGTATTTGGTGTTACTTCGGATTATTTCCAAGGTATGGTAACCTTGAGCTGATGCTATGGCAGCAGGTAGTCTGCGGGATACCCAACTCCTCAGCAATTTTCAGCAGATATAGTGTGTTTGGGGTCATTAATGGTCTCAATGAGTAGGTGTTAGATATTGATCGAGAATCTAGTAGGATGATCTGATAATGGAGCAGAAAACTGGGTAACAGGATATCAGGTATATCGTACATAGTCCGGCCATTGATTCACATGGTGTTTTAAATTTTCAATTTACACTTGTTATAGTAAGAAATTAAATTTTATAACAGGTGCAACGCGTCACTTATTCACGCCAGCAGAAAAGCGGATACCAAGAGTGCGTATCGAGACGCGTCAGAGCGACATACTCGTGTCGCAACGAATCCTAGTTGCGTTGGACTCTTGGCCTAGGAATAGTAGATACCCTTTGGGCCACTTCGTCAGATCTTTAGGACCTATTGGTAAGCAATTTTCGAATTATGTATTTATTTTTTGAATGTCATCTTGCTAGGTCTTATCTGTTCTCCTTTTGGATAACGGTAGTATTGAATTAAATACTTCAGAAGTGCATCATATCTTCAGTAATTTTCCTTTATAATATTATTTACTTTTTATAAAGTCAGTGGTTGCAGTACAAAATATTATAATAATGTAGTGAATCCCGAGGGATAATTTTTTTTAAGAGGCAAAAATGATTCCTAACAACTTTTAATGATTTTAAAATTAAAGAATTTAAACAAAATCACAAGACGCAAAATCAACACAACCGCACGCGTTGAGAAACGACAAGCGGTATTTTTCTTTATCTTCTATAATAATTAATAACTCAAATCAGAGCAACAAGCCAGTGGCCTTTGGAGAGTCTAGTCTAGAGGAAAATGTGAGGAAACCTAGTTCTCCATAATTTTCTCAAAGATATGTGAAGTTTTCCAATTCGTACTTGGCCAGGGTAGTGGACTATGACATAGACCCTTCACATTTGACTGGAAACCTGAGCCAAGCGAGCTGGCGATTTGAGGATTGAGATGAACGAAATTATTTTATCAAAGCCAGATATAGCCGTCTACCATATAATATTATCTTTTTGAGCAAGTTTGACACAATAATGAGATATCTACCGATTTAAAAACCTCCTTTTTAACAGACTTCAAAAAAGGAGGAGGTTCTCAATTCGTCGGAATCTTTTTTTATATATATGTTCACCGATTACTCGAAGACGCCTGAACCGATTTGGAATTTTTTTTTTGTTTTAAATGGTACTTCCCAGGTGGTTTCATTAAAATTTTATCGAAATCTGTCGAGCGGTTTTTAAAATATCAACAATAAATTATATACTTTGTAGAGGTGCGTGCGTTTGAAGTCGGTATTTTAAAAATATTTTTTTTTTATTTATACATACAAGTTATTTTAACCAAATTATGTATTTCCAGGCGACAAGGACGCGGAGAATGAAGTGATATTGCTAGAACACGATGTGCCACACGCGAGATTCAGCGAAGCCGTACTTGCTTGTTTGCCGCCCGATGACTGGACCATTCCTGACGAGGTAACTATGAGAGACCGGGCCGTAAAAAAAAAATCGGCCAAGTGCGAGTCGGAATCGTGCACCGATGGTTCCGTACTCCGGAAGTAAAAGTAAAACAATAATATTATATTAATTTGCTTATTAATCGTTAACTTTGTTTGTAGAGGTTTATTCTTAACATAAAAAAACTTTGCTAGTTAGAGCGTTGGTTTTGTTTTTCCTGTAAAATATACATAAACCTCTATTGACCATAATTATTACACAACAACGGTATTTTTTTTCGACATTTTGCCCGATTAATCAAAAACGAAGAAAAATAAATATATACCTATTTATTTGACAGAAAGGGAAGAGAAATATAATTTATCTTATCATAATTTTTTTTTTGCTTATACTAAAGATAGTTTATGTATCACTTAGCTTTATACAGTTCATATTTCTCGATATTCATGTATGTCGCTTTCTCTACTAGGTAAGTATATAACTATTATTATGACTCCAAAAATATTCCTAAACAAAAATGTAAACGAGACATGTTTAACTGTATTCTACACATACACAGTTAAACATGTCTTAAGTAATAGGTACAATTTAACATGTTTTCAATGCAAAAACTGTCAAACTTCGAATTGATACTTCAAAATTTTTGGATTATGAAAACACAAACTGCTGTGGGATTGTGACGATTACATTCACAAGAAAAATTGATATACATTGCTTGTTGCTATATTATGACATTGCTACATTTTAAATTACATTTTTTTTACGCTTCCACATTATTTCGAGTCGTGTATTAGAAATCGAAAAATGTTGGGGCAAGTGCTGTACCTATGGACGCTTGTACCTATGGGCACAATCGATTCCGTCGAAACTAGCAACCCTAAAAGTCTAATTTGGACGCGAACTGTCAATCAAATAGACAAAAGCTTTACTTACGGTCGCATTCAAATTAGAATTTTAGGGTTGCTAGTTTCGACGGAATCGATTGTGTCCAAGGGAACAAGCGTCCATAGGTACAGCACTTGCCCATATTATTTGGATTCATTAAACATTGTAATTATTGTTATTTTAGGAGATAAAAAAACGTGTAGATCTCCGTTCGATATGCGTTTGCTCTGTCGACCCTCCCGGCTGTACCGATATCGATGACGCTTTGCACGCGCACCCTCTGCCCACACCCACTAAAGATGGCCTCAAGAAGTATGACGTAGGAGTACATATCGCTGACGTCACGTACTTCGTCAGGCCCAACACTGCGTTGGATAAAGAGGCAGCTTCTAGGTCCACTACAGTTTACTTGGTTGACAAAAGGATAGATATGGTTCCCGGTTGGTATTTATTTTTATATTATTATACATTTTATTAGCTGTGATAGCTTAGTGGTTAGGACGGTAGTCTCCTATTCGTGGGGTCGCAGGTTCGATCCCGGGCACGCACCTCGGACTTTCCGAAGTTATGTGTAAGAAATTAAATATCACTTGCTTTAACGGTGAAGGAAAACATCGTGAGGAAACCTGTTCACCGGAGAGCTCTCCATAATGTTCTCCAAAATGTGTGAAGTCCGCCAATTCGCATTGGGCCATCGTAGTGCACTATGGCGTATAACTTTTCTCTGAGGGAAGACCTGCGCTCAGTAGTGAGTCATTGATGGGTTAATGATGATACATTTTATTTGTTCTCTTTGCTCTAGTGCTTATCATGGTCGACTGCAGATGTCGAGGGTTTGATTTTCTGGTCGGGACTAGAGTTAGGAAACAGGCGGTTTGTCACCGTTGCACGTAAAGCCGTCGGTCCTGTGCTAGATCTCTTTGGTCGTGTCGGATTTCCATCCCATCGAAATATGAGAGTAAGGAAATAGAGACTACACCTGCGTTTGTGCGCACACTTGTCCACTATAATATCTCCCGCACAGATGGCAAATCTGCGTGGAGATTGACCGCCGCGGCCGGATGGGTTGGGAGGACATTATTATTATTTCATTTCTAAACATCGTGAGGAAGCCTGTGTGCCTGACAGTTCTTTATTATAGTAACAGAAAAAAGGTGTGTGAAGTCTCCTAATTCGCAATTGGACAGTGTGTTTTTTCGTTTGGGGGTGTAATTTTTCCCCTGTGTTTTCCCCTATGCTAAATTACTGTGAGTGTAAAATACCGTGTCCTATGTGAGTGGGCTTATAAGCAAACAAAACTTATAAAATGATATCTTTTCAGATCTGCTTAGTTCCAATCTATGTTCCTTGCGCGGTGGCGAAGAGCGCTTGGCATTTTCATGCGTTTGGGAAATTGACGAAAACGCCAACGTTTTGTCCACCAAGTTCCATAAGAGTGTTATAAAGGTAAAACTACCGGCATTTATCATTGTGGAAATATTATATTCTAATCTAACAAAGTTGCATGGGTTAAATCGGCTGGGCATCCAGCTGCCGACAAGATAGTATAAAAAACCTATTACATATAATGTAATAACTAATAGCTGCATAATAATGTTGTAAAATGATTATTTTGAAAAGAGGAACTGCTGAGTCTCTTGCCGGCTCTTCTCAGCAGAATCCGCTTTCCGAACCGGTGGTAGAGTCATGACGTGTCACAAGAGCAACAGGTTGGCCTACGTGAAATAAATAATATTGGATTTTGAATTTTTTTGAATTATCAGCGAGTTTAGCATAAACAGTGAAATGAAAACTTTCAGTCTCGCGCCGCGATGACGTACGAGGAGGCGCAAATAGCCATAGACGACCCGTCGCGCGACGACGAGATAGCGGCGTCGCTGCGCGCGCTCAACGCGCTCGCCAAGAAGCTGAAGCAGAAGCGCCTCGACAACGGCGCCCTGCTGCTCGCCTCGCCCGAGATACGCTTCCAAGTACGCTACGCTACGCTTCTAAGATTTACTGTACATGACTTAGATATTTTTAGGATTTCGTACCCAATGGGGTGGGCATTTTTTGCTTTAAAGAGAAGCCCCTAAAAATATTTTGAAGTAATAAAAATTGGTTGTCTGTAAAGTCGGTTTACGGACGATAGTTTTACGTGATAACTGGCGGGCGGCGGCGGGCGCTCTCTAAGCCAACGCTTAGGCCGATCGTGCCTCTCTATCGCTTGTTCCGCGCTCTCGCTTGCAGGCTCAGGCGCAGTCGGAACGTGATACTTTTTCGTGCGTGCAGCCGGTGTTCATCGATTTATAAGACGTTATCACGTCAAAATAGGGGTTTCGTATCCAAAAGGTGCCGACGCAACCCTATACCTAAGCCTCCGCTGTGCATCCAACCGTCTGTCTGTCAGGGGACTGTATCTCATGAACGGTAATAAATAAATACTTGAAATTTTCATAAAATGTGAATATTTTCTATTAAAAATTAAAGAGTGGCCTCCATGCAATAAACTTTTGTTACTACTACTAGCTAGTGTTAAATCTGTAAGGATGATGGTGTGAGCTTTCATGTGCGGGTACAACTCGCACTTGGCCGGTTTTTATTTTTATTGTATAAATATCAGATGCTTTAACGGTGAAGGAAAACATCGCGAAGCCAAGCCAAGCATGCTCGTGAACGGGTTCCACCGGCGGGAATGGGGCTACTTTCTGTCTGCCCGCCTTAACATTGTATTGAATTGTAAGTAGGTACCTATACATTTTTGGAAAATCCCTCACTGTGGAAATACTGCATACATAGCATAGTACCTATTGTAAAATATTTTGAAAAGACCAACTGCCGAGTTTCTTGCTGGTTCTTCTCGGCAGGAGATGGTGATTGTAGATGGTGGCGAAATTTACCTTCCTGTTCTAATGATATTGTAGCAGTTTTTCACTGCCTGAAAACACGGATAAAACGACGTTTTCTAAACATGAAACCTAGCTAGATCGATTTATCGCCCCTCAAACCCCCAGCCTGCCTAATTTCATGAAAATCGTTGGAGCCGTTTCCGAGATTCAGATTATATAATACAAGAATTGCTCGTTTAAAGGTATTAGCCATATGGCTACAGTAGTATGGCAGAAATAACGGACCCTTTTCCAAACCAACTCCAGGTAGACTCTGAGACACACGACCCCATAGAAGTGCAAGCGAAGAAGATCGTGGACACGAACTCGATGGTGGAGGAGTTCATGCTGCTCGCGAACGTGAGCGTGGCCGAGCGGCTGGCGACAGAGTTCCCGCAGTGCGCGCTGCTGCGGCGCCACCCCGCGCCGCCGCCCGCCAACTTCCACACCTTCCTCAAGGCCGCTAGGCAACAGGTAACCCTCCACCTTTGAGGTGGATTATACGGGTCTGCCCGCGAAATTCAATTCTAATTTGTTTTTTCGCAATTTGTAAACTAATACGATAAATTAGGCTTAAAATAAATAAAAAATTTTAATACCACCTTCGAATGATTTAACATCGCCTCCTCGCAATAACTTCGCTCACAATTTTCAAAAAAAAAAAAAAAAAATTGTTGTTACCAATCAACAATGTTATATTTCCTTAGATTCACCATCAACGCGTCAAAAACGGCACGGTTTAACTGCTTCTAATATGTAGTAGCAAGTTAGCTCAGTCGCGCGTTATTTCACAAACCGAAAGCATGCCTTGGTGCTCCGTAAAAAAATTTAAAAACAGTCCAAATTATAGATATCAAAAAACAAGATGGAATATCATACTTTCGATAAGAAAATATTTTGTTTACATTTATATTCGACTACATTAACAATATAATCACGAAATGTTGCTTAATTTAATTAATTTGTCATGAAAATAACAATATTTCTGCGGCGCAGCTATCACAGTCACACATACCGCGCGAGGAAGAGAACGCGATAGGCACGTTGAGCAACATTGATTCAAGAAGATAAATGGAGTAGTTTATTGTTTTTTTTTTTTTAACATTTTTTTGTTATTAAACATTTAGTCGTAGTAATGGAAAAAGGATCCAACTGTCAAACATTAATCGTCTTTTCTATTTGACTCCTTGAAAAAAATCGGTACAACACGTTCAGTACCTACTAGACTTAAAAGACTGTAATTTTATTAATTGTGTTAAGACAAAATAAAAAGATATTATTATAAAGACAAATTTTAATGTACAATAATAATTATTATTGTGTAAATAATGATATAAAAAATTGCCACTCCACTGCGGAACTATTCTTACATCGATGTAATCCGGTAAAAATGAATGTTCCGCGGGTGAGTTGCAAAACGTCGTACGTGTCGCACTTTTATTACAAACTGAACCTTAAAAGTCCAGTCATATGGTTGGTTTTTGTTGACCCGGTTGGTGTCTTAGTGAATTTTATCTATAGTGTGTTTGTAGTGACTACATGGACAATTCTGGCGTACGAATTTGTAGGTGATGCTGCTTCCATGCTGTAATAGTTCCATGTTACCAATATTAAGGTGCATTATACGGGTCTGCCTGCGAAATTCAAATTTAATTTGGTTTCTCGCAATTTGTAAGCTAATACGACAAAGTAGGCTTATGGCATTCTAATTGCGACAATAGCAGTATCATCTTCACAGGTTTAAATAAAAATCTTTACTTGAAAGTGTCCAGTTTAAGAAATTAGTCCGAGTATCGAGGTTGACGTGAGTTACTCACAAATTAGTCGATATTCTGACTAATTTCTTAAACTGCACACTCAAATAAAGATTTTTATATAAACCTGTGAAGATGATACTGCTATTGTTGCATTTAGAATGCCATAAGCCTACTTTGACGTATTAGTTTACAAATTGCGAAAAACCAAATTAAAATTTTAATTTCGCGGGCAGACCCGTATAATCAACCTTAAGGATGCGTGCTGTACATATTATTATTGGTAACATAACAAAATTGTGAGCGAAGTTTGAAGGATATTGCGAGGATCCGATATATGTATGATAATGATAAATCATTCGAAGATGGTAATAATTTTTTTATTTATAACCTGCAATTTTGCAGCATTAAGCGCCATCTATCGGCATCATAAAATAATACCCGCCCCAAGAAGCATAGATACCTTTAGCACGCATTTAGGTGTAGTTAGTTATCTCTTAGTTCAAACGTATTACGATAGATGGCGTTGTGGATTTTACATCAAATTCTGAATTGCGCTTAGATGATTCTTCCGTGTTGAATAGCCGGGGTCTCCACCAAACGATCCACCGCGCTCTGATCGCGCGCGGCTGGAGCGCGCTCCACTTATCGGTGTAGACGTGCCTTGCGCGATCCAAGCTGCCAAAATGCCAAATGGAACGCGCGCTCCCGCGTCTGTGGAGCGCGCTCCAGCCGCGCGTGCGGCGCGATCGGAGCGCGGTGGATCGTTTGGTGGAGACCGGCAGGCTTATTATGTAAAATTAAGCGATCAGCGATAATCGCGCAGTCATTGCGCAGTAGACGCGCGATCGATCGCTCGATGTGAAAAATAATCGTATTACCTAAGCAATCGCTTGTTAATTGTTCGCTGATTGTTAAATGCACTTTTCGCGATGAAACTAGCGCCACTAGCAATTTGGTAGCAATAATTGGAACTAAATAAATATTGTTTTGTAAACAGATCACAGCTGATTATTACATAGATACCCTATGTTATGTTTTCAGTTTTGTTTTTATCAAAAAGTAAAGTGAAACTACAGGAATTTCATTTTAAATGTGTTCCTATTTAAATCTTGTGGTCGTACTGCAAAGAATGAAAAAGAAACTCTCGTTTACAAGCCTCTAGAGTGGTTTTACTTGTTATAGTGTTAAAAATTATCAATTCAATCCAAAACAAAAAGGTTTTGAATGGCCCTTCAAATTATATCATCGTTTTGTTCACTTTTCGAGACAAGCTCTCAGCTTAGTGTTCATTCGTATCCCAAACGTGAAACGATTCTCGTGTAGGTACCTATAAGAAAATATGGTCAATAGAGTGTCAAACGACCAACTGGAGGAACTGTTAGACTTCCTTGCTGAGCATCCCCGCTAAAGAAACTGTCGATAAGCAAATAGCAATGAGACAGTCATGCTACAAAGCTATGGTTCTCTGGATCATCCAAATCTGGTGAACGATGGAAAAAGGTGAGCTCTATTATTGTGTAAAAATGCATCCGTAACTTTTGCTCCTTTATAACCAGGAGGTAAATCAAAATTCTGCATGTCAATCACATTTAATGAGGTACCTAGTGGAGTTGTTTTAGTCAAGTATGTACTACTTTTCTTGTTATAGTACTGGGCTGACATAAAACATAAGAAGAGAATAAGATTATCAAAGAGACAAAGGGACGCTTGGGGTACTGGTGGTGGTCCAAGTAGCCAAGAGATTGAGATTCAGAAATTGAAAAGAAAATCTTGGCTATCATCAGGGAGCAAGCTGTGGTTGGTGGCAGTGAGCACAGAATTCCATTTGTAAGAATTTTTAAATAGGTAGCTTTTTTCATATTTTTATTATTTGTAAATATCACTCATTATAAATAGTTTTTTTTTAGATGAGTAAAGAGTTTCCAGGTCAAGGGATTTTCCAGGAAGTAAGCTATTCTGTATGTGTGATGGAAATAATAAATATGTTTAAAAGTAACTTTAATTTACTACAAATTAAGACAAATTGGTACATTAAATTTACTAACAACTAAAAAATCGGCCAAGTGCGAGTCGGGCCTCGCTCTTTTAGGGTTCCGTTAAAAAAATTTAATTAAAATATTTCCATGTACCCATGAAAAGATTTTAATTTAATTTTTTTAATTTAATTTAATTTTTATTATTTGTTGTTATAACGGCAATAGAAATACATAATATGTGAAAACTTCATCTGTCTATCTATTACGGTTTACGAGATACAGCCCGCTGACAGACGGACGGACGGACGGACGGACAGCGTAGGCTTAGTAATAGGGTCCCGTTGTTACCCTTTGGGTACGGAACCCTAAAAACTTTATACTTAGTAAAATTAATTAAAAATAATCCAATTAATTGAATGAACAGTGATTGGATTTGTACATCATATATGATTAGATAAGATAGATTTTATTATGCATTTAACACAACTTTCATTTTAGGTAATATAGGTATAGTAGAGAATATGATTATTTATTAAATATGTTTCACAACAGCTAATTACCATTTATATCTTAACTAGCTGATGCCCGCGTCTTCGTGCGCGTGGATTTAGTTTTTAAAATCCCTCGGGAACTCTTTGAATTTCTGGGATAAAAAGTAGCCTATGTCACTCTCCAGGTCCTTAACTATACTCATGCAAAAAATCACGTCGATCTCTAGCCCTGTTGCGGCGTGATTGAAGGACAAACCAACAAACAAACACACACACATTTATAATATTAGTAAGGATGTCTCAAACCTCTGATGAATAATAATATCTGTCTGTTAGTAGGTACCTATCTTTTTAGGGTTCCGTACCCAAAGGGTACCAACGGGACCCTATTACTAAGCCTACGCTGTCCGTCCGTCCGTCCGTCCGTCCGTCCGTCCGTCTGTCAGCGGGCTGTATCTCGTAAACCGTAATAGATAGACAGATGAAATTTTCACATATTATGTATATCTATTGCCGCTATAACAACAAATAATAAAAATTAAATTAAATTAAAAAAATTAAATTAAAATATTTCCATGGGTACATGGAAATGTTTTTATTTAATTTTTTTTAACGGAACCCTAAAAGAGCGAGGCCCGACTCGCACTTGACCGATTTTTTAAATTATTTGTTGAATATTCACATTAATAACATGTACCTACTACCTCTCAGTATTAAAGTTGATTGTTCTAACAATAAACTTTGGTTATTCACAGACACTTCAGAAATTCCAGATATTGGTTCTCCATCAACAAAAAAGGTCTCAGAAACAAGTATACCTGAGCCGGAGCCACTTGAGATAACACTTGTGGACCTTATTCATGTGCAGAACCAAGAGGTATGGGCATTGATGGAGCTGTTATGAGAGCAAGCTAGCATATCCAGTCAAAATCGGAATCTAATCCTAATCTTGTATTTATATAATAGTTTATATAACTAGTATGATAGATCTACTTTAGGCTCTGTACAAAGTATAAAATAAATGTATTTTTCAATATTTTGTTTTTTGCTTAGTCAATCTATAAGTTTAACAATCATACTCAATATTATAAATACGAAAGTGTTTGTTGGTTTGTTCTTCAATCATGCCGCAACAGAGCTAAGGATCGACGTGTTTTTTTGCATGGGTATAGTTGAGGACCTGGAGTGACATAGGCTACTTTTTATCTCGGAAAATCAAAGAGTTCCCGAGGAACTTTAAAAATTAAATCCACGCAGACGAAGTCGCGGGCATCAGCTAGTTTGAAATATTGCTTAATTTTTTAATAATATTCAATTAAGAGGTAAAAAGACAAATTATAACTAAATTAAAATCATACATATGTATTAGATATCTTTTGTATATGCACAATGAAAAATATTTTATTTATAACTAGCTGATGCCCGCGACTTTGTCCGCGTGGATTTAGTTTTTAAAGTCCCTCGGGAACTCCTTGATTTTCCGGGATAAAAAGTAGCCTAGATGTTGACCCAAGTAATAAGCTACCATGGTATAAAATTTTGTAGAAATCTGTGTGGTAGTTTTTACGTGAAAGAAGGACAAACAAACAGACAAACAGACAAAAATTTAATAAAAATCTGTTTTGGGCTCAGTATCGATAGTAAAGCATCCCCCAATTAAAATTTTCAAAATATATTAAATGTACAGAAATCTTCCAGTTACAGTTTTATTATATGTATAGATTTTATACAATATAACATAATTTATTCAAGTTATTAATAAAATTGTTAATTTAAAAATATTTACAAAATATTTTAATTACTTTCCAATTAACAGGCAAAAAGACAAATAAATAATATGTACAAGACTAAATAAGTTACAATCCTACATAATATTTAATATAGGTACTATAATAGGTAATATAGGTATGAAAAACACATTTAATTTACACAATGTCTACTACACCAAAATTTACTCGAGTTATTATTACATTTTATATACTTACCTACTTATATATTTTACATTTTTTTATTAATATTCAATTACTATCAGACAAAAAGACATGATATAATATGATTTAATAGAATTCTTACATAATTATTAATTACCTAATGAAAAACTAATATAACTAATATATAATAAATTTTGGTTACACAATACACCAAGTACTACATAAGTAATTCAAATTATTAAATAACTAGTATCTTTAAAATATTAAAACTTAATAAATTTATTCTTTTTATATTACTGTCATAATATTAGTTAATCTACATTCCAAGCAACCAGACATTTTCACCACTACTATGAAGCTCTTGGAGGTAATTCTGTATTTCTCCATTTCTCCAAATGAGTGCATTTCTCCATGAGTAGCACCGCCAAATGATGCATCAATGTTGAGAATATTTAAATCACTGTCACATATCTGGAAAAAATACATTCTATGTAAATGGATTTGGACAATTGGAATGGACAAGAAGCAGTGATAGCCTGGTGGTTAGGACTGTGGTCTCCTATTCGGGGGGTCGCAGGTTCGATCCCGGGTACGCACCTCTGACATTTCGGAGTCAAGTGTGTTTAAGCAATTAACTATCACTTACTTCAATGGTGAAGGAAAACATCGTGAGGAAACCTGCACATCTGAGAGTTCTTCATAATATTCTCGAAGGTGTGTGAAGTCCACCAATTCGCATTGGGCCAGCGTGGTGGACTATGGCCAATAACCCTTCTCTGAGAGGAGACCTGCGCTCAGTAGTGAGCTGTTGATGGGTTAATTAGTTAATTATGATGATGAAATGGATTTAAATTATTATCATATAAATTAATTTAATTATATTTATAACTTAGGTACTATTTTGAACATTTCTTGAATGGTTGTGTTTCCTATTAAAAAAATCTCTCCTCATGATCTGTTGGTTTAACCAGGGCTACATGGGTACCATCTATACAACCCAAGCAACCAGGAAAACCAAATTTGTTTGAAAAGCTAAAATAAAATGAATTAAGAGTCAAGAGCTTATAAAGTATATAATAATTAATAACTATAATTTTTCTTTCTCTCTAGTTCTTACCCATTAATTATGGCCTGTCTTTCTTGCTGAGAATGAGGGAAATGCAATACTTTGCAAGTATACTGTGTCTATTTAATGCCCTAGTCACTTCTTTTACAGCATTAGACACACTAGCTTGACTGATGCCATGCAAGTAGCTCATGCTAACAGGTTTCTGATAAGAACCTGTGGCATAGAATGAGAGTGCTGTGAGCACATTTTACACTACATAAGAACAGACTACTAATCTTATAACCTCTATAGAGTTAATAAAGGACAACACCGAACACATAAAGATAGTATAGGTTTACTTACTTTACATTCTATAGATTTTTGTTCTCCTTCTAGACCGAGCCATGAATGGCTTTACTTCTGAGCACAAATCCTTATTACTTGTCGGAAAGTACCAAAGCTTTCAACAATAGAAATGCACGAGCCATGTCGAATGCAAATGTCTTGATAAAAACAATTCTGAGTATATAAAAAGTAACCTAACTACACACACTAATTAATATCTATCTTATATTTATACAATTCTTAATTAAACTTCACTTTTTATAGAGAATACGCAATAAATGAGAAAACTGCACCAAACTATCGGTAAGCAATAGGTATACAATCACATAAATGCTAATCGCAATCTGACAGATTAAATTGTTACTTGATTGCTAACGCGTCGCTCATAAAAGTCTTACGTAATACGAAAACTTTACAAGTCCATAGACGGAAGATGCACATTTAGTTCACCGATTGCTCTACAGAGGCAGCACTGTCGCTTGTTTGCTATGGCTTTGCAATCGTCGATACATAATACGAATTTGCGAATAAACAGCAAATATTGTACAATATTTGCGAATCGCTAATCGTTTGCTTTTAGATAATAAGCCTGCCGGCTAATGACTACTCGAGGATTTTGTTTGTTCGGTATCGCTTCTCGGCCTTTTGGCTAAGATCAAAGTGTAGTATCTGTTCTTTTCAGCTTAATATCTGAAAGTTCCCACACTGTGGGACCAGTATATTAAACTGATTTTTGTAACTCGACGGGATGTTCGGGGCTCGCTCCACTCCCGTCACGGGTCGGCCCGGCATTGCAGTGCCGCCGGGATCGGCCCACATAGACCCTTTGAAATAAAACTTACCATCAAAGAAACTAAAGCACTAAAGTTCGACCGTTCAGAGAATGCGTTCCTGACACCTATCAGTTAGTCACGGTACTAGTGATGGGCACAACATAACACTGAGTTCGTTACCGTTCCTACAAAATGAACCGCCGCGTTATTTTTAAGATTATTTTCGTTTTAAATTGGCGGAATCATTTAAAATTTATATTTTAGTTATTTAAGTGGAAACCAAAAAAGGATAATATTAATATAATAAAATTGGTTCATTTATTCTTTGTTACAAAGTTACAATCTGTATTTCTATGCAATAAAGTACATTGAATTGAATGTGCGTACAGAATATTAATCAGACTCCGTTTCGCTTGAGGAGGTGGTGTCTTCATCATCATCTTCGCCTACATGTATAATTATATTATTATCAATAACAGAATCAATCCTGATATCTCGGTCAAAATGTTCCACAATCAGGTTTTTAGTCTTCTCAACAACCTTTGCCCAGTCATCTCTTGTGACTTCCCCGCAGGCTTCTTTTAATAGGGTCATCATCTTTTTCGTGCTGAATGGCGGGGAAGTATTGTGGCGGGCGGCGTAACCTTTTATTTGAGCCCAGATTAGCTCAATCGCGTTATATTGGCAATGATACGGTGGAATTCTTAGAACGCGATGACCGTACTCCAGAGCCAGTTCATCGATTTCGTATCGCACATTTGCCGCTTTATTTTCTTTAACTAATTTAATTAGCTCTGCTTTTAGCATCTGCATATTTGCGTCAATGCCTTTTGCTTGTAACCAAGCCACCATTTCTTCTTTTTAGGGTTCCGTACCAAAATGGTAAAAATGGAACCCTTATGGTGAGACTTTCTCCGTCCGTCCGTCCGTCCGTCTGTCACAGTCGATTATTTCAGTAACTATTAAAGCTATCGACATGAAATTTGGCATAGTTGTGTATAATAGTGGCCCAACATCATTGGAATAAAGAAAAATCGAAAATTATTTTTAGTTTTATTAAAAAAGGGGGAAAATCGGGGGTTTGAAATTTCAAAGTAAGATAACTATACGTTATCGTATACGTACTAACGATATCATATGAAAGGCCTTTACTTGTGCATTCTAAAACAGTTTTTTATTTATTTCTATATATGTTTTTGAGTAATCGGCCAAAATGTCGAAAAAAATACCGTTCCGAAAAAAATACCCCTTATCTCCGAAGTTTACCAATCGAAAAATCTGAAATAATTATTATGGTCAATAGAGGTTTATGTATATTTTACAGGAAAAATAAAAGCAACGCGAAAATTATTTTAGTTTAATTAAAAAAGGGGGAAAATCAGGGGTTTGAAATTTCAAAGTAAGATAATTATACCGAGTGGGGTATCATATTAAAAGCCTTTACTTGTGCATTCTAAAACAGTTTTTTATTTATTTCTATACATAATAGTTTTTGAGTAATCAACCAAAATGTCGAAAAAAATACCGTTCCCCCCCCCCTTATCTCCGAAGTTTACCAATCGAAAAATCTGAAATAATTATGGTCAATAGAGGTTTATGTATATTTTACAGGAAAAATAAAACCAACGCTCTAACTAGCATAGTTTTTTTTATATTAACAATAAACCTCTACAAACAAAGTTAACGATAAATAAGCAAATTAATATAATATTATCGTTTTACTTTTACTTTTGGAGTACGGAACCCTCGGTGCGCGAGTCCGACTCGGACTTGGACGGCTTTTTTTATTAGCTTGGGTAGGTGGTTTCTGTATTTGAACCGACTGATAGGAGGCATTATCCATGAATATTACAGAAGGCTCTGGTAGGCTGGGCAAAAGCACGTTCTGGAACCACTCTTTAAATGTAGTGGCATTCATTTCCTCGTGGTAGTCATTTGTGGTTTTTGATTGAAATGCCAGTAACGCGTTCTCCACAAAGCCGTATTTTGCAGAACCTGCGTGGCATATTATCAGACGGGCCCCCTTACCCATTGGTACTTTCGACGTCGACGCTTGTGTATCATCCGTCCAAGAACGGGAAACCGTGCAGTGATTGGCGTTTAGCCATGTCTCTTCAATGAACACATTATCCCAGTTATCAGTTTTTTTTTGCTTCTCTCAAAAAACTTATCCGTTTTAAAATTATGTCGTATCGTTCTGATAAAATTTTTCTTTTGTCTGTTTTTTTATACGAAAAACCAATATCTTTTAAGATTTTGGTTAAAGCAGTTTTACCCCCGCTAAACAGTCCAGCTTCTCTTAACGATGCCAAAAGCTTCTTCCTGTTGAGATATTCATTTCTGGAATAGTAACCATATATATATGATTTCTGATTGCATCGGCGTCAAAGGTGTCAATATCTGTCACGGGTTTAGTTCTACGTTTCTTCTTCGGAGTACGTAAAATATTATCTTCCATGCCAGTAGAGCCGAACTTTTCTTTATTAATATTTGTTAACTCCAAGCGCCTGAGAGACGCGTTCTTGTACTTGTTCGACAGGTACCAGGGGTCCGCCATTTTGCCGCTCCCGCTCAAAGTAATCTTGCAGCTTGATGATTAACTCACGGGCTCCACTTTTCAATGTTTGTCCACGTTTAGGCATTATTATGCACCAAATTCCAAAAGTAAAAAGAACGCATTACAAAACACAATCGAAGTCCGATTTAGCGCCGATGTCAGTTTGAAAAGCAGAAACAGTCCATTAAACGAAAGCCGGGTAATCAAATAAAAACAGATCGAAAACACTTGAAGAACGTGGTCTATGCGCACGAAACGACAACAGACGACTGTTTTAGCGTCACAAAATGGCGGCCCATAACGCCATTTGGGGTTACCGTTTTTAGGGTTCCGTACCCAAAGGGTACCAACGGGACCCTATTACTAAGCCAACGCTGTCCGTCCGTCCGTCCGTCCGTCCGTCTGTCAGCGGGCTGTATCTCGTAAACCGTAATAGATAGACAGATGAAATTTTCACATATTATGTATTTCTATTGCCGCTATAACAACAAATAATAAAAATTAAGTTAAATTAAAAAAATTAAATTAAAATGGGTAGGTGGGTAGATGGAAATCTTTTAATTTAATTTTTTTAACGGAACCCTAAAAGAGCGAGGCCCGACTCGCACTTGGCCGATTTTTTAATCTAAGTATAAAAATGCTAGTAACGCCATTTGGGGTTACCATTTTCAACCTAAATATATAATGCTACTTTCTTTCGCGCGTTCGGTTTGGTCGTAGTTTTATTTTTATATTTAATAAAAGTTATCTTATAGTCCATTATTTTCAAATTCTTAAAAAGAAATACAAAACGTATTATTTTATAAAGTATAACTGTATAAGAACAGATTACGATACTATTATTGCCTGTTATTGTTAGCACAGCACTACAAATATAAAGCGCTGACATAACCTTGTAATAGCGCAGTTTAGATTTAGAAAAATATTGTTTAAAAAAGTTATTTGACACTCAGTTTGGCACAAAATTGTAACATTAATTGATTATTGATATAATAATGTTGTTTTAATGCTCATCAATTGTTAAAACGGTAAACAACCAGCAATAATATTTTTATCGTAACTGCAACGCCATTACAAAGTTACGTCGTCAGTTCAATCGCGACGTGTCTGCAGGAACGCATTCTCTGAACGGCCGTAGTTTATACTATTAGGCTTATTAGATATTACGGAGTGTTCGCGCCATGTGCCTGTCAACAATTCCTTGTTCCATGGTCGTAGCGCTGGCAATCTCTTTGGCTCGCAATGAAGTTGACAGATGCTCCGTTTTAAACTTGCCGCGCTTTTGGGGCGTGGTTTTTGCAAGTTCCTTTGGTTTGACAGCTAACACGTATTCACGAAAATTCGCCTCGCGCACCGTTTGCTGTTTTTTGGGTGTCTAGATTTAGTTTATTTTACGATTTAGTTGCGCCGTCAAGTGGTCTATGTGTCGACCTATAGTCCAGATTTCCTTACTTGAGTACTCGAGTAAACAATAATGGCCGAATGTTAACCAAAGACAATTTATAGGGTTGGGAAGTTATCGCATAAGCGATTGAACGAATGTGAAAGCATTATACAACTGAATGATTTTCATCCGAACTGCGATGGTCATAGACGTGTACCATTACTACAAATTTGACGTAAAAAGTAACTAAACAATATCTTTTTCATAATTATATTAAAAAGAGGAATTTACAAGAAAAAATTAACGAAGATTTATTAATTATTACTAATCAGATTTTTGTTCTATTCTAAAGTATACCCCATTTGTGGGTAACATTGTGATACAAACAGTTTTCTTAAAAAAAAACAGTAGTGTATTTTTATTTACCTGTTTTCTTTAAAAATGTTCTTTAGTTTGGTAATAATAAAGATTAAGATTATCTATATTTTATTTTATAATAATATCTAATTTTATTTAAGATAACCATTACAATCATTTTCTGCTAGTGATTTATTTTTTATCAATATCCATTATATTTTATGTTCTAAAGTTACTCACCTCTTCTGTAATGATGATTCAATCATTGAAGTAGGAAGACTAGTCGTAATTCCTAGTTCCATGGATTCAATCCATTCATAAGGTCACTCATTCGCCTGTCCCCACCTCAACGATTCATAGAGAATCTAGGGTTACGAAATGTCACTTTCTCCTAATCTGTGCAAATGAGTTCTACTAATATTTCGTTTTTGAGAAAATAAATATCTTATAATGGTAAATTCGAAGCAATGTTTGGTGTAAATCGTAACGAATGTGCTTGATGAACAGATCTAGACAGTTATAAATAGTTCAAAATGTGTGATTAGTGTGTAAATAAGTGATATTCATATCAAGAGGTGTTTGTTTACTCGAATACTCAAGTAAGGAAATCTGGACGATAGCTATAAGCATAATTGTTAATTGTCCGTAACAAAGAACCTTTTTTTTTGGAACCCGCCGAACTTTGCTCGCCACGCGCTCGGCGGAAGTGCGTGTGAAAAAGTGACTTTGATCACCTCTAGTTGGTCTAACTAGTGACAAACCAAGTGTACAGTGCTACGCCAGCCCGGCGTCCACAGCTGCAGGCCATAACTGCCTGCCTGCCTGCTGCGGCTAGCGGCCTGAGAAGTTCACCTCACACTTAACCTCAGAACACACCCCACATAATCACCACTTCATACCATCTCAGGCCGTACAAGGATTGACTGCTGCAAGGAAGGTCAGTGCAACCCTACCATCATTAAGTCACCACTACGTTGAGAACAGATCTGACCGCGGAGAAAGGCCGCTTGGGCAGCGACTCTGGACTCAGGTTTAGCTGATGGGCCCCTGAACCTAGTGTTCCAGGTGTTGATTCGTTGGCCAAGCCGTTGGCCTCAACATTTGGTAAGCAGAGCGCGGTTAAATTGATTCCGCGGACAGATTTGGCATTACTGTGACTTAACTTGGCCGTTCTAGGGTTAACTCACTAATTGTAAACTTATCAATTTATAACTTATTGATACACAGGCTTATTGAGTTACTAGTACATAGCCTACCTTGTCACATGTAGGCCTGTATAATGATTGCAATTATTGAGATTTTGTTTTGTTAATTTTGTTGATTAATAATTAATAGTATCTAATTGTTGTTTGTGGCCCGTAACTGGCCAACAGTTAGATGTAGATTGTAATAAATAAACTTAATATTAATATAATTTGATAATTGTAGGTTCTCAACCAACCAATTTGTAAATTGCAGTGCCTAGTATGAGTCTAGTGGCTTAGTACGGGTAATTAAAAACTTAATTTTTCTTTTATCTTAATTTATGTTATTGATTGACTTAACATAAATTATTGATAGCTTAATTTGTATCTTTTGGAACTTTTAACCAACAAATACTTTGTTTGTTTACTAAAACCCCTCGTGGTTAGGTATCAGAGTAGTTTGTTTGATGTATTTAAAATAAATAATTCTTGTTTAAAGTAAATAATTCTAATTAATAAATAGTATTTAAGTAGTAATTTGTTTGTGTTTAAAGTGGGTAATTCTTGTTTGATTATTAATTTGTTTGGTTGAAGTTGAAACATAACTTGTAACAAATAACTTTGTTTTGATTTTGTTATCTATTTGTTGTAACTACCTTTATTTAAGTTGTTTTGTACCTACCTAAGATGTCAGCCCACAAAAAATTGAGCGTGCAAATTCAATCAGAGCTGCGTTGGGCTGCTACAGCCAACGCCTTGGTAGGCCGGGTGGACCGGGCATCCGCACTGCTCCAGCGGTGCGAGCAGGTGCGGACCAGGCAGGCGGTCGTCGAAGAGGCCTTCCGAGACCTCATGGCATTGGAGCTACCTCCGGAATCGCTGGAGTCCTCAGTGCGGGACTACGAACAGTTTTTTGAGCTGACAGACGGTCTGGTGGAGGAGGCCGCGAGGCTCAAGAAGGAGGCGAGAATGAGCTCTATTCTTGAGTCTCCCACCAGACCCACCACGCAGCCTGCGTTACAGGGCAAGTTGCCAACAATAAACTTGCCCCACTTTTCTGGCAACCTGAGCGAGTGGCTAAGCTTTCTCATCCTCTTTGATAGCCTGGTGGACGCGAGAAGGGACCTGTCTCCCTGCCAGAAACTGGCCTATCTACTCTCTTCCCTGCAGGGAGAGGCTCTGGGTTTAGTTAGCCACCTAGACCTCTCCGAGGAGAGTTATACCACCGCGCGGGAACTACTGACTCGGCGGTATGCCAACGTGCGCCGGTTAGCAGACACACACGTGGCACAAATTCTAGCGCTGCCACGTGTCTCTGGGGTGTCCCATTTAAGAGAATCGCTCTTAAATCCACTGATTGTAGCCTGCAACGCTCTTAAGCGTTTAGAGCTTCCCGTGGACCAGTGGTCCTTCCTTTTATTACACATTGTGTTGTCCCGCCTACCTCCCGAGTTGAAACTGCGTTTCGAGCAAAGGTATGGTGGGGACGGGGCCAGCTACCTGCCCCCCTTTTCGGACCTTTTAAAGTTCCTTGAGGAAGAGTGCCGGCAGGCTGATAACTCTGGTATTGCTGGTCCTTCAAGGACCCCAGAGCGGCCTGCCCAGCTGAGGAAGGAAAAGGGTCACACTGGCGTCCCTGGTAAAAGGGCCTCCGACCGGAGACCAATGCCCGTTTACACTGGACTTGCTGCCACTGAACCCGCCCCCTGTAACTATTGCAGGCGTCCAGGCCACCGGGTGCTTTCTTGCCCCCAGTTTCTCTCTAAGCGGATCAAGGATCGGAGGGGCATTGCAAGAGACCGCCACTGGTGCTATAGCTGTCTGGAAGCTCATATGCAACGGGACTGCCAACAGCGACGGCCATGCCCAATTTGTAGGGGTAACCACCTGGAGATTTTGTGCGCCAACAAGAATGGTGTTGGCCGCCGGGTGGAGAGTGAGGGCGCGCCCCGCACGGGCGGGGGCGCTCTTACCGATCGCTCCCCGGATTACTTGCGTCGGTCTCCTGATCAGGGCCATGAATCCCGACGCGTCCGGATTTCGACCCCGCCTATGGGGGCTTCACCCCCCCGTGAGGGGGGCGCCAACCCCCCTCGACGTTCTGATGGCAGATTTGTGGCGGCTCCGTCTACGGTTCAGTCTGCCCGCTATTCACCTCCGCTTCATGAGTGGCCACGCCTCGAACGCCGCCCACCTCGAGCGGGTCGACAGCCTTACTACGTCCTACCGACCTCAGCCCGTATGACTAGGCCCGTGCTGCCGCCACGAGATGACGCATGGGTTTACCCAAATGGAGGTCCGTCCCCCTCACCTTTGGAGGTCCCCCCTGAGTCTCAATATGAGATTCCCCGGTTAGAGGACCGGTTTGATGAGGACGACCACCAATAGGTAGTTGCCGCCCTAGCCCCCACCACAGCAACTTCTCCTGAGACCTTGAATCTCCGGCAGTCCGTCTGTCAGACCATTCTTTTGCCGACTGTCTCAGTGAAGGTATTCAACCCGAAGGGTGAATTTTTAATCGTTCGCGCCCTTTTGGATTCGGGTTCACAGCGCTGTATTGCTTCTTCTCGTTTGGTGGGTGAGCTAGGGCTCCCTTGGAGTCCTCGAACAGGACGGGTGATAGGTATCGGGGGTATAGAGCCCTCGACTCCTGACGGGGAAGCGGAATTAATGTTTGGCCCCGTTACGGGCAATCTTAGGGTCTTGGTCAAGGTGTCAGTCCTTGACAATATCTTAGGCCCCCTACCGCAGGTCCGAATAGCTGACGCTGCGGTGTCCTGTGCATCAGGCCTAAACCCAGCTGACCCCCACTGGACTGAACCCGGTCCTACGGACCTTTTGTTGGGTTCCGACGTGTTGGGCCTGGTCTTGTCAGGGGAAATTAGGGTTTTGCAGAAGGACGGCCTATGTGCCATGTCCACTATATTCGGTTCTAGCTTTTTTGGACCCGTGCTATGGTCTTCGGACCTACCGGTGCTGGACCAATTGCAAGCAGCCGGCTTGACGCTGTCGGACGTGGTCCAGCGCTTTTGGGAAGTTGAGGAGCCGCCGCATGCCGCACGAGTTGACCCTCTTGACCTTGAATGTGAGTTGTTTTATCAAAACAACACAGGCCGCCGTGTTGATGGGCGATTTGTAACTCGCTTGCCCTTTCTCGCTTCTCGCCCCCCGCTTGGTCAATCGCGGGCCTTGGCGGAAAAGAGGCTCTTGTCTATGGAACGGCGCATGCGGCGCGACTCCACCTTCCGCTCCAAGTACGTTGAATTTATGCGCGAGTACGAGGGCCTGGGGCATATGTCACCATCCAATTTTGATTGGCGCGCACACGAGCACTACTTCTTACCCCACCATGCCGTCTTGAAGACCCCTGGGGGGAAGATTCGAGTGGTTTTTGACGGCTCCGCGGCCACATCCAACGGGGTGACGTTGAACCAATGCTTGCACTCCGGTCCTAAGCTAATCAAGGATATCTCCGATATCCTCACGCATTTCCGCCGGCATCAAATTGTTTTCGTAGCTGACATCAAGATGATGTTTAGACAGTCGATGGTACATCGCGATGATCGGAGATACCAAATGATTCTGTGGCGCGAAAATCCTAATGAGCCAATGCGTGTCTTTGAATTGAACACCACGACCTATGGACTCAAGTCAAGCCCCTATATTGCTATCAGGACCTTGTTAGAACTAGCTAACCGGGAGCGACTGAATTACCCTCGCGCATCAGCCACCTTGGAATCGTCAGTCTATATGGACGATATTTGCACGGGAGCCTCGAGCGTTGAGGAAGCTCTGACTCTTCGCGATGAATTGATTGCAATACTGAAGTCCGGAGGTTATGAGTTGGGCAAGTGGCTGTCCAACTCCCCTCACGTCTTGAAGGATCTTCCGGGAAAGGATCAGCAGGATCCTCATATTTTTGAAAATCCCGAAAATCCCAATTTGCTGACGGTCCTTGGAATACAGTATCAGCCCGTCCAAGACGTTTTCACCTACCGGGTCAAATTAGACCCACCTCCTAAGGTCTGGACTAAGCGTTCCGTCTTGTCTACGGTTGCTCGAACCTTCGATCCCAATGGATGGATCACTCCCGTAATATTTTTGGCTAAATGTTTCCTCCAGAAGCTTTGGATTGCTGAACTCGGTTGGGACGAACCACTCCCTGGTAAGTTATTGAAGGAGTGGAACTCCCTTGTGTCTTCACTTCCTGAAGTTAACCGAATTTCCATGCCTCGACGCTTCCTACCAACAGGAAGGTGTCATGCCAGTCTCCACGGGTTTTGCGACGCCTCCGAACGAGGATACGCCGCCGTGGTATATTTGAGGACTGTCGATGTCGCCGGTGAGGTCGCGACGCATCTCGTCTTGGCAAAAAGCAAGGTGGCCCCTATTCGGTCACGGTTAACTATCCCGAAATTAGAATTGTCTGGCGCCGCCCTTCTGGTACGCCTCTTGAACCACGTCCGCTCCTCTTTGGCATCTGCGGTCGATCTGACCGACGTTTATGCTTGGACGGACAGTGAGATTGTCCTTTGCTGGCTACGAGCCGCGCCTCACAACTTAGAGGTCTTTGTTGCGAATCGGGTCTCCCAAATTCAGAGCTCTGCAGTACCGGTGATTTGGAGACACGTACCCGGAGAACTGAACCCGGCCGATTGCGCCTCCCGCGGCTGTGAGGCCTCTTCACTGGTCCACCATCACCTTTGGTGGGATCCAAGTTGGCTATCCCAATCCGAGACGACTTGGCCTCAAAATAGGTTTTCCGCTCCCGAAGTATTGCCGGGCTTAAGAGTCGGAGTGGTTGAGGATAAACAGATCCCCGACTTGAACTTTCTTTTGAACCGTTACAGTTCCCTTGATAAACTAATTGGTGTTACCGGTTGGATTCGACGTTTCATCCATAATGGGCGGAATTCAGAAAATAAAAATTTGAGTCCTGTGCTTTCCCCTCTTGAACGCCAAGACGCCCGGAATTACTGGGTGCGTGTGGTTCAGGTGGAGCATTTTTCATCCGTGATTGACACTCTAAAGAGAGGTTTAGTTTTGAAGGGCCCCCTTGCTCGCCTAAGCCCTTTTTTGGACAATAACGGAATGCTACGCGTTGGAGGACGCCTCAAGAATTCCAATCTGCCCTATGGTGCTCGCCACCCCCTTTTGCTACCTAAGGACGGCACCTTTGTCAAATTGCTAGTGACACACTACCATCTTAAAAATGCCCACGCTGGTTGTAATGCACTCTCGGCTATTTTACAGCGCGAGTTTTGGATTCTGGCAGGGAGACGCACCATCCGGAACGTCACTTTCAAATGTATTCCGTGTTACCGCTTGAAGGCTAATACTTCACAGCCGATGATGGGTGATCTGCCCTCCGACCGCGTTCTAGCCACTCGACCCTTTGCTGGGGTTGGCACTGATTTTGCTGGCCCGTTTGCCATCAAGAGCTCTAACCTCCGCAACGCCAAATCGCTCAAGGCCTACCTCTGCGTTTTTGTATGTCTCGCTACCAAGGCGGTACATTTAGAACTTGTGAGTGCCTTAAGCACTGAAGCTTTTGTAGCCACGCTAGGTAGATTTGTCTCTCGTCGAGGATTGCCTGACCTGATTCGCACTGATTGCGGCACAAATTATAAGGGCCCTGATAGATATTTAAAAGAAATTGTCGAATTCCTGTCTAGCAATAAGATTAGATTAAGTACAGCATTGTCCAAGATGGGGGTAACCTGGAAGTTTGACCCCCCAGCTTGCCCTCATTGGGGTGGAATATTCGAAGCTGTGGTTAAGTTGGCCAAGACTCATCTCCGGCGCGTTATAGGCGAAACTGTTTTAACCTTTGAAGAACTCGCCACCGTGTTTTGCAAAATTGAGGCTGTACTCAATTCTCGGCCACTCTGTCCCCTCTCATCTGACCCAAATGACCTGGAGGTCTTAACTCCCGGTCATTTTCTGATTGGTCAGCCCCTTAACGCTCTACCCGAATACCCCTTCAGGGACGTGAAGGTCTCACGTTTGTCCCGGTTTGAGCTGCTGCAACAGATGACTCAGAGTTTTTGGCACCGTTGGTCACTAGAGTATTTGCATCTTTTGCAGCAGCGGGTTAAGTGGGCTTATAGTGGTTAACCACCACTATAAATGCTTAATTCATGTTGAAGTCCCTGAGCTCTTCATCAATGAAAGATTGATTATATTTTCACTGTATATTTGTTACTTATAATATTACAGAACACTGAGAAATCACTATCGCGAAACTGAGTTGCGGATTGAACTTTGTGTGATAGACTGAATTAATTACTTTTGAATGTCAAAGGTCAGGAGATGCTTTCGCTTCAAGGTTCGGAAATTGACTGATATAAATATATACACTAATAGGTCTAAGCTCGCACGACCTTCTTGATAGAAATCTAGAATGTGAATGACCAGCGCGCACATCAAATCACGCATCAGTCTACCACACCATTTCAAATTACGAGCACGTTCCTTATATAAAAATAACATTCATCGAAGTAGAATTTGTTCGGACAGACTAGCGGCCAGCATCAGGAAAACGGCCAGCAATGAAGTAGGTTGCTCCACCACATCGCTCCCCCACGGAGATTGGAAATGCAAGGAAAGAAAAAGAAAAATGTTAGTAAATTCTATACAGCGAAATGTACCCTTCGACCCGACCGGGTCCTAACGACCGGTCTGTCCAAGTGGTCTAATTCAGTAGTACCTAATATAAAAGCTGGTTTCAGCCTATCCACTGAAACTTTTTCTATTCTACCGTGAAAATCTAAACTAAAATACTTATCACCTCTCTCCAATACTTTAAATGGGCCAACGTAAGGAGGCTCTAATGCCTTACAGAATGGACCTCTGCGAACGAAAACAAATTCCGAGGATAGAAGATCCTTCGGAAAATGAAAAATTTTCTTACTATTGTGATCAGAAGCGGGTACTGGAGATAGGTCTCTAAAATACGATCTAAGTCTATCTACAAAAGAAGCATAGTCAACTACACGATCTACTGTAGGGTTAAAAAACTCACCCGGTAATCGTAGGGGCTCACCATACACGAGCTCTGCGCATGATGCTCCGAGGTCCTCCTTCCACGCACTCCTGATGCCCAGGAGTACCCATGGAAGCACCTCGGTCCACCTCGGGCTAGCGTGGCACATGATAGCTGCCTTCAGCTGCCGGTGGAGTCTCTCTACCATCCCATTCGCCTGGGGATGATATGCGGTGGTCGACTGATGCTTGGTGCCAGTCAACTCAAACACCTTCTGAAACAGATGCGAACCAAATTGAGATCCTCGATCAGTTTGAATAGACCTAGCTTGGCCAAAGCGACTCTGCCAACCAGAAATGTAGGTTGATACACAAGTCTCAGCAGTAATGTCTGGCATAGGAAGAACTTCAGGCCAACGAGTGAACCTGTCGATGATAGTTAGACAATACTTCATGCCAGCTGAAATGGGTAACGGTCCTATAATATCCATATGAATATCTGCAAATCTTTCAGAGGGACAGGGAAATTTAGAAAAAGGGGCACTAGTATGACGTACCACCTTAGATGACTGACACGCTTGGCACGCGCGTGTCCAAACACGGCAGTCCTTTCTCATAGACGGCCATACAAAACGTTCCGAAATCAATTTATAACTAGCGCGAGAACCGGGATGACTCAAATTATGAAAACTTTCAAAGACACTTTTTCTGAAAGGCGGAGTTACGTAAGGACGTGGTTTACCTGTCGAAACGTCACATGTAATTCTTACTCTGGTACCCGGAATAGTGATACGAGTTAATTCTAACGACGTCGAATCGCCCAGCGTTTTCATTTCTTCATCGGATGCTTGCGACTTCGCCAGCGCCAAGAGTATGTCTTCGGCAGTGACGGCCTCAACACGAGAGAACGTGTCGGCAACAATGTTCTCCGCACCCTTGACATGTTGAATGTCCGTAGTGAACTGCGAAATGAAAACTATTTGGTTAAGCTGTACGGGCGGAAGTTTGTCACGTTTTTGTGTAAAAACGTAAAGGAGAGGTTTGTGATCTGTATAGATCGTTGCGTGCTGAGCTTCTAGAATGTGTCTAAAATGTTGGACACTTTCATAAATCGCTAGGAGCTCACGGTAATAAGCCGGCCAAGTCGATTGCTTGGTAGTCAGCTTTTTACTGAAAAATGCGATAGGTTGCCAGCCCTGCTTAATCTCTTGCTGCAGGCATGCACCGACATGAGTGCTCGACGCATCTGTAAATAAGCCTAATCTAGCTGTTGAGACTGGGTGAGCTAAAAGAGTTGCATTAGCTAAGCTATTTTTGCATTCCGAAAAACACTGCTCTAGGTCAGGGGTCCAAGTAAAAGGTTTAGCGCCTTTACCTTGGATCTCCGATAAAGCATCTATTAAAGGAGCTTGGAATCGCGCTATACTGGGGAGAAATTTACGATAAAAATTTATCATACCCAAGAAACGCCTTACACCTTGAACGGTTTTGGGTAGCGGAAAATCCTGCAGACTTTTAATGCGGTCAGCAGGAGGGCAAATCCCCGCAGCGCTAATCTTGTATCCCAGGAAACGAACTTCTGGAACATTAAAATGACATTTTTTCTCGTTAATAACAATGCCGTATTCTTCCAAGCGTTTGAAAAGAATACGTAAATGCTTTGCATGTTGTTCGCTGTCTTTTGAAAAAATTAAAATATCATCAACATATGCGAAACAGAAATCTAAGCCGCGGACAACCTCGTCGATGAACCTCTGGAATGTCTGACCTGCGTTTCTCAAACCGAAAGCCATAAAAGGGAACTCATATAAACCGAAAGGTGTCGCCACCGCGGTTTTACATATGTCCTCTTTCGCCACTGGGATCTGGTGATATGCTTTTACAAGATCTATGGTGCTGAATACCGATGAACCAACCAAATTTTTGTTAAAATCACCAATATGCCTTACTGGGTAGCGGTCTGGGATTGTTCTCGCGTTTAATGCGCGATAATCACCGCACGGGCGCCAATCCGATTCACCTTTTGGAGCTAAATGCAAAGGGGAGGACCACGGACTATCAGACGGCCTAGCATAACCGCAAGCTATCATGTTGTTGAATTCCTTCTTAGCGATGGCCAACTTGAGAGGACCAAGGCGACGTGGTCGACAGCACACCGGAGGACCATCAGTAGTCCGAATGTAATGCACGGTGTTATGTTTTATTTCCTTATCCGGACCAGGTGGACGAGTAAGCGCAGGAAATTCCGATAAAATTTCGTTCCTCGAAGCTATAGTTTTAACGCTCACTTGCTCGTGCGAATGAATCAACGCAACACATGTGAGACCAGTGGAATTATCTATAATTCGACCTGATCTGCAATCCGGCAATAAATTAAAATAGGCGAGAAAATCTGCACCAATAATCGCAGTTGTAACATCGCATATAATAAAATTCCACCTGAAATCGCGCCTCAGCCTAAAATCAAGCGATAATAAAACAGTCCCGAACGTTTTAATGTCGCTGCCGTTAGCGGCGCGCATGCAATAATCCGCTACCTTAGGACGATGACTTAACCACGAAACGTGGAAACACGAAACATCAGACCCTGTATCTATTAAAAAACGTTTACCAGATTTCCAATCACCAACGAATAAGCGACGGCTGCGCGCAGGATGCGCGCTGGGTACCGCCTTTACTTTGTTGCTGTTGTTGAACCGTCGCGAATTGTGACGCTGAAAACGATCCGGTTGGTTGAAATATCTACATGGCATCACGCATTTAACAGCGCGCGATGCAAACCTATGATGATACCAACACAAATTAGAATTGCGACCATCTCTCGGCCTATGTGTATTTCGCGAAAAATTACGCGATCTCTGCTGCTCAAATTCTTCGCTCCTTTTGAAGGCCGAGACCTCCTGGCTCAGCTCTTCAATGCGGGCGAGTATTGCTTCCGTCATGCTAAATAAAAATTGCTAAAAATGTAAAAATTTAAAACAAAAATGTAAAAGGTTTTATATATAGGTGTTATCTGATGCGGGGAGCGGTGTGGATGTGGATGCGCTAGCCAGCTGAGATCGTAATAATTTATTTTCTTTAAATAAGGGAGTAGCTTTGTCCGCAAGCTCTTCGAGGCTTGCCTTTAGTTTGCTGTTCTCTTCCTCAAGTTGTCTAAATCTCTCCTCCATATTGAGGAACTACGAAACTGCTATTGTAAAGAAAAATAAATTTAAAATTACATTATTTCTTTTTTAAAACAAAAATATTTACCTAAAATTCCTGAAAAATAAAATAAATATTATGGTTAATAGTATTTAACAATTTCCTAATAATATCACATTATAGTCTTTAAAATTTTCAAGTTTGCTTCACAAATTCTCATGATTCACGGCGAAAATCTTCAATGTAAAATGGCGGAATGAAAATTCTTCTGAAAATTATTTATTGACAGTTGTCCTCTTCAAAATATTTATTTCCTTTCGATATTATTTCCTAAAGTCAATATTTATTCCAAAATGTCCGAATTGAAATTGAGTTGTCACATTGAATTATTTCCCCAAAGATTATTTTCAATTTGTTTCTTCCAATATTTAAATTCACATATAACAAGGACCCCCTCCACGCGCGGGGTCACTGTTGGGTATGGGACCTCCAACTCCTCAACATACTTCGTAAAAATTTGTAAAGATTTTCTTCAAACACTTTAATGAAAATTCATCATATAATGCGGACCCCCTACGCGCGGGGCCACTGTACTGACCTTAAATTGTCCTTGTGCGGGGTCACCAAATTATAGTGGTTAACCACCACTATAAATGCTTAATTCATGTTGAAGTCCCTGAGCTCTTCATCAATGAAAGATTGATTATATTTTCACTGTATATTTGTTACTTATAATATTACAGAACACTGAGAAATCACTATCGCGAAACTGAGTTGCGGATTGAACTTTGTGTGATAGACTGAATTAATTACTTTTGAATGTCAAAGGTCAGGAGATGCTTTCGCTTCAAGGTTCGGAAATTGACTGATATAAATATATACACTAATAGGTCTAAGCTCGCACGACCTTCTTGATAGAAATCTAGAATGTGAATGACCAGCGCGCACATCAAATCACGCATCAGTCTACCACACCATTTCAAATTACGAGCACGTTCCTTATATAAAAATAACATTCATCGAAGTAGAATTTGTTCGGACAGACTAGCGGCCAGCATCAGGAAAACGGCCAGCAATGAAGTAGGTTGCTCCACCACAGGCTGACAAATCTGATCCACCCAAAGTTGGTGACCTAGTGCTGATTAAGGAACCTAATTTGTTGCCTTTATACTGGCGCCGTGGGCGCATTCTTAAGCTGATCTACGGGTCTGATGGGGTTCCCAGGGTTGCCGAGGTAATGGTCGGAGACTCTGTCTTGCAGCGAGCCGTTTGCTCCTTATCACGTTTACCTATTTACTCTTTGAGTAATAAACCAACACACTAGTAAGTGGACGTAAATCCTTACGACCACAGGCGGGGGGGTTGTTCGCGCCATGTGCCTGTCAACAATTCCTTGTTCCATGGTCGTAGCGCTGGCAATCTCTTTGGCTCGCAATGAAGTTGACAGATGCTCCGTTTTAAACTTGCCGCGCTTTTGGGGCGTGGTTTTTGCAAGTTCCTTTGGTTTGACAGCTAACACGTATTCACGAAAATTCGCCTCGCGCACCGTTTGCTGTTTTTTGGGTGTCTAGATTTAGTTTATTTTACGGTTTAGTTGCGCCGTCAAGCGGTCTATGTGTCGACCTAGCTATAAGCATAATTGTTAATTGTCCGTAACAAAGAACCATTTTTTTGGAACCCGCCGAACTTTGCTCGCCACGCGCTCGGCGGAAGTGCGTGTGAAAAAGTGACTTTGATCACCTCTAGTTGGTCTAACTAGTGACAAACCAAGTGTACAGTGCTACGCCAGCCCGGCGTCCACAGCTGCAGGCCATAACTGCCTGCCTGCCTGCTGCGGCTAGCGGCCTGAGAAGTTCACCTCACACTTAACCTCAGAACACACCCCACATAATCACCACTTCATACCATCTCAGGCCGTACAAGGATTGACTGCTGCAAGGAAGGTCAGTGCAACCCTACCATCATTAAGTCACCACTACGTTGAGAACAGATCTGACCGCGGAGAAAGGCCGTTTGGGCAGCGACTCTGGACTCAGGTTTAGCTGATGGGCCCCTGAACCTAGTGTTCCAGGTGTTGATTCGTTGGCCAAGCCGTTGGCCTCAACACGGAGTGAGGGCTCTGTGACTCTTATTTATAAATACGGTTACAATCTATGAATTAAATTAACAGATCTCTGTTCAAATCTTGTCTGCTTTGAGTAATCACATTTTTTTTGTTATTATATATTTTGTCTTAGTTTTCTTAGTTTTGATTAACTCTGTTTTTGTATACATAACCCAAGAAAATATAACTAATCTGTTTTATAAACAACTGTATTCAGATTTAAGATTAGGGAGTTGACATGTAACAAGGTATAAAAAGCCCCTAAATAAATCATCATCATCATCATCTCCCTCTCCTTGTCCCACGCTATGTGGGGTCGGGACAACATGGCTTGTAAGTGGTTCGGCTTGACATTTTACGACCGGCCGCCTGCCTGACGTCAACCCTCCTTGGGAATGGTTGGTGGAAAGGATAGAACCGCCACCTTTCGGTTAATTCCCCTAAATAAATAAAGAAAAAGAAATTAATAGATTAAAAAAATGCTTTCACTGTTTAAAAGTTGAGCACTATGCAGCTGTCAATTTAGTTATGACATGAGATTAGGAGAGATTTTATGCGACAGAATTAGACCCATCGTTTTGTCATAGAACTTGTATTAGGTGTGATGCATCTAGAAATTTAACGCCTTATACACTTGGGCATTCAGGCTGCTTTAGAAGGTAGTTGGGAATTTCAAAAAAATAGTACGACGCTCATTTTCGCATGTACCTTAAATTAATATTTTTTTGGTGGCAGCACTAACGCTCATATTAGAGGTTGGCCACTTTAAAAACACAAGACACAAAGCCTTTTTTTCAGCAGAGAGTGAGTGATTGTGCGACCGGCTGGACTGCAGAAAAATTTATCGTCAGATTTGTTAAGATGCAATCATTGCTTTTATACATAGATTTTGGTTGTATTACATTTTAAAGAAATGCCATAGTCTACACTCTACATCAGGGATTCCCAAAGGGGTCGAACACGAGTTCTTATTTGAAACTTTCAAGATACTGTATAAGTTGTGTTACCTGTACCAACTTGTTATAAGAATGACTAATATTTTAAAGTTCGGCCGTTCAGAGAATGCGTTCCTGACACATTTAGAAAAATATTGTTTACCAAGTTATTTGACACTCAGTTTGGCACAAAATTATAACATTAGTTGATTATTGATATAATAATGTTGTTTTAATGCTCATCAATTGTTAAAACGGTAAACAACCAGCAATAATATTTTTATCGTAACTGCAACGCCATTACAAAGTTACGTCGTCAGTTCAATCGCGACGTAACAAGAAGAAGTTAAATTACAGATATCAAATTGTTCATGTAGAGCAGGGATTCCCAAAATATTTTGGGCAGGGGACCCCTTTTCCAAAATGAAGTAATACCTCAGACCCCCCATATTTTAGACACTCATATTTTCATATTTTTTCCCTTAATAATGTCTTATCGTCATCATCAGAGATCATCTAATTATTATCAGAGAACACAAAACTTTTCATTCCATGCCATCAAAATAGCCTACAATAAAGTTATATTTTAAAGGCATATTTTCGACTGTTGTACTAATTTTTGATATTCCCCAGGTATACTTTATAGGTAGGTAGGTATAAAGTTACATTGTAAATAAACTTGTCACAATGGAATACCATCCAAACTAGCAAAAGTTGTCATTTAAAGGCTTATAAGGCAAAAAGAAATATCTTACAAGAGCCATATTATTATCGTTAATAAACCCTGCGTTTGGGCGCAACTTATTAAGTAAATCAACTACATAAGTGCCATATAAGTACTCTATTGTAAGCTATAACTTACTGCTAGCAGTATTAATACTGCTAATTAATACTATTAGCAATATTAAAACACGTATAAGAATATTAGCTTACAATAGAGTACTTATATGGCATTTATATAGTTGATTAACTTAATAAGTTGGGCCCAAACCCACCCTTATTAACCATAATATGGCTCTTATAAGATATTTCTTTTTGCCTTAGAAGCCTTTACATGATTGGTTTTGCTAATTGGGATTGACATGATCCGCGTGGATTTAGCTTTCTATATCCTGTGAGAGCTCTTGTTATCCGGGATATAGAATAGAAATAGAATAGAAATGTTTTTTTATTCCAATAAACTTTTTTACAAGTGCTTCTGAATAGTCGATGAGTCTACCACTGGTTCGGAATGCCCTTCCTGCCGAGAAGAACCAGCAAGAAACTCGGCGGTTGCTCTTTTCAAAACAAGTCTACAATTCAATAGATACTATGCTATGTATGCAGTGTTTCCACAATGAGTTCCACAAAAGCATACCTAATTATAATTCAACACGTTAAGACGGGCAGACAGAAAGCAGCCCCATTCCCGCTGGTGGAACCCGTTCACGAAAATGACGCATGATCCAGCCATTGCTTCGCTCAACCATATTTGAGGGAATGAAACAACCCGCATCACACGATACCACCACAGAAATGTTTAAAGAGAGCGTGACATGCTTAGGCTACCCATGTTAAGGCATCGAATTGAAACTAATATTCAAATACTCATTTTAAGACATGATATCATGATATATGGTTTGATCTCCTCCAGGGTTTCGAGTTAGACGTGTCAACGAACAAGGCCTTCTCCAAATCGCTGAACGAAGCGGTGATCCCGGGCCGGCCGTACTTCAACACGCTGCTGCGCATCATGGCCACGCGCTGCATGCAGCAGGCCGTCTACTTCTCGAGCGGGACCAAGACCCAGGACGAGTTCTACCACTACGGGCTCGCGTGCCCCATTTATACGCACTTTACTTCCCCTATACGAAGGTTAGATATGTTAGTTTAGTATAGTATAGTCAAATTGAGCGAAGCAATGGCTGTGCCATGCGTCATGCTCATGAACGGGTGCCACCGGCGGGAATGGGGCTACTTTCTGTCTGCCCGTCTCAACATTTGTTGAATTATAATTAGGTATGCTTTTGTGGAACTTCCCCTCATTGTGGAAACACTGCATACATAGCATAGGATCTATTGTATTGTAAACTTGTTTTGAAAAGAGCAACTGCCGAGTTCCTTGCTGGTTCTTCTCGGCAGGAAGGGCATTCCGAACCAGTGGTAGGCTCATCGACGATTCAAAAGCGCTTGTAATAAAGTTTATTTGAATAAAAAACATTTCTATTCTATTCTATAATAGTTAGTTAGTTTATTCGGATTATGGCCCGGGCCGGGCTAAAAGAGTTTGTCTGTCAAGAATTTAGCAAGAAAAGGTTATCATTTTGCTATAATCCGCCAACAGAAAAAAATCTGTATGGTCAAACATGCATTAACAAGCTAAGCACCGCTCACCTTCCCAACCAAGCAAGAAAGCAAAGTTCCCAAGCAAGCAATGCCACCACCACTCACATGCACCAACCACACAAGACCTTTACACTACTCTCGACGCACGTTTCGTCCCGACAACGGAGATGAGATGCCTCCTCAGGAGATATCGACTGGGAAGGGTGAAACATGAACTTCCGCAAAGTAATGCCTGCTTCTATCAAATTTCAAGAATTTCCCAGAAAAACTTTTATTTTCCTCCCATCAGATTATAAGAGTGAGGGATTATTCTTTTTTATCCTATATAGTATAATGGAACTACCCTGATGGGTACACTTACTGCCACGTGATGTGAGTCATCAAAACGGTTTACGCCGGTTCGGTCAGTGTCAGAGACCTGTATTTGTTTGCCTCGGTTTGGTTATTTACTCTTGCGTATGTCATCAGGTACGCAGACGTGATTGTGCACCGCCTGCTCGCAGCGAGCATCGGCGCAGACGTGACGCACGCGTCGCTGCTCGACACCAAGCACGCGGACGCGCTATGCGACAACCTCAACTACCGGCACCGCCAGGCGCAGTACGCCGGCCGCGCGTCCGTGGCGCTCAACACGCACGTGAGTGAACGACAACAGTGTGTCAGCTGCATAGCACGTGATCGTGCCGCGCTGGCTTGCCGAGTGCGTCAACGCAGACGTGACGCACGCGTCGCTGCTCGACACCAAGCACGCGGACGCGCTGTGCGACAACCTCAACTACCGGCACCGCCAGGCGCAGTACGCCGGCCGCGCGTCCGTGGCGCTCAACACGCACGTGAGTGAACGACAACAGTGTGTCAGCTGCATAGCACGTGATCGTGCCGCGCTGGCTTGCCGAGTGCGTCAACGCAGACGTGACGCACGCGTCGCTGCTCGACACCAAGCACGCGGACGCGCTGTGCGACAACCTCAACTACCGGCACCGCCAGGCGCAGTACGCCGGCCGCGCGTCCGTGGCGCTCAACACGCACGTGAGTGAACGACAACAGTGTGTCAGCTGCATAGCACGTGATCGTGCCGCGCTGGCTTGCCGAGTGCGTCAACGCAGACGTGACGCACGCGTCGCTGGCCGACACCAAGCACGCGGACGCGCTGTGCGACAACCTCAACTACCGGCACCGCCAGGCGCAGTACGCCGGCCGCGCGTCCGTGGCGCTCAACACGCACGTGAGTGAACGACAACAGTGTGTCAGCTGCATAGCACGTGATCGTGCCGCGCTGGCTTGCCGAGTGCGTCAACGCAGACGTGACGCACGCGTCGCTGCTCGACACCATGCACGCGGACGCGCTGTGCGACAACCTCAACTACCGGCACCGCCAGGCGCAGTACGCCGGCCGCGCGTCCGTGGCGCTCAACACGCACGTGAGTGAACGACAACAGTGTGTCAGCTGCATAGCACGTGATCGTGCCGCGTTGGCTGGCTGGCCGCGTGCCTCAACGCAGACGTGACGCACGCGTCGCTGCTCGACACCAAGCACGCGGACGCGCTGTGCGACAACCTCAACTACCGGCACCGCCAGGCGCAGTACGCCGGCCGCGCGTCCGTGGCGCTCAACACGCACGTGAGTGAACGACAACAGTGTGTCAGCTGCATAGCACGTGATCGTGCCGCGCTGGCTTGCCGAGTGCGTCAACGCAGACGTGACGCACGCGTCGCTGCTCGACACCAAGCACGCGGACGCGCTGTGCGACAACCTCAACTACCGGCACCGCCAGGCGCAGTACGCCGGCCGCGCGTCCGTGGCGCTCAACACGCACGTGAGTGAACGACAACAGTGTGTCAGCTGCATAGCACGTGATCGTGCCGCGCTGGCTTGCCGAGTGCGTCAACGCAGACGTGACGCACGCGTCGCTGCTCGACACCAAGCACGCGGACGCGCTGTGCGACAACCTCAACTACCGGCACCGCCAGGCGCAGTACGCCGGCCGCGCGTCCGTGGCGCTCAACACGCACGTGAGTGAACGACAACAGTGTGTCAGCTGCATAGCACGTGATCGTGCCGCGCTGGCTTGCCGAGTGCGTCAACGCAGACGTGACGCACGCGTCGCTGCTCGACACCAAGCACGCGGACGCGCTGTGCAACAACCTCAACTACCGGCACCGCCAGGCGCAGTACGCCGGCCGCGCGTCCGTGGCGCTCAACACGCACGTGAGTGAACGACAACAGTGTGTCAGCTGCATAGCACGTGATCGTGCCGCGCTGGCTTGCCGAGTGCGTCAACGCAGACGTGACGCACGCGTCGCTGCTCGACACCAAGCACGCGGACGCGCTGTGCGACAACCTCAACTACCGGCACCGCCAGGCGCAGTACGCCGGCCGCGCGTCCGTGGCGCTCAACACGCACGTGAGTGAACGACAACAGTGTGTCAGCTGCATAGCACGTGATCGTGCCGCGTTGGCTGGCTGGCCGCGTGCCTCAACGCAGACGTGACGCACGCGTCGCTGCTCGACACCAAGCACGCGGACGCGCTGTGCGACAACCTCAACTACCGGCACCGCCAGGCGCAGTACGCCGGCCGCGCGTCCGTGGCGCTCAATACGCACGTGAGTGAACGACAACAGTGTGTCAGCTGCATAGCACGTGATCGTGCCGCGCTGGCTTGCCGAGTGCGTCAACGCAGACGTGACGCACGCGTCGCTGCTCGACACCAAGCACGCGGACGCGCTGTGCGACAACCTCAACTACCGGCACCGCCAGGCGCAGTACGCCGGCCGCGCGTCCGTGGCGCTCAACACGCACGTGAGTGAACGACAACAGTGTGTCAGCTGCATAGCACGTGATCGTGCCGCGTTGGCTGGCTGGCCGCGTGCCTCAACGCAGACGTGACGCACGCGTCGCTGCTCGACACCAAGCACGCGGACGCGCTATGCGACAACCTCAACTACCGGCACCGCCAGGCGCAGTACGCCGGCCGCGCGTCCGTGGCGCTCAACACGCACGTGAGTGAACGACAACAGTGTGTCAGCTGCATAGCACGTGATCGTGCCGCGTTGGCTGGCTGGCCGCGTGCCTCAACGCAGACGTGACGCACGCGTCGCTGCTCGACACCAAGCACGCGGACGCGCTGTGCGACAACCTCAACTACCGGCACCGCCAGTCGCAGTACGCCGGCCGCGCGTCCGTGGCGCTCAACACGCACGTGAGTGAACGACAACAGTGTGTCAGCTGCATAGCACGTGATCGTGCCGCGCTGGCTTGCCGAGTGCGTCAACGCAGACGTGACGCACGCGTCGCTGCTCGACACCAAGCACGCGGACGCGCTGTGCGACAACCTCAACTACCGGCACCGCCAGGCGCAGTACGCCGGCCGCGCGTCCGTGGTGCTCAACACGCACGTGAGTGAACGACAACAGTGTGTCAGCTGCATAGCACGTGATCGTGCCGCGCTGGCTTGCCGAGTGCGTCAACGCAGACGTGACGCACGCGTCGCTGCTCGACACCAAGCACGCGGACGCGCTGTGCGACAACCTCAACTACCGGCACCGCCAGGCGCAGTACGCCGGCCGCGCGTCCGTGGCGCTCAACACGCACGTGAGTGAACGACAACAGTGTGTCAGCTGCATAGCACGTGATCGTGCCGCGCTGGCTTGCCGAGTGCGTCAACGCAGACGTGACGCACGCGTCGCTGCTCGACACCAAGCACGCGGACGCGCTGTGCGACAACCTCAACTACCGGCACCGCCAGGCGCAGTACGCCGGCCGCGCGTCCGTGGCGCTCAACACGCACGTGAGTGAACGACAACAGTGTGTCAGCTGCATAGCACGTGATCGTGCCGCGCTGGCTTGCCGAGTGCGTCAACGCAGACGTGACGCACGCGTCGCTGCTCGACACCAAGCACGCGGACGCGCTGTGCGACAACCTCAACTACCGGCACCGCCAGGCGCAGTACGCCGGCCGCGCGTCCGTGGCGCTCAACACGCACGTGAGTGAACGACAACAGTGTGTCAGCTGCATAGCACGTGATTGTGCCGCGCTGGCTTGCCGAGTGCGTCAACGCAGACGTGACGCACGCGTCGCTGCTCGACACCATGCACGCGGACGCGCTGTGCGACAACCTCAACTACCGGCACCGCCAGGCGCAGTACGCCGGCCGCGCGTCCGTGGCGCTCAACACGCACGTGAGTGAACGACAACAGTGTGTCAGCTGCATAGCACGTGATCGTGCCGCGTTGGCTGGCTGGCCGCGTGCCTCAACGCAGACGTGACGCACGCGTCGCTGCTCGACACCAAGCACGCGGACGCGCTGTGCGACAACCTCAACTACCGGCACCGCCAGGCGCAGTACGCCGGCCGCGCGTCCGTGGCGCTCAACACGCACGTGAGTGAACGACAACAGTGTGTCAGCTGCATAGCACGTGATCGTGCCGCGCTGGCTTGCCGAGTGCGTCAACGCAGACGTGACGCACGCGTCGCTGCTCGACACCAAGCACGCGGACGCGCTGTGCGACAACCTCAACTACCGGCACCGCCAGGCGCAGTACGCCGGCCGCGCGTCCGTGGCGCTCAACACGCACGTGAGTGAACGACAACAGTGTGTCAGCTGCATAGCACGTGATCGTGCCGCGCTGGCTTGCCGAGTGCGTCAACGCAGACGTGACGCACGCGTCGCTGCTCGACACCAAGCACGCGGACGCGCTGTGCGACAACCTCAACTACCGGCACCGCCAGGCGCAGTACGCCGGCCGCGCGTCCGTGGCGCTCAACACGCACGTGAGTGAACGACAACAGTGTGTCAGCTGCATAGCACGTGATCGTGCCGCGCTGGCTTGCCGAGTGCGTCAACGCAGACGTGACGCACGCGTCGCTGCTCGACACCAAGCACGCGGACGCGCTGTGCAACAACCTCAACTACCGGCACCGCCAGGCGCAGTACGCCGGCCGCGCGTCCGTGGCGCTCAACACGCACGTGAGTGAACGACAACAGTGTGTCAGCTGCATAGCACGTGATCGTGCCGCGCTGGCTTGCCGAGTGCGTCAACGCAGACGTGACGCACGCGTCGCTGCTCGACACCAAGCACGCGGACGCGCTGTGCGACAACCTCAACTACCGGCACCGCCAGGCGCAGTACGCCGGCCGCGCGTCCGTGGCGCTCAACACGCACGTGAGTGAACGACAACAGTGTGTCAGCTGCATAGCACGTGATCGTGCCGCGTTGGCTGGCTGGCCGCGTGCCTCAACGCAGACGTGACGCACGCGTCGCTGCTCGACACCAAGCACGCGGACGCGCTGTGCGACAACCTCAACTACCGGCACCGCCAGGCGCAGTACGCCGGCCGCGCGTCCGTGGCGCTCAACACGCACGTGAGTGAACGACAACAGTGTGTCAGCTGCATAGCACGTGATCGTGCCGCGCTGGCTTGCCGAGTGCGTCAACGCAGACGTGACGCACGCGTCGCTGCTCGACACCAAGCATGCGGACGCGCTGTGCGACAACCTCAACTACCGGCACCGCCAGGCGCAGTACGCCGGCCGCGCGTCCGTGGCGCTCAACACGCACGTGAGTGAACGACAACAGTGTGTCAGCTGCATAGCACGTGATCGTGCCGCGTTGGCTGGCTGGCCGCGTGCCTCAACGCAGACGTGACGCACGCGTCGCTGCTCGACACCAAGCACGCGGACGCGCTATGCGACAACCTCAACTACCGGCACCGCCAGGCGCAGTACGCCGGCCGCGCGTCCGTGGCGCTCAACACGCACGTGAGTGAACGACAACAGTGTGTCAGCTGCATAGCACGTGATCGTGCCGCGTTGGCTGGCTGGCCGCGTGCCTCAACGCAGACGTGACGCACGCGTCGCTGCTCGACACCAAGCACGCGGACGCGCTGTGCGACAACCTCAACTACCGGCACCGCCAGTCGCAGTACGCCGGCCGCGCGTCCGTGGCGCTCAACACGCACGTGAGTGAACGACAACAGTGTGTCAGCTGCATAGCACGTGATCGTGCCGCGCTGGCTTGCCGAGTGCGTCAACGCAGACGTGACGCACGCGTCGCTGCTCGACACCAAGCACGCGGACGCGCTGTGCGACAACCTCAACTACCGGCACCGCCAGGCGCAGTACGCCGGCCGCGCGTCCGTGGCGCTCAACACGCACGTGAGTGAACGACAACAGTGTGTCAGCTGCATAGCACGTGATCGTGCCGCGTTGGCTTGCCGAGTGCGTCAACGCAGACGTGACGCACGCGTCGCTGCTCGACACCAAGCACGCGGACGCGCTGTGCGACAACCTCAACTACCGGCACCGCCAGGCGCAGTACGCCGGCCGCGCGTCCGTGGCGCTCAACACGCACGTGAGTGAACGACAACAGTGTGTCAGCTGCATAGCACGTGATCGTACCGCGCTGGCTTGCCGAGTGCGTCAACGCAGACGTGACGCACGCGTCGCTGCTCGACACCAAGCACGCGGACGCGCTGTGCGACAACCTCAACTACCGGCACCGCCAGGCGCAGTACGCCGGCCGCGCGTCCGTGGCGCTCAACACGCACGTGAGTGAACGTCAACAGTGTGTCAGCTGCATAGCACGTGATCGTACCGCGCTGGCTTGCCGAGTGCGTCAACGCAGACGTGACGCACGCGTCGCTGCTCGACACCAAGCACGCGGACGCGCTGTGCGACAACCTCAACTACCGGCACCGCCAGGCGCAGTACGCCGGCCGCGCGTCCGTGGCGCTCAACACGCACGTTAGTGAACGACAACAGTGTGTCAGCTGCATAGCACGTGATCGTGCCGCGCTGGCTTGCCGAGTGCGTCAACGCAGACGTGACGCACGCGTCGCTGCTCGACACCAAGCACGCGGACGCGCTGTGCGACAACCTCAACTACCGGCACCGCCAGGCGCAGTACGCCGGCCGCGCGTCCGTGGCGCTCAACACGCACGTGAGTGAACGACAACAATGTGTCAGCTGCATAGCACGTGATCGTGCCGCGTTGGCTGGCTGGCCGCGTGCCTCAACGCAGACGTGACGCACGCGTCCCTGCTCGACACCAAGCACGCGGACGCGCTATGCGACAACCTCAACTACCGGCACCGCCAGGCGCAGTACGCCGGCCGCGCGTCCGTGGCGCTCAACACGCACGTGAGTGAACGACAATAGTGTGTCAGCTGCATAGCACGTGATCGTGCCGCGTTGGCTGGCTGGCCGCGTGCCTCAACGCAGACGTGACGCACGCGTCGCTGCTCGACACCAAGCACGCGGACGCGCTGTGCGACAACCTCAACTACCGGCACCGCCAGGCGCAGTACGCCGGCCGCGCGTCCGTGGCGCTCAACACGCACGTGAGTGAACGACAACAGTGTGTCAGCTGCATAGCACGTGATCGTGCCGCGCTGGCTTGCCGAGTGCGTCAACGCAGACGTGACGCACGCCTCGCTGCTCGACACCAAGCACGCGGACGCGCTGTGCGACAACCTCAACTACCGGCACCGCCAGGCGCAGTACGCCGGCCGCGCGTCCGTGGCGCTCAACACGCACGTGAGTGAACGACAACAGTGTGTCAGCTGCATAGCACGTGATCGTGCCGCGTTGGCTTGCCGAGTGCGTCAACGCAGACGTGACGCACGCGTCGCTGCTCGACACCAAGCACGCGGACGCGCTATGCGACAACCTCAACTACCGGCACCGCCAGGCGCAGTACGCCGGCCGCGCGTCCGTGGCGCTCAACACGCACGTGAGTGAACGACAACAGTGTGTCAGCTGCATAGCACGTGATCGTGCCGCGCTGGCTTGCCGAGTGCGTCAACGCAGACGTGACGCACGCGTCGCTGCTCGACACCAAGCACGCGGACGCGCTGTGCGACAACCTCAACTACCGGCACCGCCAGGCGCAGTACGCCGGCCGCGCGTCCGTGGCGTTCAACACGCACGTGAGTGAACGACAACAGTGTGTCAGCTGCATAGCACGTGATCGTGCCGCGCTGGCTTGCCGAGTGCGTCAACGCAGACGTGACGCACGCGTCGCTGCTCGACACCAAGCACGCGGACGCGCTGTGCGACAACCTCAACTACCGGCACCGCCCGGCGCAGTACGCCGGCCGCGCGTCCGTGGCGCTCAACACGCACGTGAGTGAACGAAAACAGTGTGTCAGCTGCATAGCACGTGATCGTGCCGCGTTGGCTGGCTGGCCGCGTGCCTCAACGCAGACGTGACGCACGCGTCGCTGCTCGACACCAAGCACGCGGACGCGCTATGCGACAACCTCAACTACCGGCACCGCCAGGCGCAGTACGCCGGCCGCGCGTCCGTGGCGCTCAACACGCACGTGAGTGAACGACAACAGTGTGTCAGCTGCATAGCACGTGATCGTGCCGCGTTGGCTTGCCGAGTGCGTCAACGCAGACGTGACGCACGCGTCGCTGCTCGACACCAAGCACGCGGACGCGCTGTGCGACAACCTCAACTACCGGCACCGCCAGGCGCAGTACGCCGGCCGCGCGTCCGTGGCGCTCAACACGCACGTGAGTGAACGACAACAGTGTGTCAGCTGCATAGCACGTGATCGTGCCGCGTTGGCTTGCCGAGTGCGTCAACGCAGACGTGACGCACGCGTCGCTGCTCGACACCAAGCACGCGGACGCGCTGTGCGACAACCTCAACTACCGGCACCGCCAGGCGCAGTACGCCGGCCGCGCGTCCGTGGCGCTCAACACGCACGTGAGTGAACGACAACAGTGTGTCAGCTGCATAGCACGTGATCGTGCCGCGTTGGCTTGCCGAGTGCGTCAACGCAGACGTGACGCACGCGTCGCTGCTTGACACCAAGCACGCGGACGCGCTGTGCGACAACCTCAACTACCGGCACCGCCAGGCGCAGTACGCCGGCCGCGCGTCCGTGGCGCTCAACACGCACGTGAGTGAACGACAACAGTGTGTCAGCTGCATAGCACGTGATCGTACCGCGCTGGCTTGCCGAGTGCGTCAACGCAGACGTGACGCACGCGTCGCTGCTCGACACCAAGCACGCGGACGCGCTGTGCGACAACCTCAACTACCGGCACCGCCAGGCGCAGTACGCCGGCCGCGCGTCCGTGGCGCTCAACACGCACGTGAGTGAACGTCAACAGTGTGTCAGCTGCATAGCACGTGATCGTACCGCGCTGGCTTGCCGAGTGCGTCAACGCAGACGTGACGCACGCGTCGCTGCTCGACACCAAGCACGCGGACGCGCTGTGCGACAACCTCAACTACCGGCACCGCCAGGCGCAGTACGCCGGCCGCGCGTCCGTGGCGCTCAACACGCACGTGAGTGAACGACAACAGTGTGTCAGCTGCATAGCACGTGATCGTGCCGCGCTGGCTTGCCGAGTGCGTCAACGCAGACGTGACGCACGCGTCGCTGCTCGACACCAAGCACGCGGACGCGCTGTGCGACAACCTCAACTACCGGCACCGCCAGGCGCAGTACGCCGGCCGCGCGTCCGTGGCGCTCAACACGCACGTGAGTGAACGACAACAGTGTGTCAGCTGCATAGCACGTGATCGTGCCGCGCTGGCTTGCCGAGTGCGTCAACGCAGACGTGACGCACGCGTCGCTGCTCGACACCAAGCACGCGGACGCGCTGTGCGACAACCTCAACTACCGGCACCGCCAGGCGCAGTACGCCGGCCGCGCGTCCGTGGCGCTCAACACGCACGTGAGTGAACGACAACAGTGTGTCAGCTGCATAGCACGTGATCGTGCCGCGTTGGCTGGCTGGCCGCGTGCCTCAACGCAGACGTGACGCACGCGTCGCTGCTCGACACCAAGCACGCGGACGCGCTATGCGACAACCTCAACTACCGGCACCGCCAGGCGCAGTACGCCGGCCGCGCGTCCGTGGCGCTCAACACGCACGTGAGTGAACGACAACAGTGTGTCAGCTGCATAGCACGTGATCGTGCCGCGTTGGCTGGCTGGCCGCGTGCCTCAACGCAGACGTGACGCACGCGTCGCTGCTCGACACCAAGCACGCGGACGCGCTGTGCGACAACCTCAACTACCGGCACCGCCAGGCGCAGTACGCCGGCCGCGCGTCCGTGGCGCTCAACACGCACGTGAGTGAACGACAACAGTGTGTCAGCTGCATAGCACGTGATCGTGCCGCGCTGGCTTGCCGAGTGCGTCAACGCAGACGTGACGCACGCGTCGCTGCTCGACACCAAGCACGCGGACGCGCTGTGCGACAACCTCAACTACCGGCACCGCCAGGCGCAGTACGCCGGCCGCGCGTCCGTGGCGCTCAACACGCACGTGAGTGAACGACAACAGTGTGTCAGCTGCATAGCACGTGATCGTGCCGCGCTGGCTTGCCGAGTGCGTCAACGCAGACGTGACGCACGCGTCGCTGCTCGACACCAAGCACGCGGACGCGCTATGCGACAACCTCAACTACCGGCACCGCCAGGCGCAGTACGCCGGCCGCGCGTCCGTGGCGCTCAACACGCACGTGAGTGAACGACAACAGTGTGTCAGCTGCATAGCACGTGATCGTGCCGCGCTGGCTTGCCGAGTGCGTCAACGCAGACGTGACGCACGCGTCGCTGCTCGACACCAAGCACGCGGACGCGCTGTGCGACAACCTCAACTACCGGCACCGCCAGGCGCAGTACGCCGGCCGCGCGTCCGTGGCGCTCAACACGCACGTGAGTGAACGACAACAGTGTGTCAGCTGCATAGCACGTGATCGTGCCGCGCTGGCTTGCCGAGTGCGTCAACGCAGACGTGACGCACGCGTCGCTGCTCGACACCAAGCACGCGGACGCGCTGTGCGACAACCTCAACTACCGGCACCGCCAGGCGCAGTACGCCGGCCGCGCGTCCGTGGCGCTCAACACGCACGTGAGTGAACGACAACAGTGTGTCAGCTGCATAGCACGTGATCGTGCCGCGCTGGCTTGCCGAGTGCGTCAACGCAGACGTGACGCACGCGTCGCTGCTCGACACCAAGCACGCGGACGCGCTGTGCGACAACCTCAACTACCGGCACCGCCAGGCGCAGTACGCCGGCCGCGCGTCCGTGGCGCTCAACACGCACGTGAGTGAACGACAACAGTGTGTCAGCTGCATAGCACGTGATCGTGCCGCGCTGGCTGGCTGGCCGCGTGCCTCAACGCAGACGTGACACACGCGTCTCTGTTCGCGACCAAGCATTCAAACGCGTGACGGGACAACCTTATTACTATTATTTTTTGCAAAACCGACCAATATTCATACGCAAAATTTTGGAACGTAAGTTCCTTATCGCGCGGTGCGGAAGGGGGCTAGACGGAAAAAATTAAGGAACCGACACTCGACACATTTTTGAAACCGACACTTTTTTGTTGAATGTTAATTTTGCATTGTATTCAGTATTTTCCACATGTAGAAATTGTTTAAAATAAAATTGAAAATGGAAAATTCGGTCTGTCGAGCTGGGATTCGAACCATCGACCTTTGGCTGTTAGGCGACTGCCGGAGCCACTAGGCTACGGAGACCCAATGTTGTGCCGTGAAAATACCAAACACAATGTAATCGAAAGGAACTACGTTCCATCCGGGTGTCCGATGACACCTCTCAAGTTTTTTTTTATAAAATAAAGTATGTCTCATTATTTTTTGTGAAAATTTATTTTTTGCTAAGGGCATAAAGCATTTTATTGTATTCTAATTTATAGCAATTTGTTTATTATTTTAGATCCTGTTCAAGAACCGCGAAGAGATCGAGGCCGCGGTGGTGTTGGCCGTCAAGCGCAACGCGCTGCAAGTGCTGATCCCCAAGTACGGGCTCGAGGGGCCGCTCTACCTGCCGCCGGATAAGTTCGTGTACAACGAAGAGGTCAGTTGCTCTTACCCATCCTAGGCCGACTTGCAAACAAACTGCTTAGTCATTTTTAGTCACATTTTGTAATGCTGTCGCTTTTTGACACGTAGACAAGAAAAGGACAGCTGTAGGTAGACAGTTTAACTTAAATATTATATTTAGCAATTTACCAGGTTGGTGGATCTTAATATTATAATGCATACGAAAGTGTGTTTGTTTTTTACTTCTTTACGTTCCTACTAGTCTTAAACGAGTCGGATGTATGGATGCGCGAGAATTTTTGCCGCAAAATTTTTTGGTTCCTCCGCCGTCCACATGCGCAGTTTATGTACTCTCTGATGGACACGGAGTATAATTACTAACTTTTTGATAGATAAGTTATGTGTCACAACGATATAATACATATAATACAACAATTCATGCGCGATTAAATCATTGGGCAAGAATTCACCCTGCCGTTGCCTGAAGGAAAATTTTAACAGGGTCAATAAAATGATGTCAATATCGGTGATAAATTTCGTGAAGATTGGTTGTTGAGCCGTAAAAAGGGAATAGACAGACACACTTTTATATTAATAATATTCAAAAGTGTATTTACGAGTATATCGGCGTTTAGCAATAGGTAAAAAAACGGTTGTTACAGGAACACGTACAAATATGCGATGGCACAGTGCTCAAGACCTTTGACGAGCTCACTGTGAGATTGACACTCGACAGTACAAACTTACAACACAGAAAGCTGGTTTTCCAACTAGTTACACCGTACATACCCGGCGTTAGTTACGTCAAAGACGACCCAGAAGGTGAACAAGAGGCAATGGACGCCGAATTTGATAATGCAACCGATAGTGCGGATACGGAGAAAAAGAGAAAGAACACGGTAGATACTAAGAGTAAAAAGAAGAAATCTAAAAAAAAGGACACGAATGTGTAATTAAATAAGTACGTTAATAAATACTTTATACTTTAATTTTTGCTGAATTTTATTTTAGCTACGCTAATTAGGTCTTGCTTTAAACGTTCTGTCATCTTAAAGATGGCGGATTAACTTTTCATGTTAGTTCTTGGCGTTAATAATTTTTAAAATAATAGTACAACTTTGTGGAATAATGATTTATTGTTGAACTAGAGTATATTTCACATTATACCCACTCAATATTTTCTAAAATAATTTCATATTTATCACATTACGTGAACTCAAAATAAGGATCAGCACAATAACTTCAATAAGCGTATATAAAAAAAGATAGTGTTTATTTGTGTCATGTGGCAACACTCAAGAATCTATAACCAGGCTTATTGCTAAAACTGCAATTTTCCCATAATTTTATCGTATTTTTAGGTGTAAATTCCCATTTAAATTAGCTCGTCAAACATTCCTTACATGTCAAATAAATAATTTAAGCATCGTACAATTTCATCACTGCACCTTTTCTTTCTAATCTAAGAACATATATTTTCTTCAACAACCATCTAAAACCGAACGCTGTTCACTCTTATTTTATATTCATACGATTTGTGTCAGTGCTCCACTGATAATAAAGTTCATTTTTCAATGACACGTTTGCGTTCAGGCGGTGGACTGTACACAACAGGGCTGGGTGGTTTAAGGGAGCTTTGACTAGTTTCTTGGATGCTTTCTGGCGTTTTTTCAACTTCTTGGTTGGTTTCCCGAACTTCCTCTGCAGGTTCTTGAGTTTCAGTTATGCGGGGCATGTGCCGAGGGGACATCTGCGCGTGCGCAGTTATTCGGGCGATTTCTGTGTCGATTTTGCTGACGAGATTTTCAATGACGACGGGCCAGCGTGCTGCGGGAACTGTGTGCACCGGGGCCAGCCGCGCGTCCGCCATTACCGCTATACGCACCGTGTCTGCATACTGGATCACTGTTAGTGACATACCTGAAATAGAAGTTGGAAACCGGTACAAATTAGGCATAACAATAACAACCTATAATTTAGGAAAAATTAAACCGACTTCTATGTACCGGAACAGAGAATAACTGAAAAATAAAGTGTCCATATTTTGAAAACTACTTAACCGATTTTGATTTATTACTTAGAGTGGCATAGGGTGAGGTCTATAGATGGCACTCTCACTGAGCTCTAACTCCTGACTGAGTTTAAACGAGACCATGACATAAATTTGTGTCTCTTTTTAACCCTATTGAGTCTTGAGCAGAGCCAGAGTACTATCAATAGATCTCAGCCATAGGAAAACAGAGTGAACGAATTCGCGGTCAAAAGCTAAAGCTAAAGTAGAGTATAATTTAAGGCGGACCTCACACTGCGACGCGCCCCGCTTAAGGGTGCTCATAAAAACCTCAGTTTGTATAGAAAACACACACGGTGTCACACTAAGGGTAAGATCTATAGATGGCACTCTCACTCAGCTCAGACTCAAGACGGAGTTAAAACGAGACAGATTTATGTCGGAAAATAATTGTGTCTCATTTTAACTCTGTCTTGAGTCTTGAACAGAGCCGGAGTACAATCTATAGATCTAAGCCTAACAACGCATCCCCGCGCATGGAATCGTGCAGAATCACGTCGCAGTTGGGTTTCGTCTAATGTGGTATACTTACTTACTAATACTAATGACCACCTCGTTGGTCTAGTGGTAAGCTTGTTCGACTGCGGATGACGAGGTCCCGGGTTCGATTCCCGGGTCGGGCCGTTAAAAAAAATGTATTGGGTTTTTCTGCAAAGAAATTCTCAGTACTAGCCCGGAGTTAGGAAGTTGGCGTTTAGTCACCCCCGTGCTTTGGAGAGCACGTAAAGCCGTCGGTCCTGCGCCTGATCTCTCTCCGATCGTGTCGGATTTCCGTCCCATCGGACTATGAGAGTAAGGGAATAGAGAGTGCACCTATGTTTGCGCACACACTTGTGCACTATAATATCTCCCGCGCAGATGGCTGATCTCTAAGAAGGTTGGCTGCCGTGATCGATTTCGGTCGGGAGGACATTATTATTATACTTACTAATATTGGCTTGCGGCGGTCGCCAATATACCACGTAATCTAAACTCTTGTCCCACATCGTCGTCCTCGCCCTGCTGTCCGCGGGAGCGTTAATCTCGGCGTACGACACGGAAAATTTTCGGGACAAGACATTCATTGTGAGCCGTGCCAGCGGCGATGGTACGGATCGCGTGAGAGCTCCGTACCGGGCTTGGGCGGCCCAGCCGGCGGCCAGGAGGCCTTGACGCTTGCACGCCTCCTCGACAACTGCCGCTATGCGGCGCGGAGTGGCACCCACGGGCAGAGATAAGCAGATCATTCCTGTAACAATTGGGTATTTGACTGTAATCAAAATGTTGATATTCATGATTTATAATCGAAAATCGCCGCTGGATTCAAACGGCACAAGACCGAGGCCTGTGGAAGTCCATGCAAGAGACCTTTGTCCAGCAGTGGATGTCTATCGGTTGATAAAGAAGAAGAAGAAGATAATCGAAAATGTACCATGTAAGAATAACATTTGTAAACACAGAAAATAATTCGGTCCAAAAACAAATAAGTTATAGAGCTCTGAAGTTTCCTGTTAGACAGAGAGAGCGCTAGTGAAGTGTGATGTCACAATTCAGCAGCTCCATACACGCTCCGTATAAAATTTTGTTTTAGAAAAAAACAGATACAGTCACAGTTAAACAGCTTATAATTCCGAGGCTAGTAAAGAAAAATATTTAGAAAAGAGAAATGGCATTGTGTTATATCTAATATTTAAAAACGTTATTTTAAATTAAAAAAAATATATATCAGTCACATACCCAATAGTAAATTCAAAATTTAAAACACCCCCGACATGTGAATCTATGGTCGTACTCGATCCTCGATCATCATCTATCTAACAACTACTCATTGGGACCATTCTAATGAGCCCAAACACTATATTTGCTGTAAGTTACTGAGGAGTTGGATATACCGCAGACTACTTGATGCTGCATTTCTTAACAAGATGCAGTAATTTTTACCTCCTGTTTGAGACTTTTTATAGTCCTTCCCGTTGCCCTCAGCGAATGTATACAGGAACCTCTCGGAGGCAGCCCTGGCCGTGATGAGTATGGAGTCGGGGGTGTCACTTTGAGCATGCTCGAAGAATGCCCGCAGAGCCTCCGTGGCGGCGAACAGGGCCACGTCTGTGGAGGACACGCCCAAAGCACGCGCCGCGCGCTCCACGCCGGCGCGCGGTACGGGGCGCGACCATGACGTCACCTGTCACGTAAGACACTGTAATGCATATTTGAGAAGGTGCTTTTCCTACTGTGACTATTCCACTTTCGACAGAATTTTTTTTTTTTTTTTTTTGGTTTGGTAATATTGAAATTAAACGTCAGCTAAAATTAAATTGGACCAAAACTTGATAATTACATCAGACAAATTCGACGATTTCGTCAAAAGTAGATCAAAATGACATTACCCAAAAACTTTTTTCTCAAATTGTGCAAAAACACAAGTAGTGGAATAGTCAAGTTTTGAAAAGTACCTCCTCATTTGTATTTTGATACTGTAGGTATATATTTACTGTAGGTATTAGAGTGTACTCCAATTCAGCTCAGAATTAAGACAGACTTAAAACGAGATACAAAATAATATATGTCGTGTCATCTGTCTCGTTTTAACTCTGTCTTAGCCTGAGCAGCGTTGATTTTGAGAGTTGATAGATAGACTAAGGCTGAGATCTATAGATTGTACTCTGGCTCTGCTCAAGACTCAAGAATGAGACACAAATATGTCCTGACTTAAATCTGTCTCGTTTCAACTCGGTCTTGAGTCTGAGTTGAGTGAAAGTGCCATCTATAGATCTTACCCTAAGTGTTTAGACTGCAAACTTGCAGTTCGGATGAAGTAGATATCATAACTCTATCGCAACTTCTGACCCATTGGGCAGTGCATGTGCAGTATCTAGGCGTTTTAGTGCGATGGAATTATTCGACTGCTTCCGAATTGCAATTTGCAGCTGGGTTACAATCCAAATGCAGTTCGTCTGTCAAGATCCATATTATGCAGCACTCTTGCTAGTCACGTTACCTTTCTACCGCATAAAGAGACTGTCTGCAGTATGTGTTGTTTACCACCATTGGCGCATATAGTGTCCGTCCAAAAATTTGCTGGAGCTCGATATATTTCAAAAAGGGTTCTCACAGCTTCCGCCGTGGCTTTCACCCACAATTGCCCGATGTCTCCGTACTTCCAGGCCAATGTATTGACGTGCCTCACTTGGCCCGTAGTTCGGAGGTCATAAAGAGCTATCACCTCATCGCGAATCGAAGCCGGTAACTTTAGAATCATTCGAGCTGTTGAATATGTTGTCTTAAATATTTTTCGTGGCCACTTCCGAGGGTCAAATGTTACGAGGGGTGATATTATAACCTAAAAAAATATTGTACTTTTTTAATATGCAGACACGATTAGTAAAGCAATGAGTAAGAAACAGATACGACCATTACGACAGAACAATAATAATCAGTTTTGACATATATTAAAACATATTACTCATATGAATTATTTAATGTGCAAGAAAGGGGTCAAAAGGGTGAACATCTGGCTATCTTCCTCACACGCCCGACTTATATTGCGGGGACATGTATACGTTCGGTCGTTCATCTCTTTTGTCTTTTATGATAGTGTGGTACTTCTAAAAAAGGCGGAAAGGAGACCACCATCACCAGATTCAAAAGACTTCTAAGAGACTTCTAGTTCACTTTTAAGGAAATTTATTTCTATGTTAGATAGCTTTTGATAAAAAACATCAAAACAAGGACGCTATTAAGTACTTGTATTTAGTACTATCTTTGAAGACTCACACTGCATACATAGCATAGTATCTATTGAATTGTAGACTTGTTTTGAAAAGTGTTTTGAGTTTCAATTCAATTCAAAAGGGCATTCCGAACCAGTGGTAGACTCATCGACGATTCAAAAGCACTTGTAAAAAAGTTTATTTGAATAAAAAAAAAATCTATTCTATTCTATTCTATACTCACTTTCGGAATTGTTAAATTTCTCCTCTTGCATTCACGTTGCACGGCGGACAAAAATACGCTAGCCGTTCTTGCTACATGTGGACCCCTTTCTTCTGATCGTTTCTTAGTGACGTCTCTTAGAGCATTGGCGGCTGATATTAACATAATTCCAGCTACATGAAATATTCCCGGTAAACTTTTCATCAAGTGTGTGCTTTCGGTGGGATCGTATTCAAATATGAATTCGTTCCAAATATTGGACAAATTTTCGTTCATTTTATCCCAAAGCTCCAGTATCGAAGATGGGTTTGGAAATAGTTTTGCCAAAGGGCTTTCCTGGTAGTATTCGGTTTGGTCAAATATTCGACTCGGTGTCACGTCCCGTACCAGTAACAAATCGCCGATGTTAAGAGACTTCTTGCCAGTCAGAAGCAGATGATGAACTCGAACTAAAATGTAATACTTTGGTTCAATGGAGATGCAGGGTATAATTATATACTGCCACGGCGGTTGGTCGCTTGGGAAATATTTAGATATAATTTCGCTGACATAATCCTGAAACATAGTAACATGATATTATGTTTGATTGGCATTTGAAATGTACATATTCAATGAGGATTATTTTCATCGTCGTCCTCGTCTTTACCGATTGCTGAACGTGGACATAATGTAGGTCTCTCGCAAGGATCGTCACATTACTAGATCTTTAGTCATTTGTTTCCAACGACTCGCTTGTAATAATTATCTGTTCATCCTGGTGAGGGAGTTCCAACGCTATGCTTTAATTCGAAGCACCTAATCCGATATACGATTAGGGGCCACCTCTAACAGGAAAGTGCTGCGTTGAAATTACTTTAATTAAATCTTAATTTTTTTTTTATTACCTGAATATTACTGTCAGACACAGGGCGACCGCGATGCACGCCGCTGGCCAAGATAACATGGTTATCGAGGTTGAATTGTATATTAGCATCCCATGCATAGTTTCCCCAACTCGATACCAGACAATGTCGTAATCTGGGAAACAATAACTGTCCTTTGTGGTCTCGACGATCAATAACGTGTTGCGTCAGTGCATTTTTTATCTCCTCGGTATCTAACACACCTAAAAATATTTTAATCAAGGTTTTACATTCATTTGATTCTGATTGAAGCATGCCGCATATTATTTATCAGTTAACAGAAACCGTTAGGACGGACGTGTGCAGTAAGGCTCTGCTGAAGACTACATACCACTTTCGAATTTTGTCGGATCGAATATCCCATATAATGCATGCATGAAACAAGGTTTTCTGACACAATTTCTGATATGTGACCGGCTTTCGGTTGCATTTTTACATTCAGAGAATTCACAGCGAGGCAGAGAGTTGTCATGACTTGTGCGACAAGAATTCTTCAGTTTAATAGTTTATCTCGTCATGACTCTAATCGAAAAAGGTGTAAGCTAAGATGCTACAATATAACGATCCTTTTGGTGGATTTCATATATTATGCATCGATATAATGCATTTCTCGTTACGCATCCTAGCACATCCCTGATGGAAGCACTTAATCTAACTAAAAGAAAACTTACCTTTGACACATAGTAAAACATTGATTATGCCCTGGTTTCTGTGAGTGTCTAGTAGAGATCGGACTGTGTCGGTTCTGATAAATTCTAGGCTGGGATACCTGCTTGACAGTAGCTTCAGCCATAAATGTTTACTTATTCTCACCACTGAAACAGTTTTATATTGATTATGGGCATATATAGACGAACTGCATTTGGACTACAAATTGCAGTTAGGATGCAATTCGGTTGGTGTTTGCGATGCAGTTATGTATCAACGCAGACAGCAGTGAAAGAAATATTAAACACGTGCGCTAGAATTTTAACTTTGATGATCTATTTCTACTTAATTTCTTGACGGATTCTAGAAATTGCACTGATGTAACTTTGACTTATTTTTATTTCTACGAATGGAGTTAGTTTCTTATTTGAATTTTGTATACAAATCTTTACTTTTACGAAGATCTGAGAAGCCACAAAAACAGATATTAGTTTAGAAACTACGAACCTAACTACGTTACTACGAAGTACCTACCTACTAAGTATGTAATATAAACGCTTTAGAGAGCGACTTACGTTTGCAACATCAAGGATGGGTCGACGAAAGGAAACAAAGACTTGACTATAATTAATTTACTATAAAGAACTTAAACCTAGCTTATTTCTGTGCGATGGTTGATCACAGATCTAATGCTTAAATCTAACCTTAAACCCTAGCTTACATAATATCTTAATCCCTACCACTACAATCTACGTAATGCTGCTCGTAATCTACGAGCTGGATCGCGCAGTATTCTTGTTTGTTTTCTTAATTTTCCAATAACAATCCAACCCCGTTTGTATAGGGCCGGGGGCGCGCAACAGTTTAAAATGTGTATAAAAAATAAAATTTAATTGATCGAGCGAAGGGAGGTCTCTGAGTCTACTAGAGCGAATTTGCACTTGTCCGTCCGTCCGTCTGTCTGTCCGTCCGTCCGCCCGTCTGTCAGAGCCTTATAACTTCTGAATTACCTACTGAACGTAATTACTTCAATTTTAGATATAATATGTAAACCGATGGCCTCCAGCCGAAAATGGCTTAAAAAGTTAGAAAAATCTTTATTTCAGGGGGGCTCTCATAAAAGCGAATGCGAAGTAAAATATATTTTTTTGCGTTTCATAAGGATGCAGTACCTCATTTTAAAGATAATTTGGAACAGAGTCAGGCCTGTCTCACTCTTGGTACTTACGCGATTTAAATACCTACAAACCCGGGCACTCACTGAGTGCAACTACAGTCGGGGCTTGCGCGTTCTAGGCGAGTGACGGACTACTGATTTTAACATTGCTTACCTACCTACGCGTAAATACTTTTTTGTAAATATTGGTTTAAATACCTAGTTTAGGTTTAATATATTTAGTTGTAGGATAAAATATTTCTAGTCATTTATATGGATGGGCATCTAATGAAATAATGGCAAAAAGTCGTTGCAACCATAATAAGTATTGTTGTGTGGATGGATGCCTTGCCTTATGAGCACAAAAGAGGATTCTTTATCATTTTTAGGGTTCCGTACCCAAAGGGTGCCAACGGGACCCTATTACTAAGCCTCCGCTGCCAGTCTGTCCGTCCGTCCGTCCGTCCGTCTGTTAGCGGGCTGTAACTGGTAAACTGTAATAGGTAGACAGTTGAAATATTCACAGAGTATGTATTTATTTCTATTGCCGCTATAACAACAAATAATAAAAATAAAATAAAATTAAAAAAATAAAGGGGGCTCCCTCCCATACAAGAAAAAGGAGTCGAAATAAAATTTTATTTTACCCTGGCATGTGGGGTGTCACTGTCTAGAACTCATTAAGTGGTGTTCAAATACATTTTTTATTATTTTTTAGCTTCAAAAATGAAGAAATGGGGGGCCATCAAAGTTGTGACCAAAACAAACGAGTATGTTTTCCCCATTTAAATGCTAATTTAGTACTATCTAAGAATTAAAATTAAGATATCTAAATATGTATCTAGTTAAAAAAAGTGATTGATCATATGTACGGAACGGAACTAAAAGAGCGAGGCCCGACTCGCACTTGACCGATTTTTTTACGTTACCGAAGGTAAAGGTGAGTTTATTTCATAATTAAAATTGTGTTAGAAGGTACCTACTTAAAATTATTTAGTATTGTACGCAGTGTGTTCAAATTTATACCTACACTTTCTAGTTATTTATTTACGTAGCGACCTAATTACAGAAATAAACTGTTGTTACCATTCCCGCCGGTGGCACCCGTTCACGAGCATGACGCATGGTCCAGCCGTTACTTCGCTCAATCATATTTGAGGGAACGTATCAACCCGCACCACACGACACCACTACAGTAATGTTTAAAGAGCGTGACATACTTAGGCTACCCATGTTAAGGCATCGAACTGAATACCAATATTCAAATACCTACTCATTTTAAGACATGACTTATATGTTACAAGATTGCTTCCAAGCAACCTACTCTACTTATTAAATATGTTTTTACACACTGTTTAAATTTATGTAATGGCAAATCTGTCAATTGTTTCGGCATCAAGTTATAAAAGCGTATACTCGACCAAACAAAGGATTTCTGCACTTTACGCAGACGACAGGATTGTCTGGTGATAGTGAGGACTAGTAGTTTATGACTTTGTCTAGTTAATAGATCATGCGTATGTACGTGTGTGTGTACCTCTTTGTTTATATTATGGAAAAATAAATTAATAATTAAAAGTTATACCTAGTGTATTTTCTTACTCTTTGTTGACAACCCTAGGCAACCACGCCACGGCGTCCGTGACGTAGGAAGGCGAACAGATTCAAAGCAATATGGATACTCGCGCCGAGCTATAAAGTCTAATTTAGCTTGCGTGCGTGATTTATCTATTTAATAAAAAATATGTAGGCTATTAAAGCGCCGGCAAGTAGTCAACATCAAAGGAGTGAAACTTCTGTACGTAGTACTATTATATATTCTGTGACAGAGTACAAAAGTATTTTTTTCTTAAAATTGACGAAATGGGGGGCTTTCAAAGTGGAGATTATATTTGACCTCACAACGGAATAACCATTGAAAGCCGGGGCTTGAAAGTTTTATAATTTTAGCGTAATATCATGTACTTGAACAACAAATACTAAAATTAGATAAATGTAATAAGGAAACTAAATTATTTAACTTTTAATGAGTAGCAGTATTTTTAACAGAACTTCACAATGATGTCAATAGATGGCGCTCTCATCTCATATAGCAAATGCAGCTATATGTAAATTATTATTATTTTGTATGACAAGTACTAATACATATAAGAACATATTATTTAATTAAAATTATTATTTAGTCATATATCAAACATCAATAAAACTTCACGTTGCAGTTTGTTTTTACATGTTTTCTGATCGTGTCGATAGATGACGCTGTGTACAAATAATTTAATTTGAATGTTCCAAAAACTATACTAAGTTTTATTGAGGCCTTGAGGATTTTACTACAGTTCCCTAACCTTTACGGACTACCTATGTTAAGTTAGTTGACACTTTCTGTCAACTTTGTTATTACGAACCTCTACGGGACAACTACAGGTGAAAATGACATTGGGATGTTAGGATTGTATTTAGGGGCTACCTACGTAAAGAGACTTCTACAAAGGGGATGATTTAGGTATGGTTGGTGAAAACGGGCATAATAATAATGTCAATTTTGATCGTCATGTATCTATTGAATGAATAAGTAATTATGGGAAACCGTTACCGCGAGGTCTCAGTTCGGGGCGAACCACTAGTTTATTTAAAATGTATATTATTTAGAATAGACAACACATTTGTCTACTTTAACAATTTAAACTTTTATCAGGAATTATATATTGAAACCCTGAATTTAATGACAACTGATAATGTTTACCTACCTACCTACCTACTCAATAACTACTAAATAATTAAGTTCAAGCTACACACACTACTAGTACACACACACACACACATACACAGTGTTGTGTGTACACAAGCAAAGGAGAATAAAAGCTTTTTTGAGTTACATCCTTATAACTTACGTACTCGTATGAAAGAGGTAGACCCTATAATATCTACGTAATTTACAAGGATGTAACTTAAAACATCTTTTATTCGTCTGGTTGTGTGTATGGTTTATTACTCAAAGTGTGTAACAAGGCGACCTAATTAATATTTTAAAGACCATTGCTGAACATGACTAATTCATAAAGTTCTGAAAGGTGTGTGAAACCTGCCAATCTGCATGTACCCAGCGTGGTGGACTATGCCTTAAACCCTTCTAATTCCAGAGGATAGCTTTCCCGAGCCTGTGAGCCTATAATTAATGAAATAAAGAGCTGCCTGCGAGTGGGTCACCCAAACATTATCGTCAACAACAAATTAATTGGATCAATAAAGCCAGGTTATCACGGGAGAGACATGTTTTGTTGCGGCCTTATCTAAATATTTTATTGATGTTAAATGTCAATGCCCGTTGAATAATTTCATTAATAGGTAGATATGATAGATACTAGATTAGGTAAATTTATTTACTCAATGGTAATTTTCCTCGTCTCAATTAAATTTATTAATTTATTTCATTTTCCGCGGACATTTAGTATACAGGATGTTATTTTGAGAGCGTCAGTGTAAACTATGGGAATATAGAAACTGATTTAAGGAACAGTGGTGTTATTTTTAAAGAAAATTAAAACTGCATTCAAAGATTTAAAAAAAGCCGGCCAAGTGCGAGTCGAACTCGCGCACCGAGGGTTCCGTACTCCAAAAGTAAAAGTAAAACGATAATAAATAATTAATTTGCTTATTTATCGTTAACTTTGTTTGTAGAGGTGTATTGTTAATATAAAAAAAACTATGCTAGTTAGAGCGTTGGTTTTATTTTTCCTGTAAAATATACATTAAACTTCTATTGACCATAATTATTTCAGATTTTTCGATTGGTAAACTTCGGAGATAAGGGGGGAACTTTATTTTTTTCGACATTTTGGCCGATTACTCAAAAACTATTATATATAGAAATAAATAAAAAACTGTTTTAGAATGCACAAGTAAAGGCCTTTCATATGATACCCCACTAGGTATAGTTATTTTACTTTGAAATTTCAAACCCCCGATTTTTCCCCCTTTTTTAATAAAACTAAAAATAATTTTCAATTTTTCTTTATTCCAATGATGTTGGGCCACTATTATACACAATTATGCCAAATTTCATGTTACTGAAATAATCGACTGTGACAGATGGACGGACGGACGGACGGAGAAAGTCTCACCATAAGGGTTCCATTTTTACCATTTTTGTACGGAACCCTAAAAAGCACGGGTCGGTTAATCGAACCCGCATTTTTTCTAAATGATTGTAGTATGATAAATATAATCTATGGAATAAAAAATCCCTGTATTAATAGAAAGAGCTATATTTATGATTTTCCAAGATAGTCTCTTAAATCTTAAGTAAAAACATAGGTAAGTTTTTAAAGTAGGTTTTCTCTGTATAATTTAATATAAATAAATATTTTTAAAAACCGACTTCAACAACAAACAAAGTATATAATTTATTGTAGATTTTTTAAATACCGCTCAACCGATTTCAACAAAATTTAAATGGGACCACCTGGGAAGTATAACCTTTCAAACAAAAAAATAATTTTCCAAATCGTTTCTGGCGTCTTCGAGTAATCGGTGAACATACATAAAAAAAAAGAATCCGACGAATTGATAACCTCCCGTTTTTGAAATCGGTTAAAAATCGACGCCACCGCCAGTTTCAGTCTTGTTCATAATCAGTGAGAGTCATAATTCCAACTCTTTCTATTAATACAGGGATTTTTAAACCATAGATTATATTTAATATCATACTACAATCATTTTACACTTTGTTAAAGAAAAAGTATACTCGTTCGATTACAACTTTAAAATGATGAGAAATCCACATTTTATAGCGATAAAATGTCCTTGTACAGTGTACACGTTATTTCTATATGTAATTTAGTTTTAAGTTTATTGTGTACAGAATAAATAAATAAAAAAGAGACGTGTCAAGGGACACCCGGATGGAACGTAGTACCTTAGTAGTAGTATTTTAGTGAAGGAATTGTAATAAACTAGTGGTGTCATCTAGTATTAAATTGATTAACTACGATGAATTATTTTTAGTTTATTTCTATTGCACTGATTCAACACCAAAGAGTTACTCTGGTGGAGTTACTGTTTTTTCACAGATGGCGTTATCCAATTTATACAATAAAAAATTAGGGAAAAATTCCACATTTAGAAATTATTTAAAATAAAATTGAAAATAGAAAATTCAGTCTGTCGAGCTGGGATTCGAACCATCGACGTTGAATTTATAGGCGACTCTCCTAACCACTAGGCCATGCAGACGCCGAGTTTTAAGGCGAAAATACCGAATACAATGCAAAATTCACATTCAACAAAAAATGACGTTATAAAAATGTGTCGTGTCGGTTTCCTTAATTTTTTCCGTCTAGCCCCCTTCCGTACCGCGCGATAAGGAACTACGTTCCAATAAATAAACAATTATTTTTTGAAAATCTACGGGTTCAATTATTGTTGCTAACCTCTGTATGAATTTTATAAACCTTTGAATACTTAACAGTTTTTATTTTCATTAAAAACGTTGCCATGGTGATTCCTCTAACTGGGCCTAAACACCAAAGCTTGAATTATGTATTATTTAAAATTTCATATAATTAGTTTAAGGTTGTCATTATAATATGACATCTCAAAAAGAAAATTGAAAAATACCTACTGTTTTAATTTTTGGCAGTATAAGTATACCCAAGCCCTGTAATAGTTAACATTTTTACCTCACTGACCGCTCTCAAAACAACACCCTATAGGCTGTATCTACTTATTTAAATACAAGCTGATGCCCGCGACTTTATACGCGTGGATTTAGTTTTTAAAGTCCCTCGGGATTTAAAGTCCTTGATTTTCCGGGATAAAAAGTAGCCTAGATGTTGACCCGCGTAATAAGCTACCATGGTATAAAATTTTGTAGAAATCTGTGCGGTAGTTTTTACGTGAAAGAAGGACAAACAAACAGACAAACAGACAAAAAAATTTAGCTTCTGTTTTGATATCTGTATCTTGAACACAATTAGAAGCAAAAACCCTTTTTTGAATCTATTTCATGTACAGAATTGGTTTCGTTTCTGTTTTATTATAATACGTATAGATCATACCAACGTAAGATAAGGCCAGGGCCGGCAGCGCGGACACGGCTATGCAGAACGCACAGTATGTGTAGAGTTGTTCGCGCAGACAGGCTCGTAGCCCTAGCTTGCCTCGCACCATCTCCGATACATTCACTGCAACTAATTCAGAACCTTAATAGACAATAGAAAAGTTTATAAACTGCCGAAAACGGAAAATTGTATGTTTTATTAGTAGCTTTTGACGGCCTCCCTGGCTCAGTGGTGAGCGATGTTGCCTTATTACTGGTAGGTCTCGGGTTCGATTCCCGGCGGGGTCAATTTGGGAATTTATAATTTCTGAATTGTCTCTGGTCTGGTCTGGTGGGAGGCTTTGGCCGTGGCTAAGTTACCACCCTACCGTCAAAGACGTGCCGCCAAGCGATTTAGCGTTCCGGCACGATGGCGTGTAGAAACCAATTAGGGGTATGGGTTGAATGTTCACTGCCATACTCCTTCCAAGTTAGCCCGCTACCATCTTAGACTGCATCGTCACTTACCTTCAGGTGAGATCGCAGTCAAGGACTAGCTTGCCATCGAATAAGAAAAAAAGCTGCTTTTTTTCTGCTGCTATTTTAAATAACCCTTCTCTGAAAGGAGACCTGCGCTCAGTAGTGAGCCGTTGATGGGTTGCTGATGATAATTTTAAATAAATAATAATTTGAAGTAGGAATTAGGTTAGTAACCATATTAGATACCTAATATTATCTTACAAGCTGCTTAAGCTCTTGAGGACTAATATAAAAATACGATAATCTGGACTAAAGGATTAGCGATTGTTTATAACAGTAACGTACCTATTAACAGGAAACTAGTAAAATAAAAGTTGTTTACAATAATAGTAGTAACAATTCCACCAACACCAAGTAACTTTTAACCCGGGACTAAAAACGTTTTGACAATTTTTGTATTGAAAATCTGTTAAATATCCAATTTATTCGTCGGCGTTTACACTACTCGGCGATGGTAGGATCTCTATGCCCATCTATTAAGTATATTGTATTTTGATACAAATGTCTGTATTAAAATTTCAATTTTCTAACAAGTATCGTTCTAGATCGGGAAAATAAATCTATATATATAAAAGAAAGTGGTGTTAGTTACACTATTTATAACTCAAGAACGGATGAACCGATTTGGCTCAAAATTGGTGGAGAGGTAGCTTAGAACCAGGAGACGGACATAGGATACTTTTTATCCCGTTCGACCGCGTTTCCGTCAATTCAATATAAAACCTGGTATAACAAAAATGCATCTGACATGGAATAAAAAAACGAAAATGACAGTGGAAGAACAAAACGTAAATGACAGCTAAACGTAGTTTTGTCTTTGGTTAAGTATGGTAAAAAATTTGACAATTATAAAAAATGTTATAATAAATTAATAACGCATTACTGATATTATAAATGCGAAAGTGTGTTTGTTTGTTGGTTTGTCTTTCAATCACGTCGCAACAGAACAGCGGATTGATGCGATTTTTTGCATGGGTATAGTAATGGATGTAGTAGTGGTTCCTCAGACCGGGAGAGCTACTTTTTATCTCGGATAATGAAAGAGTTCCCGTGGGATTTTTAAAAACTATATCCATGCGGACGAAGTCGCGGGCATCAGCTAGTATATTATATAATGGAACGAGTTACTAATTACAGGCGAAACTGGAACAATGAGAAATATTTCGCGTACGTAGTTATAATAATAACAAATAAAATAGTATAAACAAAACGCTTTCATTTATTGAAACAAATATTCTTTAAACGAATTTAGAACCTTCATAGGTTATCTTGATACAACCCACAATATTAAAATGCGAATTAAAACAAAACCCTAACTTCAAAAAAAAATATCCTTAAATATACATCTTTATAGGCGTCTAACTTTACAAAACAAGTAATTTACTTAATAATAAAAACAAAATCAACTGAAAATTCAAAGCCACATTTAGTATACCTAACTCAAGCTGACTCAAGCATACGTAGTGACTCCCACAATAATAGGATTTAAGACCAATCTATCTTACATTTAAGCAGATTGCATGCATGCATCTACATAGTTTCAATTAAGGAGATTATATTATTGTAATAACGTATCTATAATCTAACGGTTTAAAATGACTATGTATAGACCTGACCTCGGCAAAACTTTATCTGCCCGTTTGCTATCGATTGCAACTGTTTTACTCGTACTATGCTCTGTGATAGCGTTAAACAATTAAACTGGCACAGAGCGACTAGCTTCAATGTCTATTCAATCTACTCATAATCATAACTGCTGATCTTTCATTTAAGTTCCTAACCTATGACTTTAAAAAGTTATACAGTAAACTAAAATAACATTCCTATCAAGTCTTCTTAAGTTATACCGATGCTCTGCTATACCGCGCTGTACTTATCAGTTATCAGATAGACAAAAAAAAGTTTTATGAGAAAAGGCGAAAATACAATAAGAACGAATCGGTACGAGTTCCGAGTAGGTACCTAACTCTGTTTAACCTATCGAGTCTTTGTTAGTTACTTCGATAACTTAAATCTCCTAGAGATGCTAACTTCTAAACCGCGCATTATCAGAAAGATTTGCTCAATTTACCCTCAAACGCAATTCGCAAAATTATTAGCAAAATACTAGCAAAATATTTGCTTGTAGCGTGAATGTAAATAACTTTATCTATGTAGGTTAGGGTGGAGTGAAAAAAAAATTTATCGAATTTTTTTATTCCTGTATTATCAATTGTTGACCTATGGCCTAAGATGTATAAATCCTGAATTTCAGGTTTCTACGTCAATATCTTCAGGTGGCGCACTTCACTTGAAGTTTCAAAAATTATGTAAAAAAGTGTTGCAAATAAGTGGTAACAAAATATATTTTAAAAGTTTGTTTTTCACATTTTATTAGTCTAAATATTAAATTAGGAAACATTGATGTAATAAAAGTATCATAGTGTAGTTTTAAATGTCTCTATCACGAGTCTGCGGACTTTGTTTCTGGCGAAAATATTGAGATTTTGTTTAAATAAAGTGGTAAGTCTTGCCTACCTTTTATTTTGGTTCTTAAGGAACGATTTCTTGGTTTTTACCCATTAACAGATAATGCAGCCTCTGTTATAAGCTTAACACGCCATTTCACCTTCTGGGTGTGTAAGGGAACTTCTCAAAATACAGCTTTCCTCTTGAAAAAATCATGTATGGTATTTCCGTATCACCGTATTTTATTGTCATTGGTGGTTAAGAAACTTTTTCTTTTGACCAATCTATTGAATCAAAATAGCTGATTTGAAGTTGAGAAATCTTAAATTCACGTATTTATTCTCTTCGACCTGTTACATTTCCTTAACTATTCTCTGACGAGCTAGATCCCTTATGACCTCAGTTACTCATTGATTTGTAACATATCAAATTACAAAAAATTAATTTCGCTGACTAGTTTTAAGATGATAGTCTTCAAGTCATCCCGCAAGTATAAAGATCTTCTAAACATGTTAAAAACATGAATGGGACCATATTTACAGGAAGACTTATTTAGTCTTTATATCAAACCAGGTTGGTACATACTGCGTACACTTTCATAACGAAAATGGCCACTTCCATGAGGTTAACTGATGATTTCGCTGTTCCTACATATAAAGGAAGAATTATATTTTCACACGTCAACTATTGCGAATCTACTAGCTTTCCTGGATCTGTGCTAGCTAAATCAGGCGAGATTTTGCCTCGTGATACAGCTAAACAGATTTGATGCAAAAAAAAAATTGATCTGTGCTGAAAAAATCAGCATTCACGTCTGGCAAATTCGTGTTAATAGCCTTAGAAGTCAATACTTGATGGTCTGGGTACTTTTAAAGCCTTTTATCAACGTGTCCTGAAAATCTATTAGGACCTGTTGTAGAACCGTCGAGATTGACGAACAGATGAAGAATGGTAATGGAAGTAGTAATTGAATTGGAAATTGAATGGATGTAGAAAGTGTTTAGTAAGCACACAAACCATTTTAAAGGTCTTTTCAGATGTTTTTCCATAATTTCTCGATGACAGTAGAAACTTATTCACGTATCACCTTGATTGAAGGGTCTTTTCCATTAATCACAATCAAATAATTTCTTATCCATAAATATTATATAATTACATCACAATAAGTCGGCCACATGTTATCACTTAGTTTAAGTGAAACGCCAACGCAAAAAAATTCTCAGTTTTAGCCATATTAATAGTTTTAGTTGGCCACAAAAACACTTAATTATCGGCTTGATTTTCATGAAATTAGCTCAGAGTTTAAGCCTTATAGCAACAAATTTAATTCGAATTATCAGGAAGTTATAATTAAGAAGGCAAGACAGGACTTCATAGAAAGCGACAATAACATACTACCATCAAAACTGTATTAATATTATTATGGTTTGAGGGTAAACGTAAATAGTATAAATTGATTTTTTTTTAAATTTAGGCGACGTGCGCCACCTGAAGATGAAGTCTCAGGTTCTTGATTTTTTACACAGATAATGTGCTACTATATGGTCAACAATTAACGACACAGGAGAAAAGAAAATTCGAAAAAAAATTTTATTAGCCGTTTTCGCTCCACCCTAATGTAGGTACATACATATACTCGTAGGTAAAAATATTATTATAAAAAAAATATTCGCTGTAAATAAACACGTCTCATTAAATATTTGAGTGTAACCTTGTTAAATTTTCATGCAACATTGAGCAAGTTCCTAGTTCATAATCTTGCAACATAAAACGAATCGAATAGGTATGTAGGTCGTTGCTTTCTTTGTTAATCGTCTTTATATTCGAAAAATCAACATCATTTATCTAATAATTTTTTATTTATGATAGTGAATCAAAATTTTATGTTATAAAAAAGTACGTAAAATAAGTATTAAACTAATTATTTACTACTTGTTCATTATTTAATTAATATTATCCGCCAATAACTAAAGCACTTACTAGAAGTGCTTTTTAAATTTTCTATTATTTATTGTCTTCATGTTCTTTCATAATATTATGTACCTATGTATTATGTCGTTTACTATCTCAATAGTTTTGTCATGTTTATTTTCACTATCTCAATCGCACAAACAGTTAACATTATTTGAACAATAATTAACTTACCTTCCAACTAAAGAACCATCCAATCCGTCTATTTATTCAGTGAACCGATAGTAAATTGAAGAAATTCCAAATAAGAACACTATAACGAAATTGTGTGAAAGTGCTACCAAAACACAAATAAACACTACTTCTTGTTTTGATACTGATAACGTGTCACACACCCGCTCAGCGACAGCGGAGTGACAGAGTAGTGGCTACTGGCTGTGACTATTGGCCGGCCTCTGTCCGCGAGCGCATGCTCCCCTTATCGCGGCTTGACCAAGGTTCAAGATCGAGAGTGGGCATCAACAAGATGACATAGCAAGTTGTACATCGTCTCGCTACATCGCTTGGGGTATTTGCTAATTGAGTGAAAAAAACTTGAGAGGTGTCAAGGGACACCGGGATGGAACGTAGTTCATTTCGATTACATTGTGTTCGGTGTTTTCGCGGTACAACATTGGGCCACCGTAGCCTAGTGGCTCCGGCAGTCGCTTAACAGTTCAAAGTCGATGGTTCGAATCCCAGCTCGACAGACTGAATTTTCCATTTTCAATTTTATTTTAAGCAATTTCTACATGTGGAACCTTTCCCTAATTTTTTATAAGTTATAAGTTATAAAAAATTAGGGAAAAATTAACTGTTAAGCGACTGCCGAAGCCACTAGGCTACGGAGACCCAATATTGTACCGCGAATATACCGAACACAATGCAAAATTCACATTCAACAAAAAAGTGTCGGTTTCAAAAATGTGTCGAGTGTCGGTTCCTTAATTTTTTCCGTCTAGCCCCCTTCCGCACCGCGCGATAAGGAACTTACGTTCCAATATCAACAATTGCTCATTGAGTGCAAGTTAGTGAATTTCTGAATGACAAACTTGCATGGAAACAATCGGTTTGGCATCCAGCTGACAACAGAGTGTAACTTACTAAATTGTATTTTTTATGATATTGTAAGTATTATTTTGTTTTGAAAAGAGCAACTGCTGAGTTTCTTGCCGGCTCTTAGCAGAATCCGCTTTCCGAACCAGTGGTAGATTCATGACTTGTCATAAGTGATATTTGGCCTACATGAAATAAATGATTTTGAATTTGAATTTGAGGCCTTTACGACATTAGGTACTGCCGCGAAACTGTAGGAACTGTAGGAAAGGGATCAACACGGGTACGCACTGATATAACCCGATCATGTTTTAGAAATTTAGGTTAGGTTGCGATTGTATTTTTAACGTTTGAAAGATGCAAACGTTTGGAACCTACTTTAGTGATTAGATTCGTCATCACTTTTTAGTTTAATCTCTTGTGTTGACCTACTTTACTTTTTACCTACCTACCCAATTGTTGATATTTATTATGTAAGATCCTAGGTACTTTAGTTACCTACATAGTAGGTATCCACTTGTATAATTATGAATTACAGTAATGCATATTTCAAAGTAAATCTACCCACATGATACAGGGAAAAATCTCGACGATATTTGAGATGTGCCAGCGGATGGGTACCTACTGTACTTTCTTCAGCTCAGGAATCAAAGAATGACTGAAGAACCAAGATCAATATACTATCTGTCTAGTCAGGTTTCGGAGCACAGAGGTATTTTTGATAAAATAAAAAACGATTTCAAAATTAAAATAATTATTTATTGAAACAAATATTGGTTTTTAAATTAATAATTAATATTTGTTACTAAAGCTAGTGGGCTTCGACTTATATATAACTAAGTAATAGAGGGGCGATATAACGCAATGAACCGACATATTAAGTAGCATAAGTACACAATTGTATGCGTATGCATGACGTTATAGTACGATAACACTAGGTATCAATATAGGATGTTATGCTTTCGCATTTCACAGGGTTTCGACCTGCCAGAGCTCTTGCAACACTGGTCTTTACTATTCAAATACCTACCTCGAGAGAATATCTGGCGATGAATGTAACCCTGGACTGGAACTCTACAGTCACAGTTTGACGATTTCTATGTAGTTACTAGGTACTAAAGACCGAGTAGAAAAGGTAGTTCCTTCTCTTTCAGAAGTGTAACTATATTGTATTTGCCTTGAGTTCAAAACTGTGTATTTAGGTCATACCAGCAGCGCTTTTTCAACGGCATTGAGTTATTAAATAAACACTTCATGAACATTTGGCATATTTTCACAAGAAATCTTGTCAAACTACGCTTAATGTGGATTACAGGAAGGACATTATAAAAATGTATCTAAAACTGCATAAGTAGACTTACTTACATAAAATTGTAAGACAGTAGTTATTAAATTGAAAAAAAAAAAAACAATAATACTTAACGAAATCTTAATTCAAACCTATGGCATTCAGGTGTCCCATTGTTGCAAGAGCTTCGGACGGGGATTAAGTTAACATTAAAGTTCAATGGAAGATTACAATTTCACTAATTCAATACACTAAAATACATTTAACATTAAAATCCATTAGACAAATGCTTTCAAAATGACATTGGGGATATAAAAATGCCTTATAAGCGTGTAAGTTTGTACCTATTTGATACCTAACTATTCCTGTTTCTAAATAACTTTTAATGGGAAAAGAAACTGAATTCTGAATTGATATAGTTCCTGATAAACTTTGTTCAATCCATCAATAAATTCAAAGGTAAGGATGACAAAAATTAAAGTCAAGATCTTACAGCCACTCTTATCACATCTTACAGCATTAGATATCTACTAGTATGTCTACAATAGAAAATCTATATGATAACATTATCGCCTGTATACAAATTTGTAAATTAAACTCTACAAAAAATAGCTTCCGGTTTAGGCTTTTCCGCTTACTGCAATGTACAGCAGGGTCAAAAAGTGGACAGCTTATTGTAAAAAAAAAAAAATTGCGCAAAGCAATCTGCTACGAAATGACTAAATAAAAACATTTCATGTCAAACATCGAAAATGGATATATTCAATTTTGAATATAGTACATAAATCTTATGATATTAAGATTATAATTTGGCATCCAAAACGTAAAATCTTAAGCCGAAAACACATTGTCTGATGTGTCGTGTTGTATTGCAACGTAAGCGCGACTAGCGTCCAATTAGAGCAGAGTGCGATCCGAGCATCAGTCGGATTATTCTCTCAGTGGGTATTAAGGCTGGAATCACATCTGTGTGCATCGATTCGCATTTTGTCCATGTAAAACTGTCATTTTGTAGGAGTCGTGTACACTGTACGCATCAATTCAGCTTTGCGATGCGTACACGATTCCATACAAAATGACACTTTTATATGGACAAAATGCGAATCGATGCGCACAGACGTGATTCCAGCCTAAAATTGCTAATTTTGAACTGTCGAACCCGCATTTTGTATGACGAAATGCGAATTTGGCAGTTCTTAGTTATCCTTGACTTTCCATTGTTTTCCATAGCCACTGGAAATGTCAAAATAGAGAATACAGCAGCTGGGAGCAAAGCGCCACGACAGGCAACGTGCACGTCTTCATATAAAATACGCGATTCCGATCGATCCTCTTCTGACGCGGTAGGACACTTCACAACAAAGTAATGTGTTTGCGGTTTTAGTATAAGCCTCGCGAGTAATGTAAATGCGGACACTTGAGTTAGTACGAGTTTATACATCTCGATAACGTTGATAAATTCCAAGTATCGTAACACTGTAACGTAGAAAGAAAAAATTGCAGTACCTACAGTTGTACTGTATTGTTTGTATCTGGTTGCAGATACCTACTGAAAGCCGAACAATATAAAGTTTGACTGCTTTGTCTATCTTTTTGTTGATTGTATGTTCTTTTATGAAATCTATATAAGCTGGCGAGATAAACTCGTACTAAGAGTTCAGGCCTTGCACTTTGCGTCTTATTAACTGTTACAGCATTCCACGATGGCACAGCTGCGTTTGACTCTTGGGAGTCGAATCGTGCAATTCATCGACCACAATTGTAAAATCGAAATACGAAACTTAAATCTCATCATGAGAATAACTCACTCGTCTACCAAGATCCCAAGAATCCCACACGAGTTTACATCAAACATCACAGTTGTTTCATCGACTTCATCCTGACTCATCATCTGGTTACATCAATTGGCCTGCAATGCTCTGTCACGATGAAGTCGGTATGTCAGTGAAGTGCCAATAGCGAAGTGAACTTAAATTGCGCTTGCTCTGACCTGCTTTGGAGTAACTAGTTTTGTTTCGATGGACCTCCGAGGTATGCCGCTTACCTTTTTGGGCGAGCATCCATTGTAGTTTATCGACGAGGGAAGGGACTTGTATCCTCCGTCGGAACTGTAATCGGTATCGGTCGACTGACCGTTCAAACTGGGACTGTGTCTGTTGTTCACGCTCTCCTTACTACTTATCCTTCCGTTGTATAAGTCACCGTACGAAGTGTGGTGTTTGATCAAGGATTCTTCTATCACGGCAGTTTTTGCTAGCAACGGCTCAGTCGCTAGATAGTGCTGGTTGTGGAAGTTCTCTATGGAACGGGAGCGGCCCGAATAGAGGTTCCTCCGCTCAGACTTCTCGCCTACTGAAGAATCGCGTTTGATGTATCTCCTGTTCTCTGTGTTGGTGGCTAGGGCTTGAAGGTATTTGGATCCGACTCGACTGTTCGACTTGAGCTGAATCGAGTCTGATTTGTCAGTCAGTCTGTTGTCGTCACTGGTCACACCGTTCACTCTTCTCGCACCGCACTGACACTTCACGGTCCCGTTGGTGACAGGCCTCTTTGTCTTTTGTGCTTCACTATACGACGGCAGCTTCCTCCCACTAGCTTGTTCATTCCAACTGTGCATACAAAATGAATTGATTAGAACATTTTCATCGCTATCACTGAAGTCTATTATATTAGTAGGCATGTATACAGGACAATCTGTGCGTTAGGCCGGGACCGCATTCGTTAGGCGACGACAACGTGTCAGCGATTTCGCTTATATAAGCTCCTTTAAACCTATGTGGCCACATCTGCTGTTGCCGATGTTTGGAATTTCGCCTTACATCGCCATCATAATATCGCAATCGCCTTACCAGTGTGGCCCTGGCCTAATTAAATGACACCCGAATCTTTTGCCAATTTGAAGCACGCCCGGGGAAATAAATGGGCAATTCCTAATAAAATTTATGACAATTCTCTAAGCAATTAGCGCGAAAATGCCGATAACCAAATAACTGCATCATCTCCGTTTCAGTCCTACCAGTCCAGGGCACATACCTACTTAAATACCTATTAATAGAGGTCAGTGACGATCATTAGGCTTTATATTTTCATAATTATGATTTAGTTACAAATTATAAATATATACAGTATATAATATTTCAGATCCGTAATTTTATTACTTATTTAATTTACTGTAATGTAATTGTACCTATAGATTAGTGTTATTGTAGCTGTAATTTAGGTCGTCTATGTTAATTCCTCACCTTTACGTTCTGGTGTGGCAGCGTGTAACACATAGACAGGGCTCTTAATAAAGGTATGTTACAAATTAGTTCAACAGTCAGTACAACAATACCACACTACTACAGACAAAACACAACACAAATGTTATAATTAAATCAAGTGCAACAATCCTGTCTGTCCGAGACTATTTCATAGTTATTTGTTGTGCGAGGTGTATAATATCTTGTACTTATAAGGACTTTACTTGAAATTTAATATTAATCATCTGAATAGATTAGAAATAGATACATTTTATTAATTGTACTATTTATCTAAACTTCATGTCATAATATTACAAAAAGCGTATCGCAAAGTCAGTAAAATTATTACAAAAAGACATGTCCCAGTTTAGTATGGAGGGTGGTTTTTTATTCTGAGTGTCCATTAACCAGAACCAAACTGTCATGACGTGAAAGAGAAGAAAAAATAAAATTAAACACCATAAAAATAATAATTTTAGTGTCCTCGGTTTTTTTTAAATTAATTATGAAAAATACCGTTTGTAGAAAATATTTTTCAATGGATGGTAACACTAAAAACTTTTATAATCTATAGACTAACAAATCTGGCACCGGTTAATGTCACGTAAATGTCATTTTGAACCAAATACATGTCATTCTGAACCATAGAACTAGGAATCACAGACCAGGAACTAGGAATTACGACTAGGTACTTTTGAACTGCCTATTCGAAAATGAAATTATTTGTTCCTGACAATCATCTGACATTGACAACTTACATAGAATAATATTTTCAGTTTTTTACCGGTGTATAAATCACATGGAACAAGGAATTACGACAAATCACAAGCAAAAAATGAGTCAAAACAAAAAAATTTTTTTTAATTATCGGAGGCTTTAAAAAATCTGTAAATTATTTTGATAGAAGCCTTTTGGGATCTTTATCCAACTACATTAAAATCATCCTTGTTAATTTAATTCAAATTTAAAAAACCAATTTTGGACAACTCCTTTTATTACATAATATTACATCATAAAGAACATAATATTTCCGTGACTAGGAAATTATAAAAATATTATTCAATTATTTAATATTCTATCTTTTTATAATCGTTGTTTTTTATATATTTCTTCAAAATAAGTATTAAGTTTTCTGTAAAAATATTAACTTCTGGATCGATATCGCAGTACATTATTGATAGTGTAGTTACTTAAATATTAAAGGCCCGTACATTTACTAACCAGAGGCACAATCATGCTTTTATTATATTACAACAAATCACTTAGGCAAGGTGAGGTAACTGTGACAATATTCGTCCATGTCTATTTCAGCAATAAAAACGTCGTCAGAGCTTTTGTACAAGAGATGCAGCAAGCACAATACATTGATTGAGCACAAGAGGCAAAGAGCGAGCAAGCAGTCGATCCACGCTACCTGATCCGACGGACGAACCCGCGTACCACCCAAGTGAAAACTGCTCCCATCAATATCCAAACATTTTCAATTTATCATATCCAAATCGAACCGAAAGCAGCATGTGAGGAAGTTAGAACAGCATGATTACAAAAATGACTGAGCGGGAACGGTGCAGGTTGAGTTCATGACATTAATTCCAAGGTTCTTAGTCCTTAGGCCCGTTTAATCAAAATAATTATACCCAATTAAGTATGGACTCCAAAGTTAGCAACAAAAAATAATATAATTAAGTAAGGTAAAGAAACTAACGGAATATGTTTAGAGGTAGAAATTATAATTTGGATGACATAAATGTGTAGGTACCGACTACCTACTGATATATTATGATGTATACTATGAAATAACATCAAATGAAAATACCAGTAAAATATGGTGTTAAAGTAAGGGTGATTCTACACATGGAAGTGGGTGTGAATGTCATTTTCTTGTTCATGTAATCTCTGAAAACGATAATCCATTTCGAACTTCGGACTTGAGTCGCTAGCCATTGAATAGGAGACATGGAATAATTTGATATCGAGCGGCATTGTTCCTTGCATTTCGATAAACAAAACGAGGGAGTATACGTTATGTAAAATATGACGAATGATGTATGCAACATGTGTAATAATGATTTCAGTGATTGTACCGAAGCGAAGTATAACCTAAAACAATAAATACATAAGTCGCACAAACTATAAAAGGGAACTACGTACTTGCACTTTAAAGAAGATAAAATTCAACTGTATCGCGATAAATGTGAAGTGACATTGCCCGTGTTACACAATACCATAAGCAAATTGACGGTTGTGTTAAACTTTGATAGTTAACAGTCAGTAATTTTACTGTTATTTTATCTTTTTTATAGTGCTTTCAGAAATTAAGTTTTAGATATAAATAAATTACTTATATCATCTAAGAAAGTCCTAGAAATATAATTTAAAAATATGCAGGTACGGGATGGGGTAATGGATGAAATGGGGGAAATGGAATTAATGTTATGTAAATATAGGACTAGTTACCATGTGAAATATAAAGCAAATGACATAAAATAGTATGGGATCTATGACAAATTATTATTGATGAATTATGAATAGGATTACGTTACCTCACTAATCCGGAATTTTCAGAACTCGTTAGGGTGGTGCCGATTGGCGGCCGCAACTGAAAAATGACGCCCCATTAGAAACGATATACAGTTTATTTAATTAATAACATTTATAACTTCACCTGAGGTTACTATGCAATAATAGTCTAGTGGTTAGTACTGCGGTCTCCTATTCGGGGAGTCGCAGGTTCGATTCCGGGCACTAACCTCTGACTTTTCTAAGTGCGTTTAAAAAATTAAATAGTGCAGCACAAGCGTCAACGTTGAAGGAAAACATCGTGAGGAAACCTGCACACCTGAGAGTTCATTCATAATGTTCTCAAAGGTGTGTGAAGTCTGCCAATTTGCATTGGGCCAGCATGGCGGGCTATGGCCTATAACCCGTACCCTATCAGTCTGCGTGGCGACGTTGCAGGTGTCGTCGGCGCGCGGCTCGTGGCTCTCCGCCATGCGCAGCATCTGCTGCTGCAGCACCCGCACCAGCCGGTCGCGCTCCTCGAGCTGACCCTGGAACCGATACAAATATGATGATAAATCATGTGTGTGGTTTAATGACTTTAACAATTTTCTCTTCTAGCTTATGTCCGCGATTTCGTCCGCGCAGATTAAGGGTTAAAAGATTAAGGGATGAATTCTTTAATTTTCTGACCTAGCTTGTGTGCTACAATGAGAGTCATCCAACAATGCACTTCCAGGGGCAAGGTCGCAATTCGATCACCTTGGGAGCCCAAATTCTATCGGCTTTTCGAGCTATTTGCCTAGCCAATTGCCACCTCAGCTTTGTAATTCAATGAGTTCGTCAGTAAATCATTGAGGTATCCTACGGATCTCCTCATTACCGATTTGATCACGCAGATGCAGCAGATAGTATGTTTCGAACATACTCGTAGGTCTTTACATCGCTCTCTGAGTGACAATAAGCTTTCTCATGAGATTATTTACTATCGATTATAAACTACAACGTACTATTTAAAAAGCAGTTAATTAACCACACAATGTTCCATTTGCGTTCATTGCTTTCGCTGGGAAGTGGTGTTCAATTATTATAGTTGATGACGCAGTGACGCGCTCAATTAGCGTTTCAATTAAGTGTCTCGTCAAAATATCAGCTAAACATATATTTACTCCACAATCTAGATATGTATCTACAATAATCTAAGGCTACGACTATCTGCTCGGATTTGCCGGCGCGGCATTTAAGGATCATCTTCCGTCACATTGGAACTTCTATATCGAAATAGTTGGAAATTGGAATAATTCCCAAAGATTTAGTTCTCGTTCGGTCAAATAAATTATTATGACTACGATGCACATGTCGAGGATTTCTCTACAGTTCCAGCCGAAGAGCCATAGACATGCTCAGCGTGCTCGAGTACCGACATCGTAAAGGATCCAACCCCTTCTTCTTTAGGGTGATCGGATGATCTCAAATAATTATTGAATTACTAGCTGATACCCGCGACTTCGCCCGCGTAGATTTAGTTTTACTCTGTGGTGACTGGTGGTCGATGGTGCGGTATGTGGTACCTGCAGGTAGACTATCTGGCGGCGCATCTCGGCGCAGGCGTCGGGGTGCAGCGGCGAGGCGGGGGGGCGGCGCCCGTTGCCGCGCGCGGGGCTCTCCGCGCACGCCGCCAGCAACGGGTCGAGAGTTTCACTCTGTGGTGACTGGTGGTCGATGGTGCGGTATGTGGTACCTGCAGGTAGACTATCTGGCGGCGCATCTCGGCGCAGGCGTCGGGGTGCAGCGGCGAGGCGGGGGGGCGGCGCCCGTTGCCGCGCGCGGGGCTCTCCGCGCACGCCGCCAGCAACGGGTCGAGAGTTTCACTCTGTGGTGACTGGTGGTCGATGGTGCGGTATGTGGTACCTGCAGGTAGACTATCTGGCGGCGCATCTCGGCGCAGGCGTCGGGGTGCAGCGGCGAGGCGGGGGGGCGGCGCCCGTTGCCGCGCGCGGGGCTCTCCGCGCACGCCGTTGCAACGGGTCGAGAGTTTCACTCTGTGGTGACTGGTGGTCGATGGTGCGGTATGTGGTACCTGCAGGTAGACTATCTGGCGGCGCATCTCGGCGCAGGCGTCGGGGTGCAGCGGCGAGGCGGGGGGGCGGCGCCCGTTGCGTCGCGCGGGGCTCTCCGCGCACGCCGCCAGCAACGGGTCGAGAGTTTCACTCTGTGGTGACTGGTGGTCGATGGTGCGGTATGTGGTACCTGCAGGTAGACTATCTGGCGGCGCATCTCGGCGCAGGCGTCGGGGTGCAGCGGCGAGGCGGGGGGGCGGCGCCCGTTGCCGCGCGCGGGGCTCTCCGCGCACGCCGCCCGCAACGGGTCGAGAGTTTCACTCTGTGGTGACTGGTGGTCGATGGTGCGGTATGTGGTACCTGCAGGTAGACTATCTGGCGGCGCATCTCGGCGCAGGCGTCGGGGTGCAGCGGCGAGGCGGGGGGGCGGCGCCCGTTGCCGCGCGCGGGGCTCTCCGCGCACGCCGCCCGCAACGGGTCGAGAGTTTCACTCTGTGGTGACTGGTGGTCGATGGTGCGGTATGTGGTACCTGCAGGTAGACTATCTGGCGGCGCATCTCGGCGCAGGCGTCGGGGTGCAGCGGCGAGGCGGGGGGGCGGCGCCCGTTGCCGCGCGCGGGGCTCTCCGCGCACGCCGCCCGCAACGGGTCGAGAGTTTCACTCTGTGGTGACTGGTGGTCGATTGTGCGGTATGTGGTACCTGCAGGTAGACTATCTGGCGGCGCATCTCGGCGCAGGCGTCGGGGTGCAGCGGCGAGGCGGGGGGGCGGCGCCCGTTGCCACGCGCGGGGCTCTCCGCGCACGCCGCCCGCAACGGGTCGAGAGTTTCACTCTGTGGTGACTGGTGGTCGATGGTGCGGTATGTGGTACCTGCAGGTAGACTATCTGGCGGCGCATCTCGGCGCAGGCGTCGGGGTGCAGCGGCGAGGCGGGGGGGCGGCGCCCGTTGCCGCGCGCGGGGCTCTCCGCGCACGCCGCCAGCAACGGGTCGAGAGTTTCACTCTGTGGTGACTGGTGGTCGATGGTGCGGTATGTGGTACCTGCAGGTAGACTATCTGGCGGCGCATCTCGGCGCAGGCGTCAGGGTGCAGCGGCGAGGCGGGGGGGCGGCGCCCGTTGCCGCGCGCGGGGCTCTCCGCGCACGCCGCCAGCAACGGGTCGAGAGTTTCACTCTGTGGTGACTGGTGGTCGATGGTGCGGTATGTGGTACCTGCAGGTAGACTATCTGGCGGCGCATCTCGGCGCAGGCGTCGGGGTGCAGCGGCGAGGCGGGGGGGCGGCGCCCGTTGCCGCGCGCGGGGCTCTCCGCGCACGCCGCTGCAACGGGTCGAGAGTTTCACTCTGTGGTGACTGGTGGTCGATGGTGCGGTATGTGGTACCTGCAGGTAGACTATCTGGCGGCGCATCTCGGCGCAGGCGTCGGGGTGCAGCGGCGAGGCGGGGGGGCGGCGCCCGTTGCCGCGCGCGGGGCTCTCCGCGCACGCCGCCCGCAACGGGTCGAGAGTTTCACTCTGTGGTGACTGGTGGTCGATGGTGCGGTATGTGGTACCTGCAGGTAGACTATCTGGCGGCGCATCTCGGCGCAGGCGTCGGGGTGCAGCGGCGAGGCGGGGGGGCGGCGCCCGTTGCCGCGCGCGGGGCTCTCCGCGCACGCCGCCCGCAACGGGTCGAGAGTTTCACTCTGTGGTGACTGGTGGTCGATGGTGCGGTATGTGGTACCTGCAGGTAGACTATCTGGCGGCGCATCTCGGCGCAGGCGTCGGGGTGCAGCGGCGAGGCGGGGGGCGGCGCCCGTTGCCGCGCGCGGGGCTCTCCGCGCACGCCGCCAGCAACGGGTCGAAAGTTTCACTCTGTGGTGACTGGTGGTCGATGGTGCGGTATGTGGTACCTGCAGGTAGACTATCTGGCGGCGCATCTCGGCGCAGGCGTCGGGGTGCAGCGGCGAGGCGGGGGGGCGGCGCCCGTTGCCGCGCGCGGGGCTCTCCGCGCACGCCGCCAGCAACGGGTCGAAAGTTTCACTCTGTGGTGACTGGTGGTCGATGGTGCGGTATGTGGTACCTGCAGGTAGACTATCTGGCGGCGCATCTCGGCGCAGGCGTCGGGGTGCAGCGGCGAGGCGGGGGGGCGGCGCCCGTTGCCGCGCGCGGGGCTCTCCGCGCACGCCGCCAGCAACGGGTCGAGAGTTTCACTCTGCAACCAACATACAGGAGGACATCTTTGTAGCATGATACTGACAAACTTCTTACCAGGCTTTTTAGACCAGCTTATTTCATCAGAGCTGTAAAAGACGCGCACCGTAGGGCCGTCGGTATACACCACACACCTTCTAGTATTTACTAGAATTTGGAAATAGTCAGAATTTTTCAGCGAATTCCCCGCGTCCCCAGCTGGATGTTCGCCGGATGTACTCGTATTTTAACAGAAAATTTCGTTGTTGGGAAAGTTTTCGTTGATGGGAGGCATAATACTAATTGCATAGTTATTACAAAAGTTTGCATAGCTCTCGATGCTGATACTTTGCTTCAAATAAACCTTTATTCAAGTAGGTATCAAGTTATTTGCTGTCGAAAACACGCCATCCCTAGATTGCAGAAATGCGTTAGCAACGCGTCAGCAGAAATGGCTTGTAATTCAAATTCACAGACACGTTCACAATTTGGACACGATTTGTTTTTGCCCCCATATTTTATTTGAAACAAGGTATACTTACTCAGATATACGTATAATGTACATATGCATCGAGAGAGTAAAACCATGTTTCTGTATAATAAAAACGAGAAACATGATAATGTTCTATGTTTGCGTTTAAAATATGGCGTGCGTGTAAACTCGCAGCCTGAGGATCCAAGTGGATTGATAATAAGGTCGATTAAACTTAAACACGTAAATGGTTTTATTAACAGAACCGCTTACCGCAGTCAATTGGATTGCTAGGTGAGTGAACCCAACGCAATAGAGCAATGGACTAATCACTAACGGATACATTTGTACCTTTATTTATGTATGCAATGGATTGAATTGCTTCAGTGAAGAGAATGAACGTAAGAACAAAAATAGAATTTTTAGCATTAGGTATTTGTAGTAAAAATCTGTCAAAAACATTAGTTAAAGTTTATTTAAAACTAACTTTTTCCCGCGAATTCGTCAGCGTAGAGGTAGATTTAAAAAAATCCGCTGGAACCCTCTGTTTTGCCTGTATAAAGGGAAGCCTATGTCACTCTCCATCTCCAAGTCCTCAAATATCCATGCGAAAAATCACGTCAAGTGATTGAAGGACGAACCAACCAACCAACCAACATACACACTTTCGTATTTATAATATTAGCAAGGATTATCTCTAATTTTTGTGCACAGGACGATCGATCAAATAATATAACAAGGTCAAAAAAAAAGTTTTAAAAATATATAAATTAAATTTAAAAAAATAAATATTTAAATTAAAAAATATAAATTAATTTTATTTTTACTTGGAATAATTATATTATTATTTCATACTAAGATAATAATTATTCGAGGTACTTTCATCATAAAAGGAAATAGTCAAGATAGCGAGGTTTTTGAATTGTGTCGTTTCTTAGTTCCTGCAAGGCTATGATGAGTGGAGCCTGGAGCGTGGCGCCAGAGCTACTTAAACACGCGCATCTCTGGAAAAGCCGGTGAACTTTGGTTTAATAGTTTCTTATCCCGTTTGCCCTATAGCAAAGTAGAGAAAAATGACTAGCTTTAATTAATAATAATAATTTTCGTAGGTATACTTATTATGAGTTTATGCTCAAAAAGAACAAGCTTTTTGTTCATGGTGCCTAGCAAGGCCCACTTTTTGCAAAATCCTGAATTTGAAGAATAGGGCACTGTTCTTTAGTAAAAAACAAAAGGTGAATTTATATCCACCCTTTACATTAAAAATACATTAGTGTATTTAAATTGCATAAAAAATATAAACAAAATTGTATAAGTTCTTTTCTATAGGTTGTCTGGTAAATATGTCTTGTCTGTCTTGTCTATGTCACTTTTTGTATAAGATACTTACTCGTATTTCATGTACCACATTCTCTTTAATTTATGTACGCAATAAAGTCGCTTACATAAATAAAATTATACCTTATATATGAAAATCGATTCTTAAGGAGTAAACTCCAATAAACTCCAATAAAGCATTACTGATAGGTATTATAAATGCGACAGTGTGTTTGTTTGTTGGTTTGTCCTTCAATCACGCCGCAACAAAGCCACGGATCGACGTGATTTTTTGCATGGGTATAGTTGAGGACATTGAGAGTGACTTAGGCTATTTTTATCCCGGAAAATCAACGAGTTCCCGAGGGATTTTAAAAACTAAATCCATGCAGACGAAGTTGCGGGCATCAGCTAGTAAATAAATGAAAAAGCTAGTGTTCATAAAATATGTATAGGATGGACATAAAGGATGTCGGACGGACTCTTAGTTCAATCAGTTTCGTAGTATAGTTCTTGCAATTCACGAGGGCGACTGACTTATGGTTGTGTGTGTGTCGTATCTGTATAAGTGTGAGTGAGCGCAATGCTCGCGCCTGCCCGCTCCCACCTAGGCTTTGACAGGCACGCACACTTATGCAATGTGCATGTACACGAAGTAACCACAAGTAAAGCTCACTCGCCTTCGTGAATTGCAAAAACTGTAGGTACTAAAGTAATGTACAAGAGCCAAACTCATAATACCGAGTTGGTTACTTACACTCATCGAATGATGCTCCTCCCCGGGCTGCGATGCGTGCGGCAAACAAGGCAATGCAACCAAAACATAAACAAACTGTTACAACACAAAACAAATCAAGCAAAACAAATATTAAATCAGCATTCTCAATTAGAATTTATAACAACAAAAGGGTGCGTAGTTATAATAAAATTAATAGCAGCGTTTTACCTGAAAATAAAACGCATATTAAAATACTTACCTCACTGGAAGCTTTATATTGAGAGTAGCATTTCCGTTTCCGTCGATTTCTTGTCAGTTTTCGTACTTTTATTGACGTCACATCCGCTATGTGGCGCCACCTGGCGGCGTCGTGCTCACAAAGTTTTCGTTAAATTTTGAGCTCGGCCCTTGGTTCATTGGCTCAATATCACCAGGCAGGAATTACTGAAAGCTTCCAGTGAGGTAAGTATTTTAATATGCGTTTTATTTTCAGGTAAAACGCTGCTATTAAACTACTTGACCGTCACTGGAAGCTTTATATTGAGACCCTGTTTGTTTTCGCCTGGTGACGCCACATGCTAGATTATTATATCGTTATACTTCTACGCCAATGTGATCATATTATTATTATTATAAAGCATCAAAACAATGTCAATCAGTAATGTGTTGTGTTTCTTAAAAAGAATTTCAATTCAATTTTAATCATAACCAATATAAACGTCAATATAACAAACAACCAACTATAAGTTAATTGGATTGAACAATTGAGCGACACTTTTCACGTCTATAAATTTTTTGAAATGTATTGACTGATTGCCATTTCCCGCGAGCCAAGATTTCATCGATGGAATTATTTTCCAACCAACTCTTGGAAGCTACCACGGAGCGAACGCTACCAGGAGTAGCAGCGTCTTTGAACAAGGTTTTGACCCGGCCTACTATAACTGTACGCGAGGCGGGTTTAGCCAAACCTCTTACTGTTACAAATAACTTACTGGAGTTTGCTGCGTTACGAGGGTTAAGGTTACGATTATTCTTATTCACGAGCAATATCCAGCCTGACTGTCTATAATTGCTGGGTTTCTGACCCGAATTGAGGCCAAAATATCATAAAATCATTACTTTTTACACAATGCTTGTCATCTACTCTAAGTAAAGTTAGGTGATTTATACGTCTTCCTGAACATAACAGTAATAATACTGCAATATAACGAGATATTTGAAACTTTTATTATTTTATTATTATTTGAAACGTTTATTTATTTATTTATTTATTTATTTCGATTATACGAAGCCAAATCACTAACATCCCAAACTGGTGGTTTGGAAACCACTGGGTTCTTAAATGTAATTGGTTATAACATGTGCTTCACAAGAACATAATACTCAAGTTGCTCGATGTCTCAGCTCGATGCTCGAGGTCTCGAAATTATGTAAATTTCGAGACCACAGATTTGTGTAATAGAATTGTGTTATAAGATAATTTATTATTCAAAATATATAGATCTGCCAAAAACTAATAATTTTATTTTAAGACCAAAAGGCCAAATTTTCTAAGCTGATTCATAAGCTTACAGGGTAGATCTTCGCCAAGATTTTTTAAGTAATGATAACTGTGCCGAGTTACATATTTCTATCGCTTCTATCAGACTACCCCCACATTTCCAAACTTCGAGCACGATATCCTCGACTTTCGGAGATGGCAGACCCGTTGCTATATCAATGAGAGACTTGTCTAGGTGCCTCACGGTCAGTGGTGCAGTTAGCGCTCGGGCTCCGAGGTCCGTGCGCCAAAAAACTTTCTCCCATCGAGGTACCATTATTAAGAAAATTATCGTGGACTGATTCAGATGAGTCAGGACTCTCGGTATTAAGAACGATGACGGGAAGACCATGGGATACACACAAAGAAAATTCCATGGGACACTGAATCCGTCGTGGAATAGAGCATCGTTCCCCATTTCACAAACACTATTTCCACGCAAGGTGGTTGTAAATGCCACTCTGGTGGTGGGCGATGACGTGACAAATGATCCGCATGATTGTTGTATCTGCCCGATATATATTGTACGCTGTGATCAATTTAGTGGTGATGTAATAGCTCGAGGATTTGGAACGTATTTTCAATAGTGGTAGTGCCTTCGTCCCTCCTTCCTTGCGTAAATGAGCTACTGCTGTCTTGTAGCACTGATTCAGGACTGAGCTGTGTCGTAAGAACTGAACATGATTCTGAAGGGAATTTAGTATGGACAACGTTTCCTTTTGATTGGAATGTAGTGTTTGTTCCTTTTATGACCAGTATCTGATGGAGGAAGATTGTTCAGCATTCAGCCCCAAACATGATCCGAGGCATCCGTCACTAAGAAATTGGTGGAGGGTAATTGTGGAGTCGTCAGTAACTGGCAATTCTGATTCTACCATATCGGTTACCTTATGGCATCTGGCTGTAATAGATAAGTCAGGGATGGGTCTGGAAGTGTTTTTGAACATCGGTGATTGAGCCATCCTTGTGCGACTACGAAACTGGCAAAATTTAGAATACTTATTATTTTCTGCAATTCTTTTACAGCGATTTTTCTTTCCTTTGTAATCTGACTCACTTTTCTGACTGTTATTGATTTTTTCCTTGGGAAAAATTTTTGATTGTGCCAGGGTCTCCATAGTATTCCTAAATAGAACCGATTTTCCGAAATTTATTTGCCAGCCCAGGCTCTGTAGTAACTGTACCGTGATTTTGACATGATTGCGTAGCTTCTGCAATTTTTGATTTGTAATAAGAAAATCGTCCTTGTATACGAGGCGTAGGAAACGCCTTTGAGACTTTTTTATTTTTACATGAAAGTAGGCTTGTGTTATGTCGACTTTGCGTAACCAGTCTTGAGGTTGAAGAAAGTCTGGAATGCGGTACATGTTTATTAAGTGGAATTGTTCCGCCTGTACATATTCATCAGATCTTTGAGCTTTAATATTGGTCGGGCTTCGGCACCAGAAACAGTGCAGACAGGAAGCTCGGTGTGCAAGGTGCAACCTTTAAGATCCATTGCTTTTTAATTTTGTATATTATTGCAGACATTTCCTCCAAAAAGGAGTGTGAAATGTCTTTCTGCTTGTATTGGGACAAAGAAGGGTATGCAATACCCTTGAATTAACCTTTGTATAACAACAGGTGCCCCCGTTTTCTTCCATTGTGAAAGACGGTGCACTAATCGGCCTGTTTGGAAAGAAGTCGAGTCAACTTCTCTAGTTTCCTCTGGAGGTTCTAGGCCCAGATCATCCTCCGTGGCTTCCTCGTACGGGCCGCGAGCCCCATAGGTGAAAGGATTCTTCATCCTTTGTATTCATAGTATGGTCATATTCCCTTTTGGAAGATTGACCTTTGTAGGCATCATTGATACGTTGGTTTCCACCCCACTAGGGTGGGTTATAATGTCCATGCAGGAAGTCTGCAAGCATTGTCCATGCTGAGTAGTTCCACATGGAACGGGAACGGAAACGCAACGAGCACCTTGCCCCGGGAGGGGCGGTGACCAGATTTATTAGTATTTATCTACCCTGCGAGGGTGGGTCATAATGTTCATGCAGGAAAGTCTGCAAGCATTTTCCATGCCGAGTAGTTCCACGCGATGGAACGGAAACATATCTAGCACCTTGCCCTCGCGAGGGGCGGTGATCAGATTTATTAGTATTTATCCACCCCGCGAGGGTGGGTTATAATGTTCTTGTAGAAAAGTCTGCAAGCATTGTCTTTGCCGAGTAGTTCCACGCGATGGAACGGGAACGTATCTAGCACCTTGCCCCCGCGAGGGGTAGCCATCAGATTTATTAGTATTTATCCACCCCGCGAGGGTGTGTTATAATGTTCATGCAGGAAAGTCTGCAAGCGTTGTCCATGCCTAGTAGTTCCACGCGATAGAATGGAAACGTATCTTGCACCTTGCCCCCGCGAGGGGCGGTGATCAGATTTATTAGTATTTATCCACCCCGCGAGGGTGGGTTATAATGTTCTTGTAGAAAAGTCTGCAAGCATTGTCTTTGCCGAGTAGTTCCACGCGATGGAACGGGAACGTATCTAGCACCTTGCCCCCGCGAGGGGTAGCCATCAGATTTATTAGTATTTATCCACCCCGCGAGGGTGTGTTATAATGTTCATGCAGGAAAGTCTGCAAGCGTTGTCCATGCCGAGTAGTTCCACGCGATGGAACGGAAACGTATCTAGCACCTTGCCCCCGCGAGGGGCGGTGATTAGATTTATTAGTATTTGTCAGCGTTAAGTTGTGCGAACCGAACCAGCCTTTTCCAATGCAGTCGTAAATTGCTCCGAATTAAACAAATGAGTAGCTGAAGGAGGTATTTTATTCAATGACGCTTTCACCAAGGGGTCGCGAACCTGGCTCGTATAGTTTCACGGCGCGTCTCAATGCTATCTGCTTTGTGGCCACACTAATTGTAAAAGATCCGATGAAATTTTATAAAACTCACCTGCCTGGCCCAAGAAAATAATACTGATAGCAATAATTTTAAGATGCAGTGTGTGATAGCTGCAATAAGCTTGCGTTTGGCTAGATGACGCAAGGTATCATACATTTTACCTCCTCGTTTGTTTCTAGGTCTATGAAACCTCAACATCGAAGTAAAATTTAAGCACTTTGATTCAATTTCACGCTGAGGTTCATCAGGTGTGACATGTTCACCACTAACTTGGGCATCAATTTCGTCATGATTAGCTGTAATCTCATTATCATTCGAAGTTACAATGGATTTGTGTAACTCACTAATCTCTAGATAAACTAGGATTCTTATATTCCACCTTTCCCTTAATATTTGAGCTACCCAATTTGTCTGTGATTAGCCCGAACGGCAGACAAGTAGCTAGCTAGCTAAGATAGCTACTGCTAGATGACCGGCCAAGTCATTCGGTAAATTATCCATAACTGAAATTCAAAGTATGTTAACAACGGCTATAAAAATAAATATAAAAGGAAGGTAGTCATTATTTTTTCTAACGTGTACGAAAACATTAAAATACAAAATTTTAATTTTAAACAAATATTAACCAGTGATCCGAACGGGAAACCCGTTAAAAAATAATGATCACTTATTATTTTTATACAAGTAGGTACTTACTGCGAATTTCACACACGAAATACACTTACACTTAATATATAAGCTTTGCAATGTTACGTATAGACTGCTTGCAAGCTGTTGCTTCGACGGAAAACAAAACGCCAATGAACCAAGGGCCGAGCTCAAAATTTAACGAAAACTTTGTGAGCACGACGCCGCCAGGTGGCGCCACATAGCGGATGTGACGTCAATAAAAGTACGAAAACTGACAAGAAATCGACGGAAACGGAAATGCTACTCTCAATATAAAGCTTCCAGTGACGGTCAAGTAGTTTAATGTGCCATTTGTGTGAAAAATTAAGTTAGTTTTAAATTAGGTAGCTCAATTAACCAATTGATAACCAAAGAGTTATTTATCGTTTTTGCTTCGGTTTTAATAAAAGTAAGATTATTCAACTTTATTTTATGTGGAACGTCCGTGATACCTTCATCTTTCACGGAAGTCGTAGACTAGAGGAAAATATTATCATTATTATCACTATTATATTAGAAACGATGTAAATAGATTTACTATTTGGAACAAAACCGTGGTGCAAACGAAAGATTTTTGCTATTAAACAAAATTAACGTCTACCCTCATTAAAAATGAAAATTGCCGTCGGGCGTCGATCATCATTTTCGCAATGAACCTACTTCCATTATTCGTGACTGGCCACACCTGGCTAGTGAATTTATATCTATTGCAAAACCAATCTTCTAATCACTAGTGACTACCCACATGGTAGAAATTTTCCCAGTATTGTCTTTGAACGAGTTAAGATCTAAATGAGTTAGCGGAGTCAGCATTATTATGTTAGATAAGTACTTACTCTACTCGGTACTAACTGTAATGAAACGTTACTAATTATACAGTTCCACTTGAATAGAATATAGCAAAAGTGAAATAATGAATCTACTTGGTTATAATATCTATCATTTTAAGCATTTTAAGACATCAAAATGTGATTACGAAAGATAATAATATTAAACACGCGAACCCATTAGCTGCGTGATATATACAACATGCTTAGGTACAATTTAATTTCATAAGTCATTAAAAATCTCTAAAATCAGTTAGGTTTTTTTTTAATAATATTTTAATAAGTACAAAACATCGTCAGCGTCACATAATCATCTATTCTACTGAAAAGTTAGTTTTCTCAAATTTGCTCGGAAATCGCTTCTTTATTTAAAAAAAACGAAACGTCAATTGGCTCATTGCTGGCGTGGCGCCAGCAATTACGTAACAGGACAATAATGTAAATTGCTGGACAGGTACGAGGTTTTTAAAATGTACACTTTCCTCTATTAGGTGTTTCTCCTCTGTGATTAGGTGTTTTAAATGTGTATTTCTTTCGCTGAGTTATACAATTTAAAAAAATAAGAATGAATTTTTTTTTTAATGGAACAAACAGAGCGTGGTTTAATTGGAGGTAAAGAATTATTGGTGACTGGTGTTTTCTTTTACAATATATTTCTTGTTCTGAAATAAAAATGGATTCGGAATCGGATGAAGAACACCACCAGATATGGCGGAAGAAGCTAAAATTCTATCAGAAAATCTTTAACATGAAATAAAACAGTGTTTCTTTAATTATTTTTTTGTTGTTTCCTCGCAAATTAGAGAAAAGTACTATATAAGCCTCGGCCGAAATAGCAATTCATGGCCTCGTTTACTTAAAAAGGCCTCGGCTAGCGCCTCGTCCTTTTAAAATCACTTGGAAGTCCTCGACTTCGCCTCGGCCTTCCAATGTTACTCGTCCATAAATGGCTTTATTCCGAGCCTCGACAATAATGTACTATTTCATGCGAATTAAAACATACCTACAGTCTATACTTTCTCTACTTTGACAGAAAAATCTAAATTTTTGTAAAGTACGCGCACTTTTACCAGGTATGTCTGACGTTTTTCTTTAATTAAAACTAATTCATTTATTCTAACTTTAGGAATGTTAATTAAAGTAGTTACAAACGTTGTCTATTTATGTACACCTGGAAATTTAATTTTTATATACCTAAATTAAAAGACACAAAAAGCTCTAATGAAATAAAGCAATAAAAACAAAGGTCTAAGATTATTATAACGATGTAAAATTAAGTTAAAATAGAGAGAGATGATCGTGCTGCGTGCAGCGTAAATTTAAGTCGTAAACTGACCTCCTGTAGGACCCGCTTGAGTTGCAAGAGCAAAGTCTTGATGTCGACGACATCTTGCAGCAGCGAGGACGGGGCGGGCGCGGGCGACGTGCTACCATCGCTGATTCCCGCGTCGGACGGCGTCTGAGCGCGCGAGCGCTGGAGAAGGCGAGCTGTGCGGACGGGAAGACTGGCCCTGGAAACAATGAGACAGGTACACGTAATGTGGGGTTTCCACTGCAAAAGGGTCAATCATGAGCAACCCATTATCGTCTCACTACTGAGCGCAGGTCTCCTCTCAGAGAAGGGTTATAGGCCATAGTCCACCACGCTGGTCCAATGCGACTTGGTAGAGCTTCACAAACCTTAGAGAACATTTTGGAGAACTCTCAGGCGTGCAGGTTCCCTCACGATGTTTTCCTTTACCGTTGAAGCGTGTGATATTAAATTGCTTAAACGCACATGAGTATTGATAATAATGAGCGAAAATGGCTAAGCGAGATGGATTCTGAGTACACCAAATAGGTTTGCCCTTTCACTAACAAAGAGTTTTGATGGTTGCCTAAACGCTACTTTGCGAGCAAGCGAGCTCATTTTGTATTCATTATGCTCTCTCAGTACTTTTCGCTAGACTTTTTGTTGGTGAAAGTGCTTGTATGGAGTTTTTCTCTGCAAGTTAAAGTTTAAACGGAGCGCATTCGGTGCTCGCTTCGCTCGCGGCCAAAACCGCGCTTTGGGCCGGCTACAAACTCCGGAATTCATTAAAGAAAAGAACTACTATCTCCTTTAAAAAACCCTAAAAGTAACATGAAATACCAAAATCAAAACCACAATAAGCCCTGAACCTACTCAAATATTATATATTTTAAATATCATGGATTTCAAACCGTGTAGACTATGGCCACTTAATCTAAGATGGCCACATTATTTGGAATGTCAGCAAGATTTTGTCAGCAACAGCATAAAACAGTCGTAGTCGTGTTCATGTTATACATGTGTTGTTATATTCAATCGTGGGATCTAAAGGTGTGTTAATGTAGAGGTTATTATTTTATTACCAGAACACGTATTTCGAATAGTAACGTTTTTATAATAAACACTACTATTCGAAATACGTGTTTTTAAATACTTACTTACAGGACTGATTCAGATTTAGGGTATGTAGAGCGCAGGGGCTAGTCTACCTGCCCTAAATCTATGGACAGAATTTACTAATCTGATAATACGCGTTCATTTCATCGATTTATTCTTGTCTTCTTTACACAAAAATTAGATTGCAAAAATTAGGTACCTTTATGAAACATAATGAACTACAGTCCTATTATTAACATGTCATATTGCAGGGCGTGTCGCGTCAACTATTGTAGAAGGCTAATTTGCGAAGTGTGACCGATTTTATTTCTAATTGAAATTATGAGGAAATAGAATCAACAAATAGGTAGGTATATCCTTACATTATTCATCAATTCAAGAGAAGGATACATTTGTAAAATTATGAGACTACGTTTTATGCGTCAATCCTTGAAGTTTAGAGAACATTATTATTAGCCCAATTAGGTGACACTCAGCAACGATTTGATTTTTACTGACGTATAAGGGACACCATAACGCCTACGGATGAAAACTCATGACGATGGGCATATTCATTTTCAATATTGTTAGCGCTTTCCTTAGGTACTCAAGAATTAATATTTCACGTAGAATAATATGCTAATTTAAGTAATTCTAGTTGAATTCTAAGATTAATTGAGAAACTTAAAGAGCATTTAATGAACACTTGTTATTTGTTGTTCATATGCAGAGAGAACTGATATGGCAATGACTGGTCTTGAATCATTATAGACATACACAAAAAGAAAGAAAGAATACTAAGAGATCTAGTGTGACCTCATTTAGACTGGCTAAGTAGATAAACGGTAGGTTGCTTCTTCTTAATTTAGAGGAAAATCATGATGGTACAAGTAGGTAGGTATGTAATAGGTAGGTATGAATATGGATGGAACCATAAGAAATCGTGCATTTTCCATACTTCGTGACATTGGCGATGTTAAGAATAATTTGATGGGGTAGACATATATAGCAAACATACCATCTAAGCAGAATATTGATAAAATGCTTGCATATATATTTACATTATGCTTACAAAATATCTATTATAATCATTTATCAGATTGCTTAGGTACATATACCTACAATCGATAACACTCAATTTTAAAAACAATGACTTATGCGTTGATTCAACCATTTCAACCTTATTGTTTTGGATGGATACATTTTGAAATAGAATCAATTTATTAGTATAAGTGAAAATTAGCAAAATCAAGATCAAAAAGATAATATCAGATAATGTAGTAGTGGAAGCAGTGATAGCCTAGTGGTTCCGACTGTGGTCTCCTATTCGGGAGGTCGCAGGTTCAATCCCGGGTATCCCTCTGAATTTTCGGAGTCAAGTGCGTTTAAGCAATTAAATATCACTTGCTTCAACGGTGAAAGAAAACATCGTGAAGAATCCTGCACATCTGAGAATTCTTCATAATGTTCTCGAAGGTGTGTGATGTCCGCCAATTCGCATTGGGCCAGCGTGGTGGATTATGGCCTATAACCCTTCTCTGAGAGGAGACCTGCGCTCAGTAGTGAGCCGTTGATGGGTTGCTGATGATGATGAATGACGATGACTGCAGTAGTAATTAGTAACTAGATATTTCTAGTAATCCTAGATTAAGATACTTACTAAACTTTACCTTGTTCTAAACGATTGTGGAAAAACGAGCGAATTTTACGTGTGGCCAAACACACATCCTACTACGAGCACATATTATACTACCTACATCGTGAACGCAACGCACTTTGTTTTACCAAGCCATTTCTGCTGTCACTTTGCTTTCGCAATTTAAGCTGCAAATAAAGTTGGGATTTTTTCTAAAACAAGGTTTTAAGAAATAGCTTATGCTGTTATTGTTTCAATAATGATAAACATTACTGTAACAATAGGTTTACCCAGGTAAATAAAATGACCGGCAGCTGAAGTGTTTGCTATCTTCATGTAAGTTTCTGTATGATTTCCTCATAAGATAAGTGAAGCCATTACTAAAGCATAATTAAAATTTATGCGATTTCGACTAAGGCCAATAGAGCATGAAGGGAATAAACGAAACAGTGCAATTTCGTAATTTAAATGGCCCATAAGCGGCCTTAACATGCAAAATTTTATAGGTACATTTATTACACAACAATTGTAGATTTTTGGTTGCTGATGAAATTTACTAGTCACAATCAAAAACCAAATTCTTCGCTAGGTACTTAAGTACCGTATTTCAAATCGCGCAAATTTAAAATATGAATGCACTTTTTCACTTGTCCTTTATAAAGGACAATAATATAATAACATATAGGTATTTATAATGTCGTTAGTTTTAATGGGATTATTAATTCAATTTAACTACCGAAATAGGTATTTCGCACGGGAAGCGTGCATAAACTTCGACTTGGCCTTGCCTTAAAGCCGACCAATCACACTTAACATACAAAGCAACAGGTTCTGTTCTCATTTACTTTAATAAAGACAATTCTAAAATAATACCATTCTACTGTTTGGAAACATTCACCTGTCATCCGCTGATCCGATATCATCATGGATAATAATATCAAACGATAAAGACACTTGTTACACCGATAAACATTTGGGAAATCTAATCCATACGTTTCGAATTCGATATCTACTTATTAAGCAACTGAAATCAATTTAGGTAACTGTACCTAACCGACGTACTAAAAGAGCATAACTGCATAACGTGGAATTGATTTCACGAGTATCACGAGACCAAGTTGTGTGACACGCGATTCGGCGGATTATTCTCTAAGAGCACCTGTATTGCTTGGCCCGTTGGCTGCGAAGGCTGGGAGCTGGGCTGTTGGACCTTCCGGCGGGCTCGGCGACGTGAAGGTCGGTCTTCTGTCTCCGCGCGCCCAGCGCCTGCCCTGCACTCGGCTTCGAAGCCGCGGGACGCATCGCGAGAGATTTTTACGGCGCGCACGCACTCGGTCGACTGAAGTTCGCCAGCCCGCGCTATCGCTGCCACCGCCAGCTCGCCCGGAAAAATCAGATCTCTCGGCGACCCTAGCCATTCACGCCGAACGGAGCGCGATCGGTGCACAGATTTCTTTTGTCACACTCTGTTTCAAACTGGCGCTATAATTGAGAAGGAAGTAGGTAGTCGCAGATTATGCACCACCTACATATACCTCTGGCGGTTAGATTCCTTGACATTTGAATCTCCTTCGCGTAACGTTCCAAAGTGCCTGTCACCGGTGGTCGCTTTTGGCCGTGCTTTCAGTTTGCCAATAGGGGCATGTCGACTGACGCAGCCAGGTGTGTCGGAGCAACTGAACGTCGAATAAAACTACTGAGCAGCGGCGTCACACTACGTCACGCTCGCTGCTTCTCACAAAACACTTTCTTTTGCTCACGAGTCATGAAAATACACGAGTTCACTGTCATCGTTCCGCGCAAGGAGTGTCTTTGCAAAAGTGTCTTTGTTTTATTGGCGTTTTCACGGATTATACTAAGGGTATTAACCTTAATTATCATTGATATGGCTTGTTTCTCGAGGAGCTTGTAGGTCAGTGTCACGAATTGGAAACGATTGTTTATTTTGTACGGGGTCGCCGGTGGCGGTGTGGTGGCCGGCCACGAAAACGTCCATCGCGCATGCGTTCAGCCGCTCAATAACTCCAGCCCTGCTCCAGCTGACTCACTGCTCACAGGCCATTATTATAATGATACTCGAGATACGCGTGAAACAATGGCTTTGTGAAATCTAAACAACCAGTTGCATTTTCATATTACGCAGGATCATTTATCATAATACCGAAGATACGTATTTCATCATATCAGATCTTCACCTAATTTGAATGGGACCTACCTGACGGTATGTCCTATTGAAATCGGTTCAGATTTGATGGAGTGGAGTAACATGACAAAAAAAAAACTTGAGAGGTGTCAAGGGACACCCGGATGGAACGTAGTTCCTTTCGATTACATTGTGTTCGGTATTTTCGCGGTACAAGTCCGGCAGTCGCCTAATAGTTCAAAGTCGATGGTTCGAATCCCAGCTCGACAGACCGAATTTTCCATTTTCAATTTTATTTTAAACAATTTCTACATGTGGAATTTTTCCCTAATTTTTTATAACTTATAAGTTATAAAAAATTAGGTAGTTGAAAATAGAAAATTCAGTCTGTCGAGCTGGGATTCGAACCATCGACTTTGAACTTTTAGGCGACTGCCGGAGCCACTAGGCTACGGAGACACAATGTTGTATCGCGAAAATACCGAATTACCGAACACAATGCAAAATTCACATTCAACAAAAAAGTGTCGGTTTCAAAAATATGTCGAGTGTCGGTTCCTTAATTTTTTCCGTCTAGCCCCCTTCCGTACCGCGCGATATGGAACTTACGTTCCAAAAATAGGCGTCGAATTGATAACCTCCTCATTTTTTTTGAAGTCGGTTAAAAAGGCTCGCAAAGAAGAGGTAGGTGACTACCTACCCATCTACCTAAGCAACCCGTAGTTGTTGAAAGTACCTCATGATGTCAACGGCGGCAAATGAGTAGCATTAACACTGAACAATATCTAACATCAGCTAGACAAAGGCGGGGCTTCTTTTTGTTTGAGGGCCACGAAGCGTGTGACAATGTTGTTGTCGACCAAGCGAGACTGTAGTAGACATGGAAACACTTCTAATTTAACGGTACAAAAAAGCTTGGTTTAGTTTAATGGTTCAGAGGAAGTCGAATTGTAAGCTAAATTAATATTTACTTAGTTTCTTTGATTTTTCTTTAGATGTAATACTTTATTAAAGTTTCGTATGGTAATTGACACTGGTTATTTAGTTGTTGCACTAATTATTATTACCTGCTCAGATTTTTTTCTTATTCCCTCATATTTTTAAAGCTTCTGTATGAACACTTTCTTGTAGAGATAATAAGTTGTCCATTGTGCAAGTCCGTTTCCATTATTAAATTCTTAGATTTATTAAAAATGTAAATAAAAAAAAAATATTGAAATCAGTTTAGATTTGATGGAGATATGGATGAACATCGACAAAAAAAAATAAAAAAAATACGCGTCGAATTGAGAACCTCCACGTTTTGTTTTTTTTGAAGTCGGTTAATTATGTAATAATGTTTGGCTAAATACTAGTGACTTCAAGTCGGGATGAGTTGATCAAATTATTGCTTTATTGTAATATTCAGTATATGCAATATATGTATGCAATAACTATAGCTATAATTTCATTCAAAATTTTAAAAAACCGGCCAAGCGCGAGTTGGACTCGCTCACCGAGGGTTCTGTACTCCTGCAGTAAAAGTAAAACGATGATATATGTTTTTTTAAATTACAGTGGATTTCATTTGTTACGACCTTGGTTATTTCCCCCTTTTTTACTTAAACTAAAAATTATTTTCGATTTTTTATATTCCAATGATATTGGGCCACTGTGGGCCAATAATCGACTGTGACAGACGGACGGACGGAGAAAGTCTCACCATTTTGGTACGGAACCCTAATTAATCTTGTGGAATCAATTTTAAAGCAAGTTTTATGTAGGCTATTAAGTAGGTATTTCAGAGATTTGCGTCAGACTAGTATGTCCATGTTGGCCAATAAATCTCATATTTCCTTGGCTTCGTGGTTATTGTTTTCCAATATTTTGAAAGTCGGTAACTCAATAGCTATGGATTACCTCAACAGCGGTGAAATCAAGGTCTAACGAGTAACGGTGACCATAATTGGTAAATATAGGTAGGTTGGTATATTTTAGAAACAAGAAACAACCAATTTTTATGTCGCTAATAATATAATATTGTCGCAATAGGTACCTACGTTACTTATCGTCGCTTTCATGCAAGCACATAGAGTAAAAAAAATTAAAATTGATTTATTTTTTGCTCTTAAAAGTAGTAAAGGCACTACCGCCATTTCGAAAATTAGAAGGTAGCAAGAATCAAGATATTTCGCCACTTCTGAACTTTAAATATTTAAAAAAATCGGCCAAGTGCGAGTCAGGCCTCGCTCTTTTAGGGTTCCGTACATATGACCAAATCCCCTTTCTAGACTAACTAGGCATTTAAATATCTTAGTTCTTAGATACTAAATTAGCATATTTTGAAAAATGCTCGTTTGTTTTAGCCACAATTACTTATAAACCGCATCATAAATTGGTGTTTTCAGTATTTTTTGTTTAAATAAACTATATAGTACATAATATACACAAATTTCAAATTCCTAATTAGTTTAGTTTTTGAGATAGAGCCCTTAACAAAAGTGGTCTAAAACAGAAAACTTTGACGGCCCCCCATTTCTTCATTTTTGTAGCTAAAAAATAATAAAAAATATATTTGAACTCTACTTAATGAGTTCTAGACAGTGACACCCCACATGCTAGGGTAAAAAAAATAAAATTTTATTTCGACTCCTTATCCATGTATGAGCCGGGAGCCCTCTTTATTTTTTAATTTAATTTAATTTTTATTATTTGTTGTTATAGCGGCAATAAAAATACACACTCTGTGAAACTGTCTACCTATTACGGTTTACGAGATACAGCCCGCTGACAGATGGACGGACGGACGGACGGACGGACAGACGGACTGCGGAAGCTTAGTAATAGGGTCCCGTTGGCACCCTTTGGGTACGGAACCTCAAAATTAGCTAATGACTGACTGTCTTTGTACAGGCTCAAAAAGTTATTGCATACCTGTTTAATGTAAGTAATGTAAGCTATAAACATTAAGTTAAAGCGTACCTATTTTGTGTAAGTAATGTAAGTTATAAACATTAAGTAATACACAGTCTCTCCGATCCCCTAGTGTGAATACGACCTGAAAGCCACACTTAAAAACTCTGTGTATTACATTAATAATTCAATGGTGTATTAAAAGAATTTAGGGGAGATACGAAGGGATGGCTACAAAAGATGCAGAAGGGTCGTAACACTTAAATCCTCATACCATAATGCATGGCACACTTGCGCGAGCTCAATAAACCGAACATACATAATATAATATGTATTACAGATAGAAAGTTAAACTACGTAAAATTTCATACTTATACGGATATCCACTGCAGATATATTTAAAACATAAAATTTGATGAACTCTCCTAACTTCATTAACACGAATGATGATGAAAAGTAGGTAAATCTTTATGTTATCTACGTAATTAAATATGTATATATAATAATATTATAATAACTACACAATATTAATACACTTTCACAGTTTTATATAATGAAGAGATCTTTGCGATAGTCACATCTCGTGAGGGTGCTGTATCGGAGTGAAACGAATCATGTAAAAAAAACTCAATTAACTCTCATTTAATTCGCATTCTAAAAATAATTGCATAATTTAAAACATACTAATGTAATATCGTTTCGTTACATTAGATGACGCATTATATTAGTTGTTAAAAAGTGATACATCATTCAAATACAATAACATGGGGCCATGTAACTTGACGACCTCCCTGGCTCAGTGGTGAGCGCTGTTGTCTTATAACTGGGAGGTCTCGGGTTCGATTCCCGGCGGGGTGAATTTGGGAATTTATAATTTCTGAATTGTCTCTGGTCTGGTCTGGTGGGAGGCTTTGGCCGTGGCTAGTTACCACCCTACCGTCAAAGACGTGCCGCCAAGCGATTTAGCGTTCCGGCACGATGGCGTGAAGAAACCAATTAGGGGTATGGGTTGAATGTTCACTGCCATACCCCTTCCAAGTTAGCCCGCTACCATCTTAGACTGCATCGTCACTTACTATCAGGTGAGATCGCAGTCAAGGACTAGCTTGTCATCGAATAAAAAAAAAATGTAACTGTAAATGCTGTAAATCCCGTCGTCGTCGCCGTCGCCAATCTACTCGTCGCTTTTAATTTTCTGCTGCAGATTATGTTGTTGAACTCATCTGATTACATAACGGCACACGAGTAAATATTCCGAACAGAGAGGAAGCTTCCTAACAAGGTTGAAGAAGTATACCTATTCTGCTAGGGTTGTCATCTGATGCATGTAAACAATTTAAGGAAAAATAAAAATATTTTAAAGTTTGTGTAATTATGTACCTATAATTTCAGTTATATTCTGAACTTGAACAAAAAATACTTAAATTAACAAAAATATAAAGAAACGATTTTTTTAATGAACATCAGTATTTTTGCCATAACTTCACAATTAATGTTGTTTCACAAATAATGGCCCAGGGAAGCCTTAATATCGATTTTGAACGAAATCTGACGAATAACAAAGAATTTCAATATGGCGGTGACTTTTTATAATTTTGGCATCTATTTTCCTCTTTCTTGACCCCAGGGAAGCCTAAATATCGGTTTTGAACGAAATCGGTCGAATAACAAAGAATTTCAATATGGCGTTGACTTTTTAAAATTTTGGAACCCATTTCCTAATTCTCGACCCCAGGGAATCCTAAATATCAATTTTGAACGAAATCGGTCGAATAACAAAGAATTTCAATATGGCGGTGACTTTAAAATTTTGGCATCCATTTCCTCTTTCTTGACCCAAGGGAAGTCCAAATATCGATTTTAAAAGAAATCGGTCGAATAACAAACAATTTTAATATTATTTATTAATTAATTTAATACGTACCTATACGTATAAAAAAGAGACGTGTCAAGGGACACCCGGATGGAACGTAGTACCTCAGTAGTAGTATTTTAGTGAAGGAATTGTAATAAACTAGTGGTGTCATCTAGTATTAAATTGATTAACTACGATGAATTATTTTTAGTTTATTTCTATTGCACTGTTACAAAACCAAATAGTTACTCTGGTGGAGTTACTGTTTTTTCACAGATGGCGTTATCCAATTTATACAATAAAAAATTAGGGAAAAATTCCACATTTAGAAATTATCTATATATATAAAAGAAAGTGGTGTTAGTTACACTATTTATAACTCAAGAACGGATGAACCGATTTGGCTCAAAATTGGTGGAGAGGTAGCTTAGAACCAGGAGACGGACATAGGATACTTTTTATCCCGTTCGACCGCGTTTCCGTCAAGTCAATATAAAACCTGGTATAACAAAAATGCATCTGACATGGAATAAAAAAACAAAAATGACAGTGGAAGAAAAAAACGTAAATGACAGCTAAACGTAATTTTGTATTTGGTTAATTATGGTAAAACAATTATAAAAATTATAGTTTAACGTAATTGATAATATCATCAGTAATATGTTTTCTCTTTGAATCATCATTAACAATGCCGCGAGCAAGACGATCAAATGTTTCCTGCTACAAAGCTACGGATTGACGTGATTTATTGGATAGGTATAGTTGAGAACCTGGAGGGTGACAAAGATTTCCCGCGGGATGTTATGAACTAAATCCACGCAGACGAAGTCGCGGGCATCAGCTAGTTTAAAATAAAATTGAAAATAGAAAATTCAGTCTGTCGAGCTGGGATTCGAACCATCGACGTTGAATTTATAGGCGACTCTCCTAACCACTAGGCCATGCAGACGCCGAGTTCTAAGGCGAAAATACCGAATACAATGCAAAATTCACATTCAACAAAAAATGACGTTTCAAAAATGTGTCGTGTCGGTTTCCTTAATTTTTTCCGTCTTGCCCCCTTCCGTACCGCGCGATAAGGAACTACGTTCCAAAAGTACTTACTTCTCTTTATCTCTCAGACATAAAAAAAAGGAAATGTCCTTATTGTCTTTGGGTTATTTTAAACAAACTGTGCAAGAGTTTGGCATTTTTACACTATTTAAGTACACAAATAAATCTAAATCACTCACTCTTCGTCTATTTATTTCCACTAAACGCACGACCGTCAGCCCTTACGTTCTGACCCTGAGTGGACCGGTTTGACCCTGATCGGCGTGTCGGTGAATGTGTCGGTGAGAGCTCACGCACACAGCGTTGCGCTATGTATGGGTGAGCCCGCCGCGAGCCGTTTGTATGTAGCTTCCACTCTGTTACCTTACTCGTGTGATAACGGTCCATAAAGGCTCTATCACACAGGCATGCTTCATGGTCGCGTTTACAACTAACGAAAAAAATTATGTGCATAGGTACTCAGGTGCGAAACAAGTGTCTCCAATTTACCTACTTATTTTTATAAATAAATATATTATGATAAATTATATTTGAATATTATAATTATAATTTATATTAAAATTGTAAAATTAATCTAGCCGCAGCGTTTTTCACATTGGTAGTTAGTACGCTTAACACTATTAAATGTACAGTGGATTTCATTTATTACGACCTTGGTTGTAGCGGCCATTTGTCTATAACGACGTTAAATAAAAGTCCCTTGAATTTAAAGTATACTTTAGTACAAAATATATCGCTATAGTGACTTTGGATGTAACGCCGAGTTCGGGTGTAGCGACTGTTTTTAATGAATAATTTGTACCAAATTCTTAGAAATCCCATGCAGATATTGCGACCGGAGTCGGCCGCCAAAGACCCAAAGAACTTTTTATCTTTTGTTTACATCTACACACACACAGATGGTCAGCAACTGTGGTGACCTTTAATTTTTGTTTATAGATATTAGCTAGGTAGGTAGATAAGCGTGTACGTTTCAGAGTTAAATTCATGGCTCAACTTTAACGACTTCCGGATATAAGGACGAAATTACAGTGGTCTCTTCATCGTCGTTATACCGGTAATCCACCTAATAATACTTACTACTAGATTTAAACGATTAGTGCAGCAGCCGGCTACAGTTTCTAAGCCTATACCTACGCTCTACAGGTGTTTTTAATTATATAATATGTACATATGTACGTTTAGTTTTATTAAAATTGACTTTTGCAAATCTATTTTCCACGTTTCTAATAATATTATGTACTTAAATACCATATTGATTAGCATGGTAAATGTTAGCGGTCAGTACTGAGCGATCGCTATTCGCTACGTCCATAGCCATACACTACACGTGCGCTAAACGCGTGTTCGTGTGACGGCTCTTTTATATTCCAACGTTCATGTTTGGTATGATGGCGGTTAATTTTTTGCTCGCATATATTCCTATCCAAAAATAATTACTGTAACGTATTTCAACGTATCCATTAATTAGGTACAAAATTAATGTGTCGGAGACTCGGTATGTAGCCGACGTTAGATAGATATTATAGGTAGTTATGTGAATTGTGTTCAGTGATCGTGATAGGTGAGATAATAATATTTTCTGGAAGTACCTGCATATTAAAGTACCAGTTTTTATAATACAAATATAGGATTTATATTATTATATTATGTAGGTAGGTATACGTAAGCAGTGATAGCCTAGTGGTTAGGATAATGGTTTCCTATTCGGGGGGTCGCAGGTTCGATCCCTGGCACGCACCTCGAATTTTCGGAGTTATTTGTGTTTAATAATTAAATATAACATGCTTCAACGGATCATGAGAGTCAAGTATGAAGTTTGCATTGGGCCCGCATGGTGATCTATGGCCCATCCCATCTCTGAGAGGAGACTCAGTAGCGAACCATTGGTTGTTGGGTTGCTGATGATGATGATGATGATTATGATGATATTATAGTCGGCTGGCTTTGGCTCCGCTTAAAGACGAAGACAAAGAAGATGACAGAGATGAAGCTCAACGAAGACGAAGCTGAGGGTATTTGATTTTCTTTGTGGAATTCGCCGCTCGATGTTATATTAGTATTACTGACAAATACTGTAACCCTTAGATTAATTATAGGACTGTAACCTTTAAAATTATTCTCTTTGAATAGAGACTATCCTTTACCATTGTCAGATCTGTCTGTGGTAGGTAAGTATCATCATCAGCAAGCGTTTACGTATCTTATCTATTTGGAAGACGCCGGAAAAAAGTATAGGTAAATAATTATTTAATGGTGTGGGATGGGGGTGCTCACTAGTCAGGTCACATTAGTTATGCGGTTATGTATGTAAACGGTTTATGTACCTATACACATTACACATGTGGTACTTGTATTACATAATTCACTTAACGGGTATCTCGAGTATTAATGCAAATACTATTATGTATAGACAGTTATTTATTCACTTTTTGTTCGAATTTAGCACACTACGAATTACCTACTATTAAGTGTCTAACAGGTAGTTACGTAGCTGCCTCAACAACAACGGGAGTTAAGGGTAAGATCTATAGATTTCACTCTCACTCAGCTCAGACTCAATAGTGAGTTAAAACGAGACAGATTTATGTCGGAACATATTTGTGTCTCATTTTAACTCTTCCTTGAGTCTTGAGCAGAGCCGGAGTACGATCTATCAGCCTTAGGGCCCTACCTTATTAGGATGCCATGGTAGCGACGCAAGCAGTCCGCCAGTCAAATTGCCGGCGACGCCAAACTGGCGTCGACGCCAAGCCGTCGCCAAGTGAGGTAGGGTTATGTACGTGGTAATACAATTTGACACGTTTTGACTGGCAGCGCTGCCGGCCGAAGATAGGGCCCGCCGCCCAACAAAGCAGCGCTACACATCGGCAACACAATTAGGTAATTTAAAAGCCAATACACCTAAAAGTCGGATGCACAAAGTCAGGCAAAGTGGGCTAGAGTCTAGACCGCAAGCGGAACCCACCTACTCTTAAGAGTCAATGCCCGTTTTCACCAAAATTACCTAAGTACCGATAGTATATTCCCTAAGTAGAATAAGTATATTCCCTAAGTAGAAAGCCTTTTTACATAGGTAGCCCCTAAATTCAATCCCCTACCAATGTCATTTTTACCTTTAGGTTCGTGTAAACTAAACTGATAGAAAGTATACCCTAATTTAGCTTAGGTAGCTCGAAGTTTGGGAACGCGTTGGTGAAAATGGGCAATAAGCATTATGTAGTCGAAGACTGGATTTTGATATTGAACTAACCACTGGTAGAGAATTAGGCCCGCTTGCAAGACGCCGGGTTAGCTTTAACCCAGGAATACATTTGCAATTTTGACAGAAGCTTTATACGAAATCTATCAAAGCAGCAGCTAACTCTGGGTTAAAAGAACTGGAAGTTACCGCAGAATGTTTGTGACAAGTTGTGTCCCAAAAATAAGAAACGACGACGACAGCATTAAAAGAGCTGTCAATTTAGCTGTCAATACAGATAAGAGTAAAGTAGAATTAACACAATTAATGATTATTATTATCAGTAGAAATTTAAATTAATTCATACCTTTGTGCTTGGCCGTTTAGCATAGTGACAACTTGTGCCACGATCCCTTTTACCGGAGCCTCCTTGTCCGAGACGACGCTGATCCGTTCCATCATCATCACAGCACAGACTTCTATTCACAAGTTTCACTTTCGAACACTAAGATTTTAGTCTATGAAAATACTACACAAGCCACAAAATAAAGTTGCCTTCACGTCCGTAGTGACGTCATTAGGTGTGTGGAAATTATTGAAGAGAAAAAGTAACCTATGTCCTCTAATCTAGTCAACTATGTTTTTAGGAATTGGTATAGACTTTAATGAGAGTTAAAGGAAAGTTACCGTTAAAATTATTGTGTAGCTAGAAATAAGTAAAGGGGTTTGTATGTAAGTCAGAGGTGCGATTATCTAAAGTTATTCCATTAATCGTAATAGTATTCGATGACATTAGAGTCAAAGTAAAATAAACCATAACATCATTGAATTAGAGCTCAATTTCGTGTATGCATTCTTATACGTTTAGGTATGTACGATACGCTCCATAACGCTCCATGTTAAAATCGGTTGTACTTTGTGAACTTGTGTACTTACTGAATTTGTGACTGTAAATCAATACAACCAAGGATTATTTTACTTTGACGCTAGTCATCGAATACAAATACGATCAATGGAATAACTTTTAGACAATTTGTATCTAGTATGTAAATCTATGATTAGGTACCTATGTAAAAAGTTAAAAGCTTTTGCAATTTAAATGTAATGGCAACCTTACTTTAACCTACTGATGTGCAACTGGCGCTTAAATACCTGACATATTATTCTATTTTTAACAAACGAACTTTAATTATCTTAATTACAACTAATGGACAGTAAATGACGACAAAACAGGCGGTAGATTTTTAATGACTATTTTAAGTAGACATTACTTTTACTACCAAGAGCTACCAAGTACTAACTGGGTATGTAAGTACCTACGGGTCAGGGATAAGTTAAGGAAGATGATTACTTAATAATTATACACAAGAAGAAATGAAGTTTGCAAATCTTTGTTCAGATAGCAATCTGAAAACTGTAACTGCTGTGAAAAAAACGAAGTGACTATTTGTACGGGTACTGGACGAATAAATTATATTTATTCGTACAGTTATTCAATTTTTTTAAGGCATTGTGTTCGTTATTTTCGCGGTACGATATCGGGTCTCCGTAGCCTAGTGGCTTCTGCAGTCGCCTAACAGTTAACAGTCGATGGTTCGAATCCCAGCTCGACAGACTGAATTTTCTATTTTCTATTTCATTTTAAATAATTTCTACATGTGGAATTTTCCACATGTAGAATTTTTTTTTAAATTAAGAATGAATTGGATGATTAGCTTGTTTTTTATTTGTCAATTTTTTTTTTAATTAGTTACACTGTAACACGTTGGGAGAACCACCAGACTGTGGAAAATCTAAAGTTAGGTTAGGTTAGGTTAGAACATAAAAGATTCCGGTGCCCGACCGCAGGCCGGGCACTTAGGTTCTATTGGTTTGAAATGAAAAATTAATTTGGAGGGGTTTCTCAGCTTCCTCTACTCCTTTTCCCCTCTCCCACTATTTTTTTACCTTCACTCCTTCGACCTTCACTAAGCGAATTTTGGCAAGGCTAAAGGGGGGGGCCCTCCCCCCCCTCCCCCCACCCCTCCTCCAAATTCAGGTAGCACTATTCAAATATTTGATCAAAATTATTCGTCCGACTTAATCTGTACGAATAATTATAAATTGTTCGTACGGTAACCGTATTAATAAATAATTATAAATTGTTCGTACAGTACCCGTATTAATAGATTCACTCGAAAAAAAAACCTCGAACATCAATAATGAAAGCTATTTTATGAGACAGTTAAAATTTTATAGACCCTCTGCTATCCTATGTAATTGTAATTGTCATTATGACAAAAAACGATAAAAATATGAAAACTGTTATTTCTGCAGAATATGCGACATTAAAGTAGTTTCTAAATTCATAAAAAGAAAGTCTTGATTTGTTAAACCCATTCAGAGTTAGAGGATCATTAAAATTAAGAATTCAAAAGATCTAGGTCAAGCACCTGAAGTAGGTAAATTTATTTTTGTTAATATGTACCTAATATGATCAAGCGTTTTTTGGATAAGTACACTTTACAGGAATGATGTTTTTAAATACATAATATGTTACCGGCCAAACCCGATTTCAGGACAAACTAGTTTTGCCTAGGCTAAACTAGTTCTTCCTATACGCGATAGGATTCGGGTTTGGCCGGTAAAATATATAATTCTAATTTTAATCACACGATTTTTTTTCCTTTTAATACTTAACTTAGGTATATATAGGACCAAATAGAACCTAAGTGCCCTGCACCTGACTGTTCATGTCGAACCTAACTTTAGATTTTGGTAAACGTAATAGGTACCTACTTGTTAGGCAAGATTCGGTGATCATTTACCTACTGCATCTGACTGCATCTGATCTTCGAATTAAAATAATAATAAAAGGTTTTCAAACAAGTTGCTGGTGTAGATATTCGTCATTGGAATCCTATCGCGTATAGGAAGAACTAAATTAGCCTAGGCAAAACTTGTTTGTCCTGAAATCGGGTTTAGCCGGTAACACATTATTTAACACACGGTATTTCCAGTAGATTTCCTAAACTAGTAGGTATGTAGGTAAATAGGTACTTCGATAAAATAAGGGAAATGGTTCGACCCATTACCTTGAAGATAAGTTATCAATTCCAATGTAATCTTTCACGACGTGCTTACATATATTTCAAAATGAAACGAAATAATACAAGCTCAACAATAATAGAATAACCTACCTACTTGATATCTCGCTGCCAAAACTTATTGTCTGTTGATTTCTCTATTTAAGACTATGACCTCTGAATACCTTCACGTTCTAACGTTAGTTATTCGCGGTCTTCACATAAAAACCATGACAGAAACTTTTGTGAAATTATTATGAAACAGTAATGAAACGTGTCACCCTTCCAAAAAGAATTAGGTATGAACAAAATCCAAGTTGCGCAGAAGGCGATGGAAAGATCCATGTTAGTTGTTAGGCCTATCTTTATGTAGGGTTCCTAAAATGTGGACTAGAGGAAGCGAACCGGGGTTCAAGATTAATATTTCATTGAGACGTCAGGTTGAACCCACCGTATTATTTTTGATGTTTTAAATTCTATTATTAGTTTTCACGAATATTATAAACTAGATGATGAGTATTGGATTAAGGTTTTTTAATTCCCGCAGTAACTCTTTACCGTTCCGGGATAAAATGTATGTGTTAGTCTTCATACCCAAGAATAACACATACATTTTATCCCGGAATCTCCATTCCAAATTTCAGCCAAATCGGTTTTTTCGTTGTGGCATGAAAGAGTATCAAACTTCCAAACATCCATCCTCACAAAATTTCGCATATTTTATAATATTACATATTTAACAAAAATAATATTAGCAGATTCACTTACATACATAATTTTTAAAAAGTCTACAAGAAATTTTCTTTAAACCATTGGACTTTAGGTCAAAAAACTCATAACAAGTTAATCTGCTTAGAATCAATGGACTGATTGCTGCTGCACTCGGTAAAAAAAGCTTTGGGAAAAAAGAAAAAGGCGAAGCTATTCAATATTCCTATGGTAACGCACTTTTCGACAACACTGGAAGCACTGAGCAGGTAGGACCTCCCTACTTAGCGGTAAAAGCTCGAGTTGAAAGCTCGGGAGCGCATTCAGGACTGAGTAACGGACGGAAAAAACGAGCAACGTTAACTTTAATACCTACTCGTAACCGTTACCAAGCGACAGCTGAAACCATTGAAGTTCAATATCCTTACTAATATATATTATAAATGCGAAAGTGTGTTTGTTTGTCGGTTTGTCCTTCAATCACGCAGCAACGGAGCAAAGTATCGACATCATTTTTGCATGGATATAGTTGAGGAGTTGAAGAGTGAAATTGACTTCCTTTTATAACGGAAAGAAAGAACGTTCCCGCGAGATTTTTAAAACCTAACTCCACGCGGACAAAGTCGCGAACAAAAGCTAGTTTTGTTATAATTTAAAGCTTTATTACGAAGGTACTCTTAAAAACAAAGGCGATAACCAACCATAAGATAGTTAAATATAAATTCTATAAGCAGGACATAGTTAAAATAGATAAGTACCTCAGATGATGAAATCGATACATATAGGTAGATAGTAGATACAGAGTAAATTATATTTATATAATTAATATAAAAACCGCGGAAACTAGACGGAGACTTGTGTTTTTACAGCATTTTTTCAGATAGGAAATGCTCGAAAAGTGAAACCAATTCTAGAAATTGAAATTTCTACTATTTTAACTTTGTAATACCAAGTAGGTATTTTTGCGCTCTTCACGCAATACCCGTTGGACTGATCGAGGCGAAACTTTAGCAAATCAAAAACATAAATTCGATCAATATTTTAAAAACCTTAATCCAAATCAATGCTACTGCAACAACCTGAGAATCCTAAGATAGATCATAAACCTAGCTTTAGACTTTTTCTTTTAAAAAAAGCAACTGCTGAGATTCTTGTGGGTTCTTAGCGGGATCTGCTTACTGAACAGAATGACTTGTCATAAGAGTCATAATCATAAGTTAATCAACATGAAATAAATAATAAAATTTTATGAACTTAGAATGCGAGGTGCAAGATCAATGTTTCCGTATGGTTAGTTGAAATTATATAGGTACTACTTACTAACTCCTTAGTTTTTAAATTTAATTTTATTTATCTACTTACAGAGCTTATTGTAAAACTGATTTTGAAAACCCTTCGAAAACCCCATATTAAAATTTGTCCAAGCACGTGTCCAATAGAATTCAAATCTCAAAAGAACACCGTAAACAGTTGATCTCTTTTATTACACTGACTCTTTTGCTAGCTATTATGTCCTTAGAAAATAAGAGCTGTAAATAAATCATGAATACAAATCAGAAGGAGCTCTTTTAGGACGCAACATCTGTTCATACCGAACCAGATGTTTGAAATGCTTCACAGGAAGTAATTAAACACCTACTAGTAGGTACGTGGTCGGATTAAGTTTCAACAAAATGTTTTGCTTTTTTAACATTTTTGAAAACGTTAATTTTTCGCTGCAAATCAATATTTAAAAATTGCAAGATGATATTTAGGTACGTTCATTCAACGATTATAATTAATTAGATGATACCCGCGACTTCGTCCGCGTGGATTAAGGTTTTTGATTCCCGCGGGAACCTTTTAATTTTCCGGGATAAAATGTAGCCTATGTATTAATCCAGGGTATAATCTATCTCCATTTTAAATTTCAGCCAAATCCGTCCAGTATTTTTTGCGTGAACAAACATACACACAAACTTGCGCCTGTATAATAATTATTTATTAGTGTGATGCCTAAACCATAGTTTATGGATGTATTAAGGGTGAGCGTAGCTAAAAGTACGCTCAGTATTGAGAAGTTAATGGTTTGTTCATGATGATGATGATGATGACGTAGCTAAAAGTAGCCCTCAATAACCTCGGAACAAATGTGATTTAGTTTTTGACATTATTTTAATGATACGAAAATCTGAAGATTGATGATAATAAAAAGAAACAAGAAAGGAAGACAAAAATAAATGACATGACAAAGTTATATGTACCTACCTACCTAGTTAATGAATGATACAGGATCCTGCTTTATCTAAGTTTTTTTAATTAATAAACATTTATTCATAGGTCCAAAAACTAAAAATTTGAAACTATCTCTAATAACAATTTAAAGGGAAACGATACGATAACAGACCTATATGCAATTCCACAAATAGATAATAGTTGTTAAAATGTCAACGAACTCAAATTAATTGAATAAAACATTATTGCTAATATTACCCTCGATTTGCTGGCTCAAACTTGCCGGTAAATCGAAGCTAATATAATTATACGAAATACGACAAACGTGATTTGCCTAATCGAATTATTGGTTGAACTCTAACATACAGCAAGCAGTTTCGGGGCACGCACTCAAGTACACAATATGGTCATAGAAAATTGAGAATCTAGTTACACTAATAGCTTTTCGATCGTATTTCGGCGTTCAATGACCGCAGTATGAAGGATAACGTTCGTGGCTTAAACACGTGGTTTTTTCTTTTGCCCGGTTGTGGCGTACGAACGCGCGCGCGACGCATCAGAGACTGCGGGCGCAAGCGGTTAGCGGACGAGATGAACCGAGGCAATAGTCCGCTGCAGATGTGCCCGCAAGTTGGCAGTTGGGCTAGACACGCTCCAACAATGGACTAGCCAGGAGGATGTGGGGCCAATTTAGACGGTGCCTCGTTCATCGTTCATTTTTGCGAACATTCTTGCGAAAATGAACCGTCTTAATTCGCCCCAAGGGCAAATTTAGACGGTTCATTTTTCGAGATTTTTGCTTTCATTTTCCAGTCTTCATCGATGAGACATCCAAAATGAACCGTCTAAATTCGCCCTTAGGGCAAAGGGCCTTAGGGTTCATTTTAGCTAAAAGGATTCGCAAAAATGAACGATGAACGAGGCACCGTCTAAATTGGACAGGTGTAGACTAAAATTAATTTTGTACCTGGAAAACTGCACGCAAAGAAGGAATCTCAGATTCTCACGCAGTTTAAAAGTATGTACTTATAAAGAGATAATAATATCGACTCCTGTTCCATCTAATGTAAAATTGTGTATAATGAATTGGATGAGATTGAAAGGACAATAATAAATGCTTTAAATAGTGAATCATATTGTGTTCTATAAGTACCAATGGTGATTAATCTCATTTTTTTTCTAAAATAATCTTAATTTTACAATGTAATGTTAAAAATTAAAATACCTACATGCTAAATTCTGTTCGGGCCCGAGGTCATTAGTTGATTCGGCCAGAAAACTACAACTATACACATAATATTACCGTGCTACAACTTACCGATAAATGTCTCTGCACAAGCGAGTAGGTACTACATTTATATCAGTGGAGCTACCTAATAGGTATAGAAGTTAGGACTAGTAGGTACCAAATGCCAATGGATAAACAGAGAAAAAATCTCCGACAAACTTTAGTCGGAGTTTGATGTTGGCATGTCTATTGCCGCCAAAAACCAGCTGCCTCGCTTCATCTGATTACCTCATGGTGCAAGGACCTTTCAACACCGGAGTTCGCCGTAAAATTTACCTTGAAAATCGGGGCGAGAGACGTGAAATTTCCCTTGCGAAACTTAATTACCTACTAAACGGCCGTTCTCAAAAATTCATTTAAAATAACGATGTTTAATAGTTCTAATTTTACGGTTCTAGTTTTTGTTTGTTGTGGTTTTATTTCTCTTGGATCACTACGCCTGTAAATAACTAAATACATATACAATTAACGTTACTTTGATTTTGATTAACCTCGCGTTAGTATCTCATATAGTACGAAGTGTAAATACTTACGTTACGGCATAATTAACCGGAAGTAAAATTTTTATGATTTCAAGTCCTGTTCTAGATTCCACTATCTAGATCAATAATAACGTTGATGTATCTTATTAAGTCATATTCAGATATATAAACACCAGTTAAAATGCTAATTCAACTAATAAACAAGAAACGCGAAATTTGGTCAGTAGGTCCTTTCAACCACATATCAATAAAACTATTATGTCATAAGTTCGCCCACATGAAATAAATAATTTTGAATTTTGGATTATATTTGTTACGGGCACACGGGAAATAAAATGATAAAATGGGTAACTACTACTACTACTGCTACTGCTTTATTATCTACGTTTTTTTGGTAGATTAATAATTATTACTTAGTGATTTCGAATTTCTTCGCTGTCAACTTTTGAAGTTTCGCATAGTTCGTCCTCAAGACGCTAGGGAACTATTAATAAACAAATCCTATTGTTCTGTAATTGCTATTGTTGTGGATTGTAATGGAGGTCAAATGAATACCCACAGTTTTAGGTTTGTGACCTACAGGCTTACAGCGTTTATGCACATTTGTTCTGTATTTATAGGCATAAACAAAGCTACAGTTTACCATAAAGGTACAACATGGTATTTTTAACAATGAATTTATCGCTATCAAGAATTCAAATCATTCATGGCTATGTCACCTGACATATGATATCTGCGCGAGATACACATTTATTTCTTTGTTTCTTAGACCATTCTTGTTATTTTTTGGTTTATTATTTGTTGATTTGTCTTTCAAACACGTAGCAACGGAGCAGCGGATGATCGACATGATTTTTGCATGGATATAGTTTAAGAATCTGGAAAAGTTTTAAATTATATAATATTATTTTCTGAATATATATCACTATATTCAAAAATATCTCACGTTCTCTTCGTCTCGTAAAAGTTTAGAGATTGCTGTTTCATTCCATCCCACTACGAAATAGGCAAGGTTGAGACTTGAGATCGAAAGGCATCTTTGAGTGAATGAATCAAACAACTCTGCACAAACATAAACCTCGCCTATAACCTAAAGCGTGGGAATTCTTCGTTATTTATTTCCGCATAATTAGATTTTTAAATAGATAAGACACGCTTTAAAAATTCACCACGGAAGAGAAGGCGAACGACGCACTCTCAAAATATGAAAGCCAACTGTCAATGTTAATTAAGACTTCATCATATTCCACCACTTCTGATCGTAATCGTTAGCAAAAAAACACGTGAATATTCACCTAACATTCATGTAAAGTAGAAATAAGCACATTATTTTACAACTGTATAAACATTCGTTCCAAATTCCAGTTCAAATTATACAGCTTTGTTTGCAAGGAATGGTCGTTAACACAAAAAATGCGTTGGCGAATTATAGTTAGGCATGCTTTTAAGTATCCAGTTAATAATATGGCTTACGAAGCGGTAGACCTTGGCATTAAAGCGAATACCATCTTTCTTTAGAATAGACCTTACTGTGGTTTGAAAAGAAGCTTTTATTGAATTATGCACGTTATGGTGATTTGCAAATGGATTTTGCTTACGGACACAAAGGAAACGGGAGGGCAACGTTTCATACATTATGTAATAACTTTAATGTGAATGAATGCGATTAAAGTAAATGCCGCTATAAGGTAAGTGGTAATGCGTTTGCAAAGTAAAAGAGGAAGCAGAATTCCAGCAAGAAACCTATATTATCTAGCATTGGATGCATAAGTCGATATCGGAATGGATTATCGGCAATGATAATATAAAGTATCATCAATATCTTGTACAGTACCTAATACTGAGAATAAATAAATATTTTGATTTAGAATGCAGCCCCAAGCAGGTTGTTCTGGTTTTTAATTAAAATCAACTACCTAGAAATTGTGGCAAAAAATATACCGACTACTAAATTCGTCTTATTACACAAGGAGATCTAGGTGTTCTATTAGATTTATATAGATAGTAAATTTGTTTTACAGCACAAACTTGGGTTAAACAAAAAACACTGTGCTTCTCGTTTTATCTAGTTCAATCTTCTTCTTTTATAAAAGGTGACTGACTGACTGATCTATCAACGCACAGCTCAAACTACTTGACGGATCGAGCTGTTATGACGTAGGCATCCTATAAGAAAGGACTTTTCAAAATTCAACCCCTAAGAGACTAAAATAGGGGTTTGAAAAATCAAACTTAATTTCAGCAAAGCTGCGGGCAAAATCTAGTATAATATAGGCTATAATAATAGGTATCGCTGTTCCAAAATGCTGTTCGTTTGTTTAAAAGAAATGTGATGGTCCTTTCGTTTTTATACTTGAGTCTTCATTTCTCGATTTTGTAGACCATGTTTTCTTGCCTCTTGCTAGTGTGTATATTGCTGCAAGTTTTACACAATGACATTCTGACCAGATTCACACATGTTTCTTTTTTCCCTGCGATTCAACCATTATACAATTATATTATACAATTATACAATTTTGATGTATGGAATAAATTTTAAATCCTGTAATTATGAGCTTTTTTCCCAAAGAATTTGTGAATATTCTATGCGAATGTGAATGTTAAAAGCGAAATGTATTATATATTGGAAGCATAAAAGCGATTTGTTTGTTGTTGGTCGACTCGAAGATATTCGTAGAATTTCCTTTGTTTCTTATTATCTTTTGTTTGATGTTTTCAACAAGCATGGATATGCTCGTACATTCAATTCACTGACGATGCTTATATTATGCTATGATTTAAAATGCAAAGATTTTCTTTCACCATTCCACTATCAGAACAGGTAAGTTTTGCTTCAAATGATCTTAAGTCAGTAATTAGAGAACAGTGAATTTCACTACTTATTATCTTAACTGCTTCTATCTAGTACCTAACATAAAGTACCTTATTAAATATTAAAACTTACTTCAAAAAGGGGAGTTGGTCTCAATTTGAAGCTTAAAGGATTGTCATAATATTTTATCATAATATGTAATTAATGTTTATTATTCAAAAATTTAAATCCTACCTCATAACTGTTTGTTATTATTTGATTGTTTACGTTATTTGCATATTTCGTATTAGATAACTTCGTGAGAACTATAATTTTAAATTGAAAGAGTTTTTTATCATGTGAGCATTGCCATTGTATTTTTAAATAAATTTTTTTCGATTCGCCTTTATTAAAACATTTTGAATAAAATATACTAACAATAGCCACTTAACTTTTAATTAGCATAAAAATTAACTCTGTGCCATAATTTTGACTTAAAGATGTTTTAAGGTAATTAGGTATGTGGGCTAAGTAGTGCTTGTTTCTGTCGTTATGACTCCAAATTGTTTTTATGTTATTGCTTGTCCAGTCAGAAATGAGACCCTGATTGATGTGAATTTCACTTTCTAATGGTAGTAAGACAGTTGAATATATTGTCAATAAGTTCTTAATTTATAATCGCACCTATTTACTCAGCCTATGGTCTTAGGCGATGACATTAAATAAGTACGTAGCTAGGAAACAGTGGCGAAGTACGAGTACAATGTAATAACTTAGCACTAATAAAAGTCAGAAATCAATAAAATACGAAGAAGAAGTAGAAGACACTAAGTAGCTTCACAACAGTTTATGGTAAAGTAGAATAAGTTGGTAATATTTTTTTAAATTTTTAATTAAATTGAAGGTAGGTAGTTATTATATTTTATTTTTGTTGTTGTTTTTTGTTTTAGTTTCGTTGACCTTTAGTGTTAGTTAGTGTCAACTTCTCTCTTGAGTATCTTTAAGTTCTATTTATAGTTTGCTATGAAATATTTGTGTAAATAAACTTACCCTAAGTTGCTAAGACTCGTCGTGCTCCCACTGAGCGAGTCTGCAGCGATCTTCCCTTGCGCCATAGCAGCTAACTGCATGTCCAGCAGGTTATTCTTCTCCAGCAGCTGGCTCCACTGCCGGATGGCCGTCTTCGAGCTGGACAGTTCCTGGCGAAGTTGCCTCTCATCTAGCGAGTTGAGACCACTGCGGAGGGAGCTATCAAGCCTGCGTTAATCAAAGGAAAATATCTCAAGTGTCAATATTAGTGATTGTGCCGTTGAGTACATTCAAGGCAGGAGTGAATAGGCATCAGCTAGGCAAGCGCGCTCCAACCTAGACCTCATCAATGCTTTCCATCATTGATTATCGTCAAATGCAAGCCTATCTTGCAATAAAAAAACCTACATGATTATAAATTGCTTTATATGCTAAATAGACATGCATATCGTAATATCGTATGACGCTTTTCTGGGTGATAAGCATGATGAAGCCTTAGATCATATAAACATGTCGAAGCCTAGGTTGTTCAGGGTTTGTAAGGTCCTAAAGGCAATTCGGAGGAATTAGCTAGAAAGATAAACACACTCCCTAAGAAAGAAATTAGAAAAAAAATACATCAACTGATAATTTGGGAGAAATGAAACTTTTGTGAATTTATGCTGAAAATAAATTAATTATATTTCTTTTTCCCTCCAAATAACCGTAAAGATTGTAATATTTCTAGGGTCCAGACTTATTTCCTAGTTAAAGATATTGGTGAAGTATTGTAGACCAATACCAATGGTCATGAATCTACACTTAAAAAGTAAGTAGGTACAGTAAATAAAATTTAATTGCAGTTCTTTTTTCGATGATAATGATGATGATTATGAGGTTGCTGTTCAATCTGATCAATATTTTGTAACAGATAAGTAGTTACAAATACTCCGAGCAATATTTTCGTAACGGACAGTTTTCAAGCATGCGATCTTATCACTATTCGCCACTCTACCTTACCCAAGATTATAAATATTCAACATGACTCGTCTTTTTTCCCTCGAAATAATGTAAACAATGGTCTACATTGTTATTTCATCAAAGTTAAATCATGCTTTCAATGAAAAAGAAATCAAGGCGTTTCGTCAGCTAGAGACGTTACCACATTTCAGATGCCATTATTTTTATATAAGAACATTGGTACGTAACGTGATGATTAAAACTGATAATATTAGAATAATAATAATATTAATAATTATTATTAATGGACCCACTTTTACCCATTACATATCTATCGTAATAGAAAATTTGAATATCATGCTACACCGGATGTTGGTGACAGCAACGATCAAACATGTTCGTTTAGTGTAATATCTTTGGAATGCGATCCAACTTCTCAATCTTGGAATGCCCTCCCGGCTTCCGTTTTTCCGAATGACTTTAACTTGGGTACCTTTAAATCAAGAGTGAATAGGCATCTTCTAGGCAAGCGCGCTCCATCTTAGGCTGCATCTTCACTTACCATCAGGTGAGATTGCAGTCAAGCGCTAGTCTATATATTTAAAAAAAAAATCTACACATTACCTAGCTGACATGTATCCGTTAATTGAATACACTATTTAGTACGTAATTACACTAAAAAATGGTACCCAGGTTTTGAGAAATTTATAAATCAAGATCAAGATTAAGTACCGTTAATTTTAACTTAATAGCTAGTAATAATAATTAGTTAGGGTGTTTTGTGGTGAACGTTAACATAGATTACCGTTATTTTATTAGTCATGATTAACATTTCTCTCCAAATAAACGTTAAGCTTGTGTATGGAGTTGGTACGACAATAATGGAACGGGATAGAATAGATTTCAGACAAAGGTGTATAGAAAACTGTTAATTTAATGATGAACGTGATTTCTGTAGTATACGGAAGTAACGTTATAACTTCTAATCAAAGATATGCTGTCGTATATGGAAGTAACGTTATAACGCTATTTAAGGCTCTGTTTTCACCATCACCATCCTTTATTGGTTACATTCAATACTATCCAGTATTGTACAAAACACTAGTACCTAACCACTGTTGTGTTAGCCACCAACCAACCAACCACCAACAATGAAAGTAACCAAATTTTGAATGAAACTGCTCGATTTTTGTTATAAACTTATTTTAACTTAGGTATCATTAGTTAGAGAGTTAGAGTTATGTATAGTGCTTTTAACCTTTATAAACCTTCTCTGAGAGGAGACCTGCGCTCAGTAGTGAGCCGTTGATGGGTTGCTAATGATGATGATGATGATAGTGCTTTTTAGTTCTTGTAAAAAATTAGTAACGAATAGAATTTATATACCTACCTCTCAATATAATCATCGACACTTTGTAGGCTGGTGACGGATTGTGCTAAGTCGTTATCCATCATGAGATCATCAGAAGCAAGGCTTGACAGAGTGTCTAAGGATGGCGTTCTCTCCGTCGCCGGGTTGCGTCCTGTGCCTGAGAAGATGAACTTAGTTTAGAGTTTGCTGAAATTATTATTGCATAGAAAAGGGAATAAGGGAAAGGTGACTGACTGATTTATAAACGTGCAACGCTGTTTGGCAGGCAGATAGCTATTAAGATTTATGATGTAGGAATTTGTTAAGAAAGGATTTTTGAAAATTTATTCCATAAGGGGATAAAAATGGGGGTTAAAAAATCGAACTTAACATGAGCGAAGCCGCGGGCAAAAGCTAGTGTATGTAATAATAATTTCAGCAAAATTCCGATGCATAATTACAATTCTTTGTAAAGTAAAGGCGTATTTCTGTGGTCTTTTATTACTCTTTTTCTGAAAAACTTATGGGCCGATATTGATGCGGTACATATTTACCTACCACTTCTAGGCAGGTTCATAGTTATGTTTTACGGCTATAGGGCACAAGGGGATGCTGCAATCGTGCTTTGATTTATAATTGTGTTACCATATTAGTGAAAAAAATATGTATTACTGCGATGTTTAAACGCAGTTTTTTAACATAGCACAGAGCAGGTTTAGGTTATAGGCCATGAGGCATTGCATTTCCTCGTGGTGGTTTAAATTTTATGATATCAGTACAGTAATTCTTATCGGCTAAACTTAGTAACAACACAATAATATAATCGTCTACCTATTTGATAAAAATCTTACATTTTCGACTCCGTTGAGCTTGTGGGCTTGACAAAACGTGTTCTCTTGATTTTCTGAGATTTTTGGTTGGATCTGAATCTGCCCTTTTGACTGATGGACTCCCGTGGTTGTTTTCTACAAAAAAAAACACGATTCCAAATTAGACTCGAACTCCCCAAGCAATTGCAATATTGTTGTTGCATATCAAAAATACTTTTAAATGTTTATTTAGGAAACTTTATTAAACCAAAGAATGAGGAACACGTCTTTGTTAATATGCTTCAAAACTAAACAAGTACATTTATGTGAATTTACTAACTTCTAAATAGTAAAGCAGGTTGATCGGCAATCTCATCGTCGAAGAAATCCCGTCCGTCGGAGAGGGAAAGGGATCCGGAAGCATGGGTGGGCGTCCCCGGCGAGGGTGGAGTGATGTCCTTGCTGCCGCCACTGTCGCCACTGCCATCACTACGGCAAAAACATCTTTGTATAAATATAACTTTTCGTTTGAATAGCATAAAAAAAATTGATTTCCGAATATACGCAAGCAGATATTTGGCCTGATGTTGAATTTTTAACATAAGTAGATAAGTAGTAAGTATTTGAATCATCACCATTATGTATAAAATAGAATAGAATAGAATAGAAATGTTTTTTATTCAAATAAACTTTTTTACAAGTGCTTTTGAATCGTCGATGAGTCTACCACTGGTTCGGAATGCCCTTCCTGCCGAGAAGAACCAGCAAGAAACTCGGCGGTTGCTCTTTTCAAAACAAGTTAACAATTCAATAGAATAGTTATACAGTTTAATTACCACCTACTGTCTCATGAATCGCTGGAACGAATTATGTCCACGCTTTTTTATCATCTAAAATAGTATTCAATTGCATAATATGCTTTTTTCATGAGATTAGTTTTAACTGATTTCTTAAACTTGTGTAAAGGCAAGTCTAAAATCGACTGTGGAATTTTATTATAAAACGTCACGCCCATTCCCACAAATGTCTTTCGGACCCTCTTGAGGCGCAATCGAGGAATCTTCCACTATACATCGAGGTATCGACCACTATAGTTAGAACTGGGCTCGGATCTCGTCTTAGAATGACAAGGGTTAAGGCCGTATAGTCCACAACGCTGATCAAGTACAGATTTTATGGCAGATTTCACAAACCTTTGAGAAAATTACGGAGAACTCTCTGATATTTTTCATCACCCTTAGAGCAAGGATATTTAAAACTGCTTACAAATATATTGCTCTCTTATTTGAATTACCTAACTTATACTATCTCATATTAAGTTATTTTTCAAAACTCACCTTCCTTCTTTCACTGGTTGTAGAATCTCACCATCAACTCTATCATCTTCCTCTGCAATTGGTTCAGGAGTTCTGGTCTTAGTGTTAGCAGTTTGATACGCACTCGATATGGACGGAGGGTCCCTTTCAACATGCAAATCATTATTGGAGTCACTGGTGCTTGTTGACGATATCAGGCTATCGGCGGGGGACGTCTCATCGTCGAGTAGACTTTGCGTTGACGTTTCTAGAGCGGATATGTCAAACTTGGTTTCTTCGAGTGTGAGCGTCAGGTTGTTTTCAGCGCTTTGGTTTGTGCATGTACTTGTCGTGCTGTAGTTTGAACTCGTCATTGAACCTGTTATAAATACAGTATATTCAAGTGCAAGGAATGAATATATAAGTTTGAAAGTAGCGCGGTAACGTAGGCGTGGTACTTATGGGTATGTAATGCGGAGGGAAGGAAACTGAACCAAACCAACCAAAACCAAAGAAAATATGGATGTATGATGTGAAAGAGGAGTGAATAAGAAAGAAAGAAAGAAAGAGGAGTGAATAATGAATATTGGGATATTAGTTATTCACTCCTCGGACCTCGTGGTTATAGCGAGGGACAAGAACAATAAGAAGAAGAGGAGACAAAATTGCGATCTTGGTCGTAAAGTTGTTTGCTGTATAAATATGCAGCAAACAAAGTTATGCTCTCAAATTAATATTTAAGAGCGTAATTTTGTTGGATGCTCTCAAGTATTCATACATGTAGAATGTAGATGTATCTTTTTTAAACCAATTTTTACGTTCTACATCAAAATCTTGTAATACTTTATTACTAATGTATAAAATTATTAAAATACCTTTATGTAGATTGACAAAGATATTATTAGAAAAATGTATACAAAGGATAAAATAAAAAAGTGTTTACCGATCATAGTTCCTCGAAGCGCGTCGTGCTGGCTCAGGGTAAGAGATTTCATCAGCAATGGGTGTGGTACGGGCGGCTCATCCGCGATAACTATGGTCTTTGTTGGAACTTCTGGTTCAATCCTTTTCACTTCTATTTCAGCTTCCTTTGTTTCCATCTTTGATTTGTCGTCTTCGCAACTTGACACGCTCAGCGCAATTGAAACGTCGTCTTGAGATCTGTGAAGTGGACGAATTAAATTTAATAATTATAAGAGAAAGGCGATCTATATTATGGTAATTTCTGCGACGCCCTCATATATATTTGTCGTTTATTAGGGTTCCGTACCCAAAGGGTACCAACGGGACCCTATTACAAAGCCTACGTTGTCCGTCCGTCTGTCAGCGGGCTGTATCTCGTAAACCGTAATAGATAGACAGATGATATTTTCACATATGTATTTCTATTGCCGCTATAACAACAAATAATAAAAATTAAATTAAATTAAAAAAATTAAATTAAAATATTTCCACGGGTACATGGAAATATTTTTATTTAATTTTTTTTAATGGAACCCTAAAAGAGCGAGGCCCGACTCGCACTTGGCCGATTTTTAAACGATATGATTGTATTGATTGTATTTATTTGAGTATACACACTTCTTTGTATTCTCTGTATTATTGCTTTTGGTCGTGTATTCAATATAGTTTAAAACTAGCTTGTATCCGGCTTCTTCCACTTCCAATTCAGGTTTTTTTCGGGTTGTGCATTTTTCCGTCTGATAAATATAATATCCGCTTTTCGCTTCACTAAGCCAGGGTCAAGACTAAAATATTCGTTTTTCCCTTTGTAATTTCTTAAGAGTTATTTTAACCTCACCTCGTAGCCATTGCTTCGCCAGCGGCGTGAGCCTGCCATGCGCTGCTGGTTCCAAAGTTGCTAGCTTCACTTTTGCAAGACGGACTCGATTCCTTGCTAGAATCCACGGTCGCTGGCGATGCTACGCCGCTTGACGACTTTATAAAGGACTTCTGAAAGAAATGAGTAATTTTATAGTCTTTTAAATTTTTTCATGTCTTGTTTTTCTAGAAACATTACGTTTTTAACTAAGTTGTAACTAAGTTTTATAGTGGTAGATATTTTTGAATTCATTTCGTTGTTTCTTTTATTTTTGCGCCGGTTACGATTTCCAGGTCAGGCTAAAAAGTGTATTGGATTTTTCTGCCAAGAATTTCTCAGTAGGTACCTACTAGCCCGAAGTAAGGACGTAGGCGTTGCCACCCTGTCACCCCCGTGCCTCGGAGAGCACGTAAAGCCGTCGGAGCTGCGCCTGATCTCTCTCCGGTCGTGTCGGAGTTCCGTCCCATCGGAATAAGAGTGTCAGCAAACAGAGAGTGCACCACACACTTGTGCACTATAATATCTCCCACGCAAATGGTTAATCTCGGTGGAGATTGGCCAGATTTGTTCGGGAGGACTAATAATTTTTGACAGTTTCAAAACTTTCATTTTATAAGACGGATACAGTGTAGCAAAAGTGTATGATAAGGTAATACAGGTTGCTATTATCTTACCTGCTTATTAAGTACTTCAGGTTGTGCTCTATCCAATACGAACTTCTCTTCATCTTTGTACTCGATATTAGTTTGAATCCTACTTGGCCTAGTTCTATTTCTATAGCGTTCTAAAGTGGACATAGGTGAGTTTTGTCTTTGGCTGGGTTCTGGTAGGGGCGTGGGTTTAGGAACAATTGGCGACGGTGGCATGTACGTGGGTACTGGGTCACTCTCCGGTGAAGGTTCGTCATTGAATGAGCTCGGCAATTTTGGCAGAGGTATCACCGCGTGACCCGTTACTACGGCTTCATCTGTAACAAAATGTAATACGTATTAAATAAGTTTCTCATGTATTTCTCATCATAGCGAGCTAACTTGGTAGGGTAGATTACATTCAGCCCATGCCCATACGGTATGGGTATGATGATGGTACATATCTACACTACTTGGTGATCTACACGCCTACGTGCCAGAAAGCTTAATAGCTTGGCGGCACGTTTTTGACGGTAGAGTGGTAACTAGCCTCGGCTAAAGCCTCCCACCAGACCAGACCAGAGACAATTCAGAAATTACAAAGTCTCAAATTGCCCCCGCCGGGAATCGAACTCGACACCTCCCTGCTATAAGACCACAGCGCTCACCACTGTGCCTTGGAGGTCGTCGAAATCATATATTTTACTTTATATCATACTATGAAAAAGTTGGCAACTCTAATCATCATTAGTAACTTAAGTGTTGCAGGCTGCTAAATCTAATCCTAAGGAGAACCTTTGAAGCAGGCCTCACCCATGATATCCAAGTCGGCGACTTGCAGCTCTCGCAGGTGGAAGCTATGCGAGCCTCGCATCACCATCTCCAGGTTGCGGGGACGGCGCCGCGAGCGCGGGGACAGCTCGCCCCCCTCGCCGCCCGTCCACACGCCCGAGTCCGATGACACTGCTGAAGCAGGCCTCACCCATGATATCCAAGTCGGCGACTTGCAGCTCGCGCAGGTGGAAGCTGTGCGAGCCTCGCATCACCATCTCCAGGTTGCGGGGACGGCGCCGCGAGCGCGGGGACAGCTCGCCCCCCTCGCCGCCCGTCCACACGCCCGAGTCCGATGACACTGCTGAAGCAGGCCTCACCCATGATATCCAAGTCGGCGACTTGCAGCTCGCGCAGGTGGAAGCTGTGCGAGCCTCGCATCACCATCTCCAGGTTGCGGGGACGGCGCCGCGAGCGCGGGGACAGCTCGCCCCCCTCGCCGCCCGTCCACACGCCCGAGTCCGATGACACTGCTGAACTTGCCCCTAACAAGTGTCCAAATACTTAATGGAAAACTTCGTGGAAGAAAAGAAATAACAGTTTCCTTACCAATATTATAAATGCGAAAGTGTGTTCGTTTGTTGGTTAATCCTTCAATCACGCAGGAAAGGAGCATTGGATCGACGCGATTTTTATCCTAGTTGAGGACCTGGAGGGTAACATAGTCAACATTTTGGTTTTATCCCGCCAAGTTTTATCACGGAAAAACAAAAAGCTGTCACGGGATTTTTACTGTCTAACTCCAAGCGAACGAAATCATGGGCAAAAGCTTATAGAAAATAATAAATTAAGTACGAGTCAAGAACGAGTATCTTTTTAACCAGAATCTTAAATGGGCAAGTTATATCTTTTAGTACCTAAACGACGCTCGACGGACGAGGAAATGATGGTTGAGTGACGATGCTGTCTCGGTTGGAAGCGGGCTAACTTGAAAGGGATATAGTTATAGCCATTCATCGTACCTAAACGTAAGGACAAAGAATATTTTTTATCCCGCAATGTCAATTTGTATTCCCACGGGATTTGTAAAAAACTAAATCCACAGGGACGAATTTGAATATAACGGAGAACGGGCAGCAGCGTCCTCTGTGCTACTACTACCATCTACTGCGATCACCAACCCGTCTGCCCCGCGTGGTAATTATGGGCAAACCCTCCCCTTGGGAGAGGCCTTTAGTCCAGCAGTGCACTGTTATAGGCTATTGATGATGATGATTGATGAATTTGAATACACATACAAATACGTACCTTCTCTCCATCCATCGATAGCACCCGCCTTCCGTGTATTATTGACTACCTGAAAATGACAAAAACACTCATTACACTTATCACTTTCACTCATCTTTAACTCTACTGGGTTCCAAATTAATGAATGGATAAAATAGATATTTATTTATTAACCATTTTAACTATTCAAAACATTTCAAAACACGAGGAGACCGCTCAACGTCAATATACGTTAGAGAAATGTCCCGTAGCGTAGACGCAGTTTACAAACTGCACCAAAAATGAGAGATTTATCTTAAGATCTTATAATATTTTTGTACCACTCACTTTGAAACCACTCAAATCTATGTTTCACTGACTTCTTTTTATTTATATGCTAATCAGAAATTGTAACAATAGAGCTCGATTAGCAGATTAAAAAGAACGTTCTACACGTGTTAATTAAAACGAACTCTGCCTTAAACTAAGTTAACTTGAAACACACGGACAATTAATTGCCAAAAGAGGTCATTATAAATTGCTAAATAACGAGGGATGTGCGCAATAATACCTACTTCACGATCTCTTTTTAATTCACCCGTAGTTTTACACGAGGCAGTATGATTTCTAAATAATAATATTATTTTATAATTCTTGTCTGTTATACTTTTTTATAGTTGTCGTTTTTCCAATGTTAGTATAAATTTCTCTATAAATAATCTTCATATTTTGTGAAGATTTTATAACTTTAAAAAAACAATAAAAAAAATCATATAATATCAAACTTGTACATATTGGTAAATTGGTAGATCTAAAAATATCTATCCTAAGTTCCTAACAAAAACATTTTCATGTAAAATGTTGCCACGACGAGACTAATGGCTCGCACTTTCAAAAAGTTATCAGATCTCATGTAGAGCCAAGCTTCTAACTCTACAGTCTACAGTCTACACCATTGAATTATTATGTACTAAAGCACCTCTACACGCCTTAACTCTACAAGCCCTAACTTCACAAACTCCTTAGTCAAAATATGTGGCTCGGCCATTTCGCTACATTCACATGGGCGTAACTCGTAAGGTGAAAAATTTATTCACTGTTCATTACTTTTCTGTTATACAATGTTGTATAACAGAAAAGTAAGTAATATTTATGGCTATTTAGAATTTTTCTCAAAATTAATACGAAAATAATCTCGAGTTCATCATCTCGTGTGTTAGGTACTCGTGAATGCACTCTGCAGTGAGTGATATTTTAAGCAAACGGCACTCGGTTTCAAAACCAACAGCCCTGAAATAGATGAAGGATGACCCACTTCAGACTTCATAGAAAAATATATCTTTTGTGTAGCATTTAGAGTATTTATTCGCATAACAGACATGTATGTGGGGTAAAAGAGAATTCTTGATGAGTTCATAAAGGTGGTGGTCAATGAAAGTAAATTAATTCAGTTGTTAAGTTGAAGCCTCTTTCAGCGGTGGGTACTATGACTATCACTTGAAACCAATGTTTTTTTAAGAATATTAGCCAAGCTTAACTTAACAGGAGAAGAGAAAATAAATTCTCCTCTCCCCTCCAAATAAGAGTAAAGCTTGTATTTAGGAGTGAGTACGACAATAGTGCAACGGGTGGGGATCGAACCTGCGACTTACGACTTGGATTCATGAATATTATCTACTACACAACATGTACATGAACACATTGTAAATGTTATATAGTAGTACCATGTAACGGGGTCCGAACCCCGCCGTTCATATTATGAATTTGCCTATAATAAATCCAAGGTCAAGAATTTTAAAAAAGCGGCTGTTTATTTATTGGTTTGTTCTACAGTCACACAACAATGGAACAACGGATCGACATGATCTAATAGCACTCGTGGACCTGCCGAGGGACTACGTCATTTGATCCCGGAAAAACAATGTGTTCTAGCGGCATTTTTGGAAAACCTCACTCCATAATAATTAATATAAAAAATAAATAAATAACCGAAAAAACCGACTTCAAACGCCACTCCGCTCCGGCCGCTCGACCGATTTCGATAAAATTTAAATGGGACCACTTGGGAAGTGGAAAGTATACCCTAACATACGTGTAGGTAAATTATTTACTACCTGTCATAAAATTACCTATCTTCTTCTTTTCACCCAACTACGGCAAAAGGAAGGGTTTACGATGTTAGCAGTCATATCATACAGAACATTTTTCTATTGTTTTGGTAATTTTAATTGCTAGGTAAGTCAAAATCAAACAAGTCGCAGGGAGCCGCTGGATTCAGGTGGCGCAAGATCAAGGCCTGTGGAAGTCCATGCAAGAGACCTTTGTCCAGCAGTGGATGTCTGTCGATTGACAAAGAAGAAGAAGTCAAAATGGACAAAGTTAACTCACTTGTTTTGCACTTTTAGAATCGATATTCTTCACAGAAGGATACTGAGGTCGAGGCAGCTGGTTGGTTTGGAACGTGTACTTCCCGGGAGGCTTCTGTGGATCTAAGGCTTGACGAGGAGTTGAGGTAGCTCTAGACGAAGACTGCTCTACAGCACGAGGCGGCTTTCTTATGTCCTGAAAGTTAAATTGTCAGAGTTATGTGCGTTTGAGCAACTAACATATTGGTTCAAAGGTGAAGGAAAACATTATGAGGAAACCTGCATGCCTAAGAATTGTCCATATTGTTCTCAAAGGTTTGTGAAGAGTGAAGACTGCCAATTCGTATTTGGGCAGCATTCGCATTTGAGAGGAGACCTACGCTCAGTAATGAGCCGTTGATTGGTTAGTAATGGTGATGATTAAAGTTAGGTATCTTGAAGGTTTTTTGAAGATCGCTTATTGGTGCATATGTATGTCCTTGTACAAGAAGAAAGAATTACTAGAACTACTACTAGTGGAAAGCCTCGAATTTGATTTTAAATATATGTATAAATTTGGAGATAAGTAACTTTTTAAGCATAAGCCGTAGGTACATACCTACTGACATATTGAGCCAGGGGCCAGGAATGACAAGCCTACCCTGTACTGGTTTTAGCTATTGCCACAGCTCGCAGGATACTGTAGGTACTGTAGGATACTGTAGGTATGGGCAAGTGCTGTTCCTATGGAGGCTTGTACCTGTGGACACAATCGATTCCGTCGAAACTAGCAACCCTAAAACCCAAAATTCTAATTTGAACGCGACCGTAAAGCTTTGGCTATGGTAGATAGTTCGCGTTCAAATTAGAATTTTAGGGTTGCTAGTTTCGACGGAATCGATTGTGTCCACAGGTACACGCCTCCATAGGAACAGCACTTGCCCCTACCTATTTAATTTAGTAACTGCACTTACTTGGTGCGGATACTGCTGTGGCTGATAGGTCAGTATAACGGTCTGCTTGGTGACCGGCTTGGGCACGCCGGCGACGCCCACGATGTTGGTCACGCCCGTGGAGGACACTTGAGTGGTCAGGAGTGGCAAGTTGTATTGGTTTGTACTTTTCTTATCTGCAAGTAAAATTATCATTAGATACTGTACTGTGTTTTCTTCAGCAATATTATAGTAACAAAAATATATATAGAAAATCCATTACCTCACATCATAAGATGTGAGGTAATGGATTTTCTAAACTTTATGATTAATTTTTCTAGTAGGTACTGTCTAAGGCCAGCCGCTCATTGGAATTTTTGGTTACGTGACTTTTTGTCGTCATGTGGAGTGCTATGAAGATATATGGAAGTGCGCTCACTGTAGAGACAAGACAATACGGCGACAAATAGTTCCCGCAACTGACGATTCTTGAAATCCATTTCAAGAATGAGCACGTTTTGTCGCCCAGTGACATGCGGCTGGCCTAAAACAGTGGGCGCATCGTGGGCGACAGTAGGTGACAGCGACAAAAAGGCACGGCGCCGGCGACAAAAAATCACAATGAGCGGCTGGCCTAAGTAAGGTACTTAGGTTCAGAGTTCCGAAGTAATTTCTTAGTCACTTCACTGAATCGAAATACAACAGTCCTAACTAAAACAACGAATTAATGAAACCTTTAACCTCTTTATGCAAGGAAAATGGCGTCGATTTAAAGAAAAAGAATTGTAGAAACATACTGAACAAAATTAAAGCATTTGATTGTATTAAATTGTCCTTGGCGTTTCGATTTTACATTGTCTATTGTGCAGTCCAAATAAATATAAAAGATTAGATTAATGATAGGCACCATGTTTGTAGAACAATAGGTTTGTTAGACGTTGACAATTATTTTACGACAAGAGTCATCCACATAACGTTAGCTGTTCTGATGTAACATAATTAAAAATAATGTTTGTTGTAAGAATATTAGTTCAGTATTTCACTACGCTGAGTTTGACGACCTCCCAGACTCAGTGGTAAGTGCAGTAATCTTGTAAGTGGGACGTCTCGGGTTAGCGTTCCAGTATTATTCCGAGACGAAACCGATTGGGAGTTTTAGGAGTAGTATACTAAGTTAAATAAACTACAAAAGAAACACCCCGTTTTCTGCTCTTCAGATGACTCCTTGGAATCTTTTAGATACTGAACTGTCTACTTAACCTAATTTTGTTATATAGTTTTCCTCACCGCACTTCAGTCACATCGAGCAATCTCCATCGCAGACAAGAAAACAAAGATGCATAAATACAGAGCTCAAGAAAAAACCCTTTGAGTATCCCTGCAATGAGGATTGAGGAGGCAGTTGGCGGTGCAGTAACGGGAGGTGTACAAACCTAACGTATTATTATTGATGGCGGTCTCCTTGTCCTTGGGTGGCGCGCTGAAGGCCTCCTCGGCTGGCACCTTCACGTCGGCCACCTTGGCGGTCTTGCTGGGCGGTTGCCTGAAACCGAACCTAGGGAATTAAGGAGTCACTGTCAAATTCAAACAAGAATCTCATTAAAAGTTATGTAGGTGAAGTTAAGCGAACGACATATTATTTAAATGATTTTCAATTTTTTTTTTGTTAATAGGAAACCAAGCTGAACTTATATAATTCTAATCGCAGGACTATTGAGGCTTCTAAATCATATATATTATGATATGAAATGAAATGATATGATATCATCATCATTCATCATTAGCAACCCATCAACGGCTCACTACTGAGCGCAGGTCTCCTCTCAGAGAAGGGTTAAAGACCATAGTCCACCACGCTGGCCCAATGCGAATTGGCGGACTTCACACACCTTCAAGAACATTACTAAGAACTCTCAGGTGTGCAGGTTTCCTCACGATGTTTTCCTTCACCGTTGAAACAAGTGATATTTAAATACTTAAACGCACTTGACTCCGAAAAGTCAGTGGTGGGTACCTGGGATCGAACCTGCGACCCTCCGAATAGGAGATCACTGTCCTAACCACTCGGCTATCACTGCTTCAAGCTGAACTTATATACTTCTAATCGCAGGACTATTGAGGCTTCTAAATGATAGATATGATATGATAATTATGAAATGATATGATATGATATAATTTTATATACCTTACTACTTCTAAGAAACAGTACTTTTTTTCTTGACTAAAGGGACTTCAATAATGGTAAGGGATAGTTGCGCTTATCCAGGTTAATATTAGGTATAAATGCGAAAGTGTGGTTGTTTCTTGGTTTTTCTTTCAATCACTCCACAACAGAGCTATGTATCGACGTGATTTTGTACATGGATATAGTTGAGGATATAAGTGACATACATATTTTTACCTTGTTCTAGCTTTTATCCCAGCAGCACCGGGGATTTTTAAAATCGGGGGATTTTTAAAACCTTACTCCATGCGGACAAAAGTCTCAGGCAAAAACTAGTTTATAATAATATAAGTATGATACGCATACCATGTGGCCTTTGAGTTAATACTCAAATAACCATAGTACTCAAAGCATGTGGCAAAACGCCTGCCCAAAATAATCGCAATATTTCTCGGGCAGTATTTGCCACTCAATAAACTAGATAGGTTTGGGCGAATTTGTTATTTTGTAGAAAACTAGTTAAATTATATTTTTGGAGTTTATTGGAGTTTACTCCTTAAGAATCGATTTTCATATATAAGGCGCCCGGTATGAGAAAAATTCGAGGAGTAAAATCTACTTATGAATGACCTCGTTACGTTTATCACAACGATGCAAATTTCTACCCTAACGTTGAGTAAATAAGATTGGTTTTCGCTTGAGTCCGAATGCGAAAGAGCTTTCGCTTCGGGAAGCCGAGCGGGTACCGATCGGGTCCGAGCGGCGCCGAGACGCAGCGAGCGCCGCGAATGCATTACGACGTTGTAAGGAGTAAACTCCAGTCGTGCGTCGGAGCTGACACACACACTTTTTTTTTATTTATTTACACTGGGAAAAAAATTTATACTAACTGTCAGTTAGAAAGCAGTTTATTAATTTTAAGTGAGATCAAGTACCTAATGTTAAGTTAAGTTAAGTTTATGTTAAGTTGAAGCAGTGATAGCCTAGTGGTTAAGACTATGGTCTCCTATTCAGGGGGTCGCAGGTTCGATCCCGGGTACGCACATCTGACTTTTCGGAGTCAAGTGCGTTTAAACAATTAACTATCACTTGCTTCAACGGTGAAGGAAAACATCGTGAGGAAACCTGCACTTCTGAGAGTTCTTCATAATGTTCTCGAAGGTGTGTCAAGTCCACCAATTCGCATTGGGCCAGCGTGGTGGACTATGGCCTATAACCCTCTCTCTGAGAGAAGACCTGCGCTCAGTAGTGGGCCGTTGATGGGTTGCTAATGATGATGATGATGAAGTACCTAATAAATTCTACGTTCGTTGCAAAATATGTGTAGGAATTAAAGTTACATGCAAGTACTTATTTCAGACACTTTTTCAGACAGCGAACAATTTGTAGCGGTACATTGTTGAGCGCAGTCTTCAGACGAAATATTTTGAAGACGATAGAAAATTGCTATCACAGAAAAGGGAAAAACTGCAATTTTTAATTTTGTCATAAAAAACTATGACTACGTATGTAGGTAGGTATGTATATACCTATAAATAACTTTGAAAAATAATAAAATATTCAGCGGTAGATACCGGAACTTAGAAGTTGTTGTTGTGATACCTACCCATACGGTATCTAGATATATTGGTAGGTATTTGATATTAAATGTTTAGGTATTTTTTTAGCCACAAACCACATTCTTTGGTACGTAATAATGAAAGCGAAGGATATAGCTATTTCCTTTCATATCATATCATTTTGATTGACTTTCTACTTCCTGTTATCTAATATTATGTAGTAATATTGCATGTAGACAATTATTAAACTTTTTACTCTCTCTGGAGTCATTGCTTTTAAAGATAACTAGCTTTTGCCCGGGACTTCGTCCGCTCGGAGTTAGGGAGAGGGCAGACTGGCTACTTTTAGCGTCAGCGATCGGCGTTTATGCGACTGCATCGCGTTTTCGCGATTCAAAAGCGTTCGACACGGATCGATCGGCGGCACGCTGATGCTAAAAACGCAACTCGATCGCTGCGACTGGCGCGGTTTATTGCGTGCGTTCGGACGCGGAATTGAAAGAAGAAAGAAAGAAAGAAAGAAAATATCTTTATTCACTAATGGTGACACAGACAAAACTAGTTACTAAGGTATAATTTCGTCTGTGACACCACCCAGAAAGGGTGTACAGCTCAGCACTATGCCTTGCGTCATATGCAAAGAACTGCATACAATGCCAGGCGCTGATTTTCAGCTGTGACCCAGGTGACGTCACAGTTTCAAGTTACAACAGTAAATTAAATCTATGGCAAATTTCGAAGGGAAGCAGTAAGTAAGCAGTAGTGTCAAATACAATCACATTATTAAATAATATAAAGGTATTATCACCAAATTTGAATTGAGCTTCCGAACAGCGACTAAAAACCATAAAAAAAAATCGGCCAAGTGCGAGTCGGGCCTCGCTCTTTTAGGGTTCCGTTAAAAAAATTAAATTAAAATATTTTCATGTACCCATGGAAATATGTTTATTTAATTTTTTTAATTTAATTTAATTTTTATTATTTGTTGTTATAGCGGCAATAGAAATACATAATATGTGAAAATTTCATGTGTCTATCTGTTACGGTTTACGAGATACAGCCCGCTGACAGACGGACGGACGGACGGACGGACGGACAGCGTAGGCTTAGTAATAGGGTCCCGTTGGTACCCTTTGGGTACGGAACCCTAAAAATCACTGCCGCTAAAAGTAACCAGTCTGCCCTCTCCCTTAGGTTTTTAAAATACCGCGGAAACCTACTAGTACAGTAGATTTAAAACTATTTTCTGTATTTTTATGCATAATGAAAATGATATATGAAATTACCTATTTGTACGTAGGGGTTGCCCCGAAATCTCCTTACGTGGCCGAGCGAGGGGCGTCGATCGACCTGACAGCACCTCCTCTGGGCGAAGATCTTCCGTAGATCCTGAACAAAGACAATCATAGAAGTATTGAAGGTGACAAGTGTATATTGAAAATGGAATATTATAAAACGTGCGAAAAAAATAATGAGTGAGCGACTATTATATGATGTAATCGGATCGTTTATTCGGATTTAGTAAATACATTAATTGCTTTTAAATGAGCTGGGGTATTGATATTGTTCATCTAACTTCTAATTTTAAACAAATACATAATAAACATCAATAATAATCGGGAATCATTATTCCCTAAATCCGAATTTTTGTATTGATCTTTTTGAATAGCTAGAAAGTAGAAAAAAGTATTTTCAAGTTTACCGTTTTTAGGGTTCCGTACCCAAAGGGTACCAACGGAACCCTATTACTAAGCCTACGCTGTCCGTCCGTCCGTCCGTCCGTCCGTCCGTCCGTCCGTCCGTCCGTCCGTCCGTCCGTCTGTCAGCGGGCTGTATCTCGTAAACCGTAATAGATAGACAGATGAAATTTTCACATATTATGTATTTCTATTGCCGCTATAACAACAAATAATAAAAATTAAATTAAATTAAAAAAATTAAATTAAAATATATGCATGGGTACATGGAAATATAATAATTTAACTTTTCTTGACGGAACCCTAAAAGAGCGAGGCCCGACTCGCACTTGGCCGATTTTTTAATATTATCGCTCACGCACTGTTGCTCACTTATTAATTCAGAAGTTCTTATTCGATTTTTTTTAATCTTTAATTTTTGACTTTGAATTCGCACCTTTAAATAAGATCCATTGAAAATTAATACACCCCTGAAATGTGAAACTATGGTCGAACTATGTACTTGTACGATATACCTGACATCCTGTTATCCAGTTTCTACTCCATCATCAGATCCTCCTCCTCGATCCTCGATCATCATCTGTCTAAGACCTACTGAGCCTATTCCATCATTAGAAAGGTCTCAAAGAGTTGGTGTTAGCAATTTACAGCAGATAATATAGTGTCTCTTAGTGGGCTCTTCCTGCTATATAAATTGCTGAGGAGTTGGGTATCCCGCAGACTAAATGATGGTGTAGCATCAGTTCAGCCTTTCAAATCAAGATCCTTTAATCAAGTAAGAAATGAGCTGATGGTCTTCAAATGCCTGAACAGATCTTCATAAATTAACTAAAACTTCATAAATTAGTATAACTAATATAATAATAGTAAACTTCATATTAAAAACTCATCTCAATCACGTCAGCTTTCAAACAGACAAAACCGCATCAAAATCAGTCCGAATTCGTTCGGAGCTCCAACAGAGACAGACACACATACACATGTCAAAGTTATAACACCGCTCTTTAGGAAAGCGCTATGCCAACGAAAAAACGCACGCGGAATTCCGTTTTTAAAAGAGAGCGACAAATCTGCGCGGACAAAACGCCAAGAAAATATCCAGTTCCACGCACGTTTCTCTGTTTTGATTTCATCTAGCATGACTTGTCAAGCGCAAGCCTAACTTGTAATAAAAAAAAACTGCCGAATGTGCAACTGCCATTTAGATTAAATTCTAACTCATTAAGTATTTGTCATACATCAGAGGCGACGACGGAATTGTGGCCCTCGGTTGACAAACTATTGTATGATAATCTAATTCCATGCCATTTGTGTTTGGTGGTTATCACACGTGAAGTCGTGCGTCGCATGGTGTCGTGAGCGAAGTTAAGTATAGTAACCAACTTGCAGACGGCAACTTCATTGCAAAAAAAAATTACATATTTGGATTGCAGAGGTTCATAAAGTGTTTTTAGAATAACGTTTATTCGTTCATCAAACACATAATAAAACAAAATATAATACAAAGAAGTAGTTTTACTCCTACTACTATATACTACTTGAGTCGGGGCCCCGTACCACATTCTACTGTGCCCGTACGCCGCGCCACCGTAGACGGGAGGAGGTTCTGTTGGGATAGAGTTGCCATCCGTCCGGGTTTCCCCGGATTCGTCCTAGTTTAGAGGGCATCCGGGGAGCGTCCGGGCGGGGCTTCATTTGTAGTCCGAGTTTAAAAATTTAAAGTCTTGGGCCGCCCGCGACAGTACTTTTAAGATTTTTGTTTAAAAATTTAATTGAATTTTGTTAGGTTTAATATTTTAATAAGGTTTTGTTTTCAAAATAGAATATATTAATAATTTGTGTTTTATTTTAAGAATAAAAAAATTCTAACTGATAATTAAAACAATTTGTAAGAAACTGTAATAAGATTTTGTTTTGTTGGGTACATTTAAAATGATCATAAAAGATTTTTTATTAGACTAAGTTTTTTATTACACTGACTATGTTTAAAAAAACCTGTTGATATGTCCGGGTTCTGGGCTCTAAAATTCGGGGTTTTCACGTGTCTTGTCCTGGTTGCCAAATTTTAGAGATGGCAACCCTATGTTGGGAGGGCATGAAATGGTAAACTCTACCTCCATTTCCATTGTTGTCGTGCGGCTTCTGCTTGCGGCGCGCGTTGTCGTCGGCGCGCGACGTGCTGGCGGGCCGCCGCCGGAAGCCGAACGACGTGGCCACGCCGCGGGTGGGCTTGTTGCCGTTGCCGCTCGCACTCTTCTCCCTCTTCTTCGCACCCTTCGACTCAGAGTGACCCTGGAAAAAAGGTTTGATGTTTAGTTTTTGACGACCTCCAGTGGTGAGCGCTGTTGTCTTAGAACTGGGAGGTCTCGGGTTCGATTCCCGGTGGGGTCAATTTTTGAATTTATAATTTCTGAATTGTCTCTCGTCTGGTCCGGTGGGAGGCTGTGGCTGTGGCTAGTTACCACCCTACCGTCTAAGACGTGCCGCCAAGCGATTTAGCGTTCCGGCACGATGGCGTGTAGAAACCGATAAGGGGTGTGGGTTGAATGTTCAGTGTTCACTGCCATACCCCTTCCAAGTCAGCCCGCTACCATCTTAGACTGCATCGTCACTTACCATCAGGTGAGATCGCATCGCATGAGCTTGTCATCGAATAAATAAAAAAAAGTTAGTTTTCTATAGATTTTACTACTCTCTGCTCTGCCTCGTATTTCCCATTGCTGAAGCACACGTTGGGGAATTTCTTGGGACAACCGAATCCATGTTTCTGTCTTTATGTAAGTCAATATATTCATGATTATCTTTACTGATAGATGTCCACTGAAGGGATCGCCACAGAATACGATCTTGTGCCGCCTGTAACCAGCTGCCAGCGGCTCGCTTGAAATCGCCCTTCCATTTAATATGGAGATTATACTAACGCTGCGTTTTCAGGTGCGGAGACGCACCACATCCTTGGGACTCCAATGTCTATCGGTTCTTCAAGCCATGTTACCCGCCTATTGCCACTTTAGCTTTGCGATTACTTAAGTCTGGCTCTCCTACTTATTTCCTCATTGTTGAATTAATCTCGCAGGGTTACTCCGAGCATAACTCCTTCCTTCGCCCACTGAGCGACACCGAGCCTTCTTAGGACGTATGACACATCTTAGGTACATCATAGGTACGAGTATAACGTACATCCTTCTACCGAAACCCTTTGCTTTCTGCAAAACCACTGGTTGGTATGGCCTAATTGATTTTTGAGAAAGGTATTCTATAATTTACATCTTACCTAGGTATATTACGGAATGTATCAAGGTTTGGCGGTCACATTACCATTTTTATTGCCGGATAAGTTATTGGTTGAAACATTTTTGTTTTCGATTACCGGCGCTTTATATCCTGCAAGATTGTGGAATTCCTTCTTACTAGTAGATACCTACTTGGATTAAAAAATTCAGCGTGCGAAAGAAATCAATGCACAGAATTATAGTAGGTGGTAGAACGTGTAAATCACATCTTTCTATAAAGGGACAACCACTGCATTAACAAAGTGCACGTATTTTGAATATTTAAGCAGAAATACTATTTTCATTCTACACATACTTACTCCGACTCGAAACGTGCTTTGAATATTCTGGTTGGATGAGATTTTGTTGTAGAAGTAATATTTTCCCATAGATTTAATTATAGGTATCGCACGTATAGCGTGGTATAGCGGCGTATAAATCTATGTACCTACCTACTTACCTAAATTGAAACAGCTAAAATGCAGACCTTTCAAACTGTAGATTACTCGTAGTAAGCTATCTAACCTACCCGTAGAACCTACTTACATTCCGCTTTGTGACTGGAAAATGAAACGATCAACCTATATTTCCCATTGAATGGAAATTTATTGGAAAATATCTCACGGGAAATCAAGATGCAGGATTGCTTTGTGAAGAATCTAGTAGCCGTAGGTGTATTAGTTATATTAATAGTTATAATAATAGTTTTACATACATAAATACTTTCACGCTGCTATTTTTTTAGTAAGTAATAAAGAATTTATCGTACCTACCACACTGTTGGTGTCTAACTATTAAGTCAAAAACAAGTTTTTGAGACACAGAAAGTTAAAAATATTTTAATTTATAAGTAAGTTACTTTTGTTTCATTTTGTTACGTAGAGTTGTTTTAAAATAAACAAAAGCTCGTACGTACGTAGTCCAGTCACTAATTTTGTATTATAACGCATTACAAAGTCTGTCCTCGTGTATTCCCTTAAGAGATTGCCGGGTGCCGACTCCGTATATAGCAGCTTTCAGCCAAATAAAGAACAAAATAATTTACATAGCATTAAAGATTAATGTAGCGATATGTACTCGTAAAAATCCTACGAATATAATACTAAGTACCGAATTTACTGTAGCTTTTCTAACTTTGGCTCGTTGGCAATAGATATTACTTACTCATATTATCATATCCGTTTTCACCATCCATACCTAAGTCTCTTAAGTAAGGACTCTTTACGTAGGTACCTAGGTAGCCCCCAAATACAATCCCATAACCAATGTCACTTCCACTTTTCTTCTTCTTCTTCTTCTTTATCAACCTATAGACGTCCACTGCTGGACAAAGGTCTCCTGCATGGACTTCCACAGGCTTCGCTCTTGCGCCGCTTGAATCCAGCGGCTCCCTGCGACTCGTTTGATGTCATCGGTCTACCTAGTGGGGGGTCTGCCAACACAGCGTTTCCCGGTGCGGGGTCGCCACTCTTCCACCTTTAGGTGTTTCCTAAAGGTTCGCGAAAACTAAATTGACAGAATGTGTCATCTAACTTAGCTTATGTAGCACGTAAAAGTTAGTTAACATTGTGCGTTGGTGAAAACGATTGTTACGCAGACTGACTCGCGCTAGTCAGAAAAACGTGCGATGAATCTCAAGTTCCTCAGAATTCAAAATACCCGACATTGACATTAAGTACTCACCGCCTTTATCTTCTCAAGTTTCTAACCATTTTTGTAACAAAATTTAAATACTTACTAGGTACACCAAAAGTGGTCTCACGCTCACCAGAGCTTCGGGACAGTCGCCTTGTGTAACTAGGTCGTTGGTATTATGGTTATTAATGAGGTCTATTATAAATTCCCTAACGGTATAGAAGATCTCTAAGTACAGTCTAAGTACAGTCTCAATTAATGTGGTGATTCCCTGAATTAATGGCATTCTAGCAGCACCTATGCATTTGAGCCAATAATGAGAGTCTATCGGCCAATCAGAGGTGATTACCGTCACACTGCAATAATCATTTAGTCATTTAGAGTAACCCGAGGTTTATGTAAACCTACCTAAGTAATATGTTATGCTATTGATCTTCCAGCTCGATATGACAAAGTATTGCCTCTATACGTACTCTTAGGGAGGCCTTCTTTATGTACTTATTTTAAAAAAAAAAAAAAAAAAAATTATTTATTTCACGTAGGCCAACCTGTGGCTCTTATGACACGTCATGAGTCATGACTTTACCACCGGTTCAGAAAGCGGATTATGCTGAGAAGAGCCGGCAAGATAAAAAAAATATTGAGCAGTACTGTTATGAAAAGGAGTCCGGCACCATTGTGTTATCTCATTGATAATATGATGAAACAAAAACTCGAATAACCGGTGCTAGTTACTCAATATCGACGTGAGAACAGTTCAATGCAAATTATACTGATACCATCGGCGCCTTCGTGGGAGATATCACGTTAATTAATTTTCGGTGCTACTCTCTACAGCCCATTCAATGGTTCATCTTATGCTGCAAACACATTACCGTGTCGTAGTTTCTTGCAATGCAACTTGCAAACTGGTGTGACGAGCGATAAATTAAATACTAGCAAAAAGCTGAGCTTTGTGAGGGCTCGCGTAAATTTTTTTAAAGTTCTGTTGCAGAGATGTTAACTCTTTGGTTTTCTGACTGATGGCGTTAGTAGTACAATAACATTCTATCCAATGAATACAAAATTGTTAATGTTCATTTTTTTTTTGACAGATAACACATCATCTACACTAGCGGCACGCTATGATGGCCGGTTTGACGTTTGTCCGCTCATGAAGTTCCGTATTAATTGATAACGACTTTGAAGGAAATAATTGTATTACTTTATTGACGATAGTGATGTGCAGAGATTCATAAATTTTATCGAATGTAGTTTTAGGTTTAGGACTCAAAATTTATTTATTAAATTGATTTCTAAAATGTATACAAGTGTAGAAAAATCAGTTTGCACCATTTAAGGGGTGAATGTACTTGTGAATATGAACAATTTTCACTATGTGGACAAACCTCTGAAATCGCAAAAAAATATCAGCTGTTTCATACAAAAGGTAAAATTTTTATTTTTATATGATATATACCACAACTCGGCATTTGGTTTTCTAAATTGAAAATTTTTAAAAATGGAATCTAATACGATCGTCACATAGGATCGCTGGCTAGCACAACTACTACCTCCGGCAAACTCGCGTCAATGCTCAATGCAAAACAAAGCAGTTTCGAATTGACGTTGCTTCGAAAAGTATAAACTGTCAGTGCAATGCGATTGTGATATAGTTTTGACCTGGCTTTGGATTTCAAATATTGATACTGCATTACTGTTGACCCTTGCTCGTTAATTTGGACTCTGTTCAAGCCCTTTGTTGTGGATTTCGTCGATATGACCGAACGTACGCAGAGAACTGTTCTAAATAGTCAGACACGTGAGTTCGTAATACGCCTTCGTAACTATTTCGATCGTGAAGCTCAAAATGGAGGGCCAATTTTACCTATAACGTCAGTGGTTGAACGCGTAGCTGATGCGCTTAATATTGGACAACGAACTGTTAGACGGATAACTAAAAAAAAATATGGCGAGACTGGCACAGAAGAAAATAAACTTCACACACCAAAAAAGAGAAAACGAGCAAAACCAGTCGTAGGCATCGATAGCTTTGATGCCGATGCTATCCGAAGACATGTTTACGGCTACTATTTACAGAAGGAGTATCCAACAAGAAAAAAGTTGGTGCATTCACTGAAGGAAGCTGGATTATTCTTCGGTGGGGAAAGTTCTTTAACGAAGATTTTGAAGACCATTGGATTTCGATACAAAAAATGTAACAAACGCAAAATATTGATGGAAAGATTTGATATAGCGATGGCAAGGTATACTTTTTTACGGCAAGTGAAAGAAATCAAAAATTGGCAAAATGTTGTGTTCTTGGATGAAACATGGCTTAATGCTAACCATACTGTAGGCCGTTCTTGGAACGATGACACAGCAGCATCTACTTCCAAAGTTCCTGTAGGAAAAGGATCGCGACTTATAATTTGTCACGCCGGAACCATCAACGGGTTTGTCGAAGGTTCTCTCATGGCTTTTGCGTCAAAAACCACTGGAGACTATCATGAAGACATGAATGGAGAAAAGTTTACTGAATGGTTTACCTCAATGTTGTGTAGCCTCCCTGAACCATCTATTATAATTATGGACAACGCCCCATACCACTCGATGCAAATTGACAAGCCACCTGCCCAATCCCAAAAGAAAGCTGATATCGTCGCATGGCTTCGTAAAAATGGCGTAGATGCAAACATGAATATGTTAAAAGCGGAATTAGTACGTCTTTTAAAAGAAAACAAACCAACCAAGATCCGATACGTCATTGACGAAATAGCATTAGAACATGGGCACAGAGTTATACGGTTACCGCCTTACCATTGTGAGTATAATGCGATTGAGTTGGTGTGGGCTCAAATTAAGGGATATGCTGCAAGACACAATACAGAACCCCCATTTACCACAAAAAAAATGCTAAAATTATTAGAAGAAGCTTGTGAACATGTGACTAAAGGAGACTGGGAAAAGGTTGTGAATAGAACTGTTAAATTAATAAGGGAAGATTATGAAAGAGATGTGAAAATAGATAATATTATAGAAAACGAACATATAATTATTAATGTAGGTGATGATAGCAGTGACGACAGTGAAAATAGTAGTATGGACGAATCTGATTAATTATGGCCTTTTGTGGCACCTTTTTTGGTATCTTTTGTATTCATATGTTTCTTGTGTGCATATAAAGTATGTATATTCATTTTCATTCAAATATTCAGTTCGTTCAAATAAATTAAATAAACATATACATTTTTGTTTTATTAAACCTATTTAATCAGGTACAAAAACAAAACTTAATTGTTTTTTGTTCGAGAATAAATTGACATTCCACATCACTATTGTAATGTGTCAAACCGGCCATCATAGCGTGCCGCTAGTTATCTGTCAAACGATAAATATATCGACGATAAAGTAAAATTACTATGTTAAAGCACAAATCTATAGGCGTGGTAGTTTTTCAGTAAAGTGAACCACAAAAATGCTCTGCTTGTGGGGTAGTGTTAGGGCTCGCTTCGCTCGCCTTAATTAATATAGCATTTTACTATTCTTATCATGTGAACTTGTACTTCTATTTGTCATCATTATAATTTTTATTAAATCAATACTTGTGTTTGAAAATATCCCTCACAGCTCTATTGAACGATCAATACCTATATATTTATTCTTATAATATTTTGCCATTTAAATTCTAGTCTCTCATAACTTGTGCAGCATGCTAAATAGTATCCATAAAAATCTTTTTTATTTTTTGCCTCTAAACATTTTAGCGACAACCGCTAATATTCAAAATTGACGCGTTATTCTGTGATTTGAAGAAACTGCCTCTTATTGAGCTTCTATTTGAATATTTAATTTAAACGATAGCATAAATCTTAAAAACGGCTTTCCACGGGCAAGTATTACGCAAGAAATACTTTAGGTGAAACTTTATCTGGGAAAATCAAAAATTTCTCAATTGAAAAATTGAGAAATTGAATTGCTCCGATCGCGATCCGATTCTGAGACGTTTCAATGCAACAGGTAATGTGTCTAAGGCTTTATAGGTACGTAACTTGCAATGACGGTAGGTATATTGCTTCATAGATACACAGGTCAAAACTGGGGTGAGAGTAGAACATTTTACTGTCCATAAAGTAGACAACTAAGGGGATCCTTGTAGATTTGTAGAGGCGTGAACTCTATCTACTACCTACATTATATTTTAATAAAATATATTTAAGTAGAGCTTTGACTACGAATAAGTTAAATAATTGTTGACTACTTAATTTTAAAAACATTTCCCAATCGTTGAAGATAACTTCCTTCTTACTTCTGAGAACATGATTGCATTTACATTGACTTTTGGGGCATTTCACGTCAAGCGGACAACGAAAAAAAAGTGAGGTTTTGAAATTCGTTCATATTCGGTCTATTTGCACATCTCGTAGGTGTGAAAGAGAAAACACAATTTTTTTTTCGTGCGATGTTTATTTTTCAAGTTATGGGCTTCCAAAAATATTCGTTCTTGAAATTCGGATTTTTCCGAAGTAGGTTTTCGAAAGGAAAGATAATACATTAAGATATTATAGTTAGCGTTTTTATAGCCAATTTCCCGTACTTTTTGAAAATGAAATGAAACTTGAAAAAAAAATTTTTTTTTCATGTTAAAAACCGGAAGTAAAAATTTCAAACCAAAATTTTGGCAACTTCGACCATTTTTATTTTTTATTTTTTTATTCGAAAACATAGCTTAAAGTGTACTTATAACACACTATAAATCTTAAAATGGGATCTCCATAAGTTATGGAGATAGGTAAATTAATATACATACATGACGCACTGAGTATGACGTTAGGCGCTTGTTTATGGCTGTTTAGCGAGATATTACACTAATAAACTCTTACAATGATTTGGATTATAAAATATTATTGATATTTGCATAGAAACACATTTCATTATGTATTTAAATATATCAATTATTATCATATTTATTATTTTAAAAATATTTAAATATATTAATCAATAAATGATTGTGAATGAGTGATAAAAACGAAACGCAACTAGCAGCGCCATCTCTTAGCTGAAAGAAAACTTATTATTAGAACGAGATAGAAGTATGACGCCAAGCCATCAAATTAAAAAAAAGATTTAATGATGATTTAATGAATTTTTGGTTTCGACTGGTAGTTTACGACCACCACGTGGATTTGGAGATGACAAGATACCAAACTGATACAAGTTGCTTTGCTTTTCTTGCTTGTCGCCTGGATGTCCCAAACTCTTCTGCAAGTTTATTTTCACTCCATGACTTAGGAGCTATGGTTGGTATCATAGTCTTTATGGAAGTAGAAGTAGACGGATCATTAAATCTGTCCTTTAGCTGTTTCAATATTTCTTGGTTGTCGGCGTCAGTTTGGGTTGAATTATGTTTGAATTTGTCTTCGGGAACGAATGGTTCGTCTTGGGTATTTTGTGAAATCTCACTTGTTGTTTGACTGCACTGCACAATGTTTTCATTAGCCACTGGAGGTATTTCATGTAAAAGTCGTTTTCTACAGGATGGCATATACATAAACATTTGTTGGACAGCCCAACTTTTCAACTAAACATTTAGAAATTTTCCTTAAATCCTTAAACTTGCGATGATTAACCAAACGAAATGGATTAAAACAACGATCTCCATACGGAGCCATTATTATAAATCAATATCTAACGGTCGAAAAATGAACACAAGTCGCTGAGAGGTTAAAGCACCAACTAAAACTATAACGGAAAGAAATCCAAATGGCTTGGCGTCATACTTCTACCTCGTTCTAATAATAAGTTTTCTTTCAGCTAAGAGATGGCGCTGCTAGTTGCGTTTCGTTTTTATCACATTTATTGATTAATATATTTAAATATTTTTAAAATAATAAATATGATAATAATTGATATATTTAAATACATAATGAAATGTGTTTCTATGCAAATATCAATAATATTTTAAAATCAAAAATCATTGTAAGAGTATATTAGTGTAATATCTCGCTAACCAGCCGACATAAACAAGCGCCTAACGTCATACTCAGTGCGTCATGTATGTATATTAATTTACCTATCTCCATAACTTATGGAGATCCCATTTTAAAATTTATAGTGTGTTATAAGTACACTTTAAGCTATGTTATCGAATAAAAAAATAAAAAATTAAAATGGTCGAAGTTGCCAAAATTTTGGTTTGAAATTTTTACTTCCGGTTTTTAACATGAAAAAAAAAATTTTTTTTCAAGTTTCATTTCATTTTCAAAAAGTACGGGAAATTGGCTATAAAAACGCTAACTATAATATCTTAATGTATTATCTTTCCTTTCGAAAAACTACTTCGGAAAAATCCGAATTTCAAGAACGACTATTTTTTGGAAGCCCATAACTTGAAAAATAAACATCGCACGAAAAAAAAAATTGTGTCTTCTCTTTCACACCTACGAGATGTGCAAATAGACCGAATATGAACGAATTTCAAAACCTCACTTTTTTTTCGTTGTCCGCTTGACGTGAAATGCCCCTTTTGTTAAATAACATCAAAAACCGGCCAAGTGCGTGTCGGGCCACGCGCAGTGTAGGGTTCCGTAGCTGAAAGTCTCAAATATTATTGCTGACCTAGGCTAGTGCTTTTGTTTTATTTATGAATATTGAATAAATTTTGAGTTCCATGATTTAAATACTATAATATTCTACAAAATATGCAACTTACACTACGTGTAATACCTAGCTTAGAAAAAACAGATATAACTCCTTAACTAATGAACCATACTTAGCCGTGATAGTTTTCCTTTAAAATTCATTATATATACTGCTGCTGTAATTTTTTTTTTGTATCCTATATACAACCATTTAGCTGGCAGAGGGGGGGGACACTTGACTCTAATAAAATTTAGCACTTTAAAATATCATATTTCACAAACGGATTCCTGAATTGAAAAATGGTGTTCCCACACCCACAATATTTTTGAAAGACCTATTCAACGACACCCCACACTATGGGATAGACGAGAAAAAAAATTCATCCCCACTTTACATGTAGGGGAGGTACCCTAAAAAAAATATTTTTCACAATTTTATTTCACGACTTTGTCGGCGTGATTGATATTTATACCCTTGTCAAATTACAGATTTCTAGTATCAATAGTCTCTGAGCTAAACCGCGGACGGACAGACGGACAGACGGACGGACATGGCGAAACTATAAGGGTTCCTTGTTTACTACGGAACCCTAAAAACCAATTACCTTCCTACCATTTTCGAAAATTACGCTGCATTTATCCTACCCAACAATACGTAATGAGTGGCGAACCTCCTTTTTAGGGTTCCGTACCCAAAGGGTGCCAACGGGACCCTATTACTAAGCCTCCGCTGTCCGTCCGTCCGTCCGTCCGTCCGTCTGTCAGCGGGCTATATCTTGTCAACCGTAATAGATAGACAGTTGAAATTTTCACATATTGTGTATTTCTATTGCCGCTGTAACAACAAATAATAAAAATAAAATTAAATTGAAAAATAAAGGGCGCTCCCATACATCGAAAAGGAGTCGAAATAAAATTTTATTTTTTTACCCCGGCGTGTGGCATGTCATTGTCTAGAGCTCATTAAGTGGAGTTCAAATATATATTTTTTTATTTTTTAGCTACAAGAATGAAGAAATGGGGGGCTGTCAAAGTTTTCGGTTTTAGACCAATTTTGTTAGGGGGGGTCTATCTCAAAAACTAAACTAGTTAGGAATTTGAAGCTTTGGTATATTATGTACTATATAGTGTATTTAAACAACAAATACTGAAAACACCGATTTATAATGCGGTTGGTAAGTTGTGACCAAAACAAACGAGCATTTTTTCCCCAAATACTAATTTAGTACTTTCTAAGAACTAAGATATCTAAATATGTATCTAGTTTAAAAAAATGATTTGGTTTTATGTACGGAACCCTAAAAGCGAGGCCCGACTCGCACTTGGCCGATTTTTGGAAAAAAGGAGGATCGCCACTCATTGCGTATTGTACCTACTACATGTACATATACATGCCCTACTATCCAACTCTTTAAAATCACTTTACAGATATTTTCTGTAATCAAAGTCATCAATTTTCGTACTGTTGTCTGATATAAGAAATGAAATCTAATAAATAAAATTCTGGTGTCACAATGTTAGTTACCTTCCTCCTCCGAAACGGGTGGACCGGACCGATTTTTATGAAATTTTGTGTGCATATCGGGTAGGTCTGAGAATCGGCTAACATCTATTTTTCATACCCCTAAATGATAAGGGTGACCAACCACTAAATATTTCTGTTGGCGGTACGAAGTCCGCTGGGTCAGCTAGTAATCTAATAAATATTTCAATTTGTTTTTACTTGTAAAAAACATTTTTTATTAATTATGGCTCTTTTAAATCTTTGTTTTGTTTTGATGTTTTAATTAATCTTCTTCCGTGTAATAAATACGTAGATCGAATTGTGTTCAAAAGTTTACTGTGAATAATTAGAAAAACACGTGTGGTGACGTAAAACCGGTTATTAACAAAGCGAAACTAAGTAAATTCATAAGGTAGCTCTAAGTCTAAGCAAAGGTCACGAACAGTGCCCGCTTAGCGTTCTGATGATAATAGGCTGAAACAGCTTTACGGCTCAAATATACCAAGGTTAAATGAACGTTAAATAAAAGCTGCGGCTTGGTAAAAGCCGCTTAGACTGGCTTATGAACGTTTAGTTTTTCTATGATATCTTATTACGTTTTATAACACTCGGCACATGTTCTCATAGTTGACTAAGCGGTTTTATATCCTAGGCTTAACATGATAGTAAAAGTTGTAAAAAGGTGTAAAAACTTAGCCAGGTACCTGCTTGCTACTTTTATAACATAAAAGTTAGTTGTTCAAATAGTAAAAGGTTGTTAACCTTAACAGCTACGTTTTTCACACCTCTGTTTATTTTTAAGGTGAGGTGTAGTGCAGTAAGCTGTTTACTATGCTCGTATAATACAATCGTCTTTGAAAAGCTAGTGGTTCCAGCAGTGTTTTTGGAAATAAAGATACAGAAAAAATAAAAATAGTTTGGAGAAAAGTGGGTCTTGTAATCGTCTCTTTTGAAAATTTTTGTAAGCAGAGTTTTCAAAACCAACGTAGTCTCTCGCAATGTAGACAACAAAGAATGCGAAACAAAATTATGAATGAAATAATATGTAGATGTGATACTATACCCGTTTTCAGCAATATTCCCTAAATTTTACGGGCTACCTACCGACGTTAAGTTAGGTGAGACTTTGTGTCAAATTCACTTTCGCGAACCTTATGGAATCACCTAAAGGTGGAAATGACATTATTGTATAAGGGATTTTTATTTAGGGACTACCTACGTATCCTACCTAGGGGATGATTTGGGTATGTAATGATTGAAAACGGGCATTAGTCCGACAGTAGGCTAGACGAAACTATAGGGCTCGTTTCTGGAGACGCGGCGCGTGGTGCGTCGCGTCGCGGGGGCCGTCACCGCGTAGGTACTACGCCAGAACGCTTCTGCAACAACGCTCTCATACTTGGCCATAATTATTATGTTTGACTTAAGGGGCTATAACGATCCTAAATTGTTTGGGTCGTACAAGTGGGATAGAGCTATATATTTTGCAGTGCTAGGAAAGAGATGGAAATTATTGATTCAGGGGTCGGGAATTGAAAAAAATCTTTAAAATTGATGTAAAAAATTATGGATGCCAATAATCAAAGAATTTTTCTCACCGCTTTTAGTAATTATTTATATCAACACAAATAAAAAAAATAGCAGGAAAAAAACCTACCGTTTCTGTTTAAACAAGGTTTAAACAAGGTTAAAAATTAATAAAACCGGCCAAGTGCGTGTAGGGCCACGCGCAGTGTAGGGTAGTTGAAAGTCTCAACTTGCAAATACATTTGAGAACTTTTTCAAAAATATACCAGTAACCACGACCAGTTCTCTAAATTCCTCGCCAACAGAAGCCTATAATCTTCTAAGAAGCAATGTCTCTGAGTGCAATAAATTATTTAGGTTTAAACACGTTACCCCATATGATATTATCAAAACATTTAAATCATTGCAAAATAAAAAAACAGGAGATCTATGGGGAATATCAGTTAAAATAATTCACAATATCATTGATATTATTGCGCCCTATCTTGCTTTAATTTTTAATAAGTCTGTAGATTCTGGATCTTTTCCAGACCTGATGAAATGTAGTAAATTAATACCTCTTTTTAAATCGGGAAGCAAATGTGACCCGAATAACTACAGACCAATTTCAATTTTGCCAACTCTCAGCAAGATATTTGAAAAAATAATGCTCAACCAACTGCTTCTACACTTTAATTTAAATAAACTTCTTCACCCTGAGCAGTACGGTTTTACTAAGGGTCGATCAACAACCGATGCAGCCGCAACGCTGTTGCAACACATATTCGATGCATGGAATAACTCACAGAATGCCATTGGTATTTTCTGTGATTTATCAAAAGCATTCGACTGCGTTGATCGCGAGACCCTTTTGCTTAAACTGAGCCACTATGGTATTAGAGATTTTGCGCTTAGCCTCATTGCGTCTTATCTTAGTGATCGTGTTCAAAGAGTATGTGTCAATGATGTAAAATCATCCGGATCAGCCTCGGTAATGGGTGTACCCCAGGGTTCTATTCTAGGTCCATTCATGTTTTTGATTTACATAAATGATTTACCACATTTTGTCCAAAATACTTGCGATATTGTACTATTTGCTGATGATACGTCTTTGATTTTTAAAGTCGATAGGACGAAAGACAATTTTGACGATGTAAATATTGCATTATCTCAAGTTTCTGAATGGTTTACGGCAAATAATCTACTTTTAAATGCTAAAAAAACCAAGTGTGTTGAGTTTTTATTGCCCAACACCAGAACTGTCAGTAAAAATTTAAAGATAAGTAATGAACCCTTGAAATGTGAGGACTCCACAGTGTTCTTGGGATTAACCCTGGACTCAAAGCTGCAATGGGGCATCCATATAGCAACACTTGCTGGCAAGCTTAGCTCTGCTGCTTACGCTGTTAGGAAGATTCGACAGTTAACTGACATAGAAACTGCAAAAATTGTTTATTTTGCATATTTCCATAGTATTATGTCATACGGAATCTTATTATGGGGTAAAGCAGCCGATATTGGAAAAATTTTTGTATTGCAGAAGAGGGCAATTCGCGCAATATATAATTTAAAACCGCGGGATTCCCTTCGAGAAAAATTTAAAGAAATAGGCATTCTTACAGTAGCTTCACAATATATTTACAACAATATAATATTTGTCAGACAAAACATTGTGAATTACAAAAAAAAGGGTGATTTACATGATAGGCAAGTTAGAAATCCAAACAGGCTCGTGATTCCTCGATGTCGCCTCAAGAGGGTCCGAAAGACATTTGTGGGAATGGGCGTGACGTTTTATAATAAAATTCCACAGTCGATCTTAGACTTACCTTTACACAAGTTTAAGAAATCAGTTAAAACTAATCTCATGAAAAAGGCATATTATGCAATTGAAGACTATTTAGATGATAAAAAAGCGTGGACATAATTCGTTCCAGCGATTCATGAGACAGTAGGTGGTAATTTAACTGTATAACTATTCTATTGAATGTAAACTTATTTTGAAAAGAGCAACTGCCGAGTTTCTTGCTGGTTCTTCTCGGCAGGAACGGCATTCCGAACCAGTGGTAGACTCATAGACGATTCATAAGCACTTGTAAAAAAGTTTATTTGAATAAAAAACATTTCTATTCTATTCTATTCTATTCTATTCAACATACATTTTGAGTTCCTTGGTTTAAATACTATAATATACTACAAAATATGCAACTTCCACTACGTGTAATATCTAACTTAGAAAAACCGATATAACTCCTTCACTAATGAACCCTACTTAGCCGTGATAGTTTTCCTTTAAAATTCATTATATATACTACTGCTGTGAATTTTTTCTTGTACCCTATATACAACCATTTCGCTGGTAGAGGGGGGGGACACTTGACTCTAATAAAATTTAGCACTTTAAAATATCATATTTCACAAACGGATCCCTGAATTGAAAAATGGTGTTCCCACACCCACAACGTTTTTGAAAGACCTATTCAACGACACCCCACACTATGGGATAGATGAGAAAAAAAAAATTCATCCCCACTTTACATGTAGGGGAGGTACCCTAAAAAAAAATATTTTTCACAATTTTATTTCACCACTTTGTCGGCGTGATTGATATTTATACCCTTGTCAAATTACAGATTTCTAGTACCAATAGTCTCTGAGCTAAACCGCGGACAGACAGTAAGACAGACAGACAGACAGACAGACGGACGGACATGGCGAAACTATAAGGGTTCCTTGTTTACTACGGAACCCTAAAAAAGGAGATTATTGGATCAAAGTTTGGGAAAACTTTCTATCGAGATTTTTTTTCCAATCGTGTTTCTATCTCTAAGCGAATTTAGTTAAAATACCCAAATTACATATTGCATCGAAATTATTCAAATTGGAATTATAGTCTTCAATTTGTAAACCTCACAAAGCTCATCGAAAATCGCCTGTCGCATGCTTTTACCACCTCGATGCACCACGCGCCGCGTGTCAAAAAACGAGCCCAACGTAAAAGAGGCTTTGTTAGTCTGAATATAGTGCAATCACAATCAGACAGGAAGCCTGCACGAGTGGTAGAAGGTACTTGCCTATACAAGTGCTTTGAACGAACCTTTCATCGATGCAAAACCATTGACGTTATTGTGTTTCGGTCACACACAAAAGCCTTCACGGCCTATCAAAGTTTATTGTGACGCTCGAGATCATTCTAATGGAGCCCTTTCATCCTTTCATGGGCACGAATAATGATCAAGATTGTAACAGAAGAAGCGAAAGTTGTTACAAATCATTGCAGCTACTATACTATCTAGGATCACATTTCACGATCAATGAAAGTTGGACAGTGGACTGCATGAAGCAAATAGATACGATACGACTATGCGAGTCTATTGTGTTAGGGCTCGCTTCGCTCGCCTTAATTAATATAGCATTTTACTATTCTTATCATGTGAACTTGTACTTCTATTTGTCATCATTATAATTTTTATTAAATCAATACTTGTGTTTGAAAATATCCCTCACAGCTCTATTGAACGATCAATACCTATATATTTATTCTTATAATATTTTGCCATTTAAATTCTAGTCTCTCATAACTTGTGCAGCATGCTAAATAGTATCCATAAAAATCTTTTTTATTTTTTGCCTCTAAACATTTTAGCGACAACCGCTAATATTCAAAATTGACGCGTTATTCTGTGATTTGAAGAAACTGCCTCTTATTGAGCTTCTATTTGAATATTTAATTTAAACGATAGCATAAATCTTAAAAACGGCTTTCCACGGGCAAGTATTACGCAAGAAATACTTTAGGTGAAACTTTATCTGGGAAAATCAAAAATTTCTCAATTGAAAAATTGAGAAATTGAATTGCTCCGATCGCGATCCGATTCTGAGACGTTTCAATGCAACAGGTAATGTGTCTAAGGCTTTATAGGTACGTAACTTGCAATGACGGTAGGTATATTGCTTCATAGATACACAGGTCAAAACTGGGGTGAGAGTAGAACATTTTACTGTCCATAAAGTAGACAACTAAGGGGATCCTTGTAGATTTGTAGAGGCGTGAACTCTATCTACTACCTACATTATATTTTAATAAAATATATTTAAGTAGAGCTTTGACTACGAATAAGTTAAATAATTGTTGACTACTTAATTTTAAAAACATTTCCCAATCGTTGAAGATAACTTCCTTCTTACTTCTGAGAACATGATTGCATTTACATTGACTTTTGGGGCATTTCACGTCAAGCGGACAACGAAAAAAAAGTGAGGTTTTGAAATTCGTTCATATTCGGTCTATTTGCACATCTCGTAGGTGTGAAAGAGAAAACACAATTTTTTTTTCGTGCGATGTTTATTTTTCAAGTTATGGGCTTCCAAAAATATTCGTTCTTGAAATTCGGATTTTTCCGAAGTAGGTTTTCGAAAGGAAAGATAATACATTAAGATATTATAGTTAGCGTTTTTATAGCCAATTTCCCGTACTTTTTGAAAATGAAATGAAACTTGAAAAAAAAATTTTTTTTTCATGTTAAAAACCGGAAGTAAAAATTTCAAACCAAAATTTTGGCAACTTCGACCATTTTTATTTTTTATTTTTTTATTCGAAAACATAGCTTAAAGTGTACTTATAACACACTATAAATCTTAAAATGGGATCTCCATAAGTTATGGAGATAGGTAAATTAATATACATACATGACGCACTGAGTATGACGTTAGGCGCTTGTTTATGGCTGTTTAGCGAGATATTACACTAATAAACTCTTACAATGATTTGGATTATAAAATATTATTGATATTTGCATAGAAACACATTTCATTATGTATTTAAATATATCAATTATTATCATATTTATTATTTTAAAAATATTTAAATATATTAATCAATAAATGATTGTGAATGAGTGATAAAAACGAAACGCAACTAGCAGCGCCATCTCTTAGCTGAAAGAAAACTTATTATTAGAACGAGATAGAAGTATGACGCCAAGCCATCAAATTAAAAAAAAGATTTAATGATGATTTAATGAATTTTTGGTTTCGACTGGTAGTTTACGACCACCACGTGGATTTGGAGATGACAAGATACCAAACTGATACAAGTTGCTTTGCTTTTCTTGCTTGTCGCCTGGATGTCCCAAACTCTTCTGCAAGTTTATTTTCACTCCATGACTTAGGAGCTATGGTTGGTATCATAGTCTTTATGGAAGTAGAAGTAGACGGATCATTAAATCTGTCCTTTAGCTGTTTCAATATTTCTTGGTTGTCGGCGTCAGTTTGGGTTGAATTATGTTTGAATTTGTCTTCGGGAACGAATGGTTCGTCTTGGGTATTTTGTGAAATCTCACTTGTTGTTTGACTGCACTGCACAATGTTTTCATTAGCCACTGGAGGTATTTCATGTAAAAGTCGTTTTCTACAGGATGGCATATACATAAACATTTGTTGGACAGCCCAACTTTTCAACTAAACATTTAGAAATTTTCCTTAAATCCTTAAACTTGCGATGATTAACCAAACGAAATGGATTAAAACAACGATCTCCATACGGAGCCATTATTATAAATCAATATCTAACGGTCGAAAAATGAACACAAGTCGCTGAGAGGTTAAAGCACCAACTAAAACTATAACGGAAAGAAATCCAAATGGCTTGGCGTCATACTTCTACCTCGTTCTAATAATAAGTTTTCTTTCAGCTAAGAGATGGCGCTGCTAGTTGCGTTTCGTTTTTATCACATTTATTGATTAATATATTTAAATATTTTTAAAATAATAAATATGATAATAATTGATATATTTAAATACATAATGAAATGTGTTTCTATGCAAATATCAATAATATTTTAAAATCAAAAATCATTGTAAGAGTATATTAGTGTAATATCTCGCTAACCAGCCGACATAAACAAGCGCCTAACGTCATACTCAGTGCGTCATGTATGTATATTAATTTACCTATCTCCATAACTTATGGAGATCCCATTTTAAAATTTATAGTGTGTTATAAGTACACTTTAAGCTATGTTATCGAATAAAAAAATAAAAAATTAAAATGGTCGAAGTTGCCAAAATTTTGGTTTGAAATTTTTACTTCCGGTTTTTAACATGAAAAAAAAAATTTTTTTTCAAGTTTCATTTCATTTTCAAAAAGTACGGGAAATTGGCTATAAAAACGCTAACTATAATATCTTAATGTATTATCTTTCCTTTCGAAAAACTACTTCGGAAAAATCCGAATTTCAAGAACGACTATTTTTTGGAAGCCCATAACTTGAAAAATAAACATCGCACGAAAAAAAAAATTGTGTCTTCTCTTTCACACCTACGAGATGTGCAAATAGACCGAATATGAACGAATTTCAAAACCTCACTTTTTTTTCGTTGTCCGCTTGACGTGAAATGCCCCTTTTGTTAAATAACATCAAAAACCGGCCAAGTGCGTGTCGGGCCACGCGCAGTGTAGGGTTCCGTAGCTGAAAGTCTCAAATATTATTGCTGACCTAGGCTAGTGCTTTTGTTTTATTTATGAATATTGAATAAATTTTGAGTTCCATGATTTAAATACTATAATATTCTACAAAATATGCAACTTACACTACGTGTAATACCTAGCTTAGAAAAAACAGATATAACTCCTTAACTAATGAACCATACTTAGCCGTGATAGTTTTCCTTTAAAATTCATTATATATACTGCTGCTGTAATTTTTTTTTTGTATCCTATATACAACCATTTAGCTGGCAGAGGGGGGGGACACTTGACTCTAATAAAATTTAGCACTTTAAAATATCATATTTCACAAACGGATTCCTGAATTGAAAAATGGTGTTCCCACACCCACAATATTTTTGAAAGACCTATTCAACGACACCCCACACTATGGGATAGACGAGAAAAAAAATTCATCCCCACTTTACATGTAGGGGAGGTACCCTAAAAAAAATATTTTTCACAATTTTATTTCACGACTTTGTCGGCGTGATTGATATTTATACCCTTGTCAAATTACAGATTTCTAGTATCAATAGTCTCTGAGCTAAACCGCGGACGGACAGACGGACAGACGGACGGACATGGCGAAACTATAAGGGTTCCTTGTTTACTACGGAACCCTAAAAACCAATTACCTTCCTACCATTTTCGAAAATTACGCTGCATTTATCCTACCCAACAATACGTAATGAGTGGCGAACCTCCTTTTTAGGGTTCCGTACCCAAAGGGTGCCAACGGGACCCTATTACTAAGCCTCCGCTGTCCGTCCGTCCGTCCGTCCGTCCGTCTGTCAGCGGGCTATATCTTGTCAACCGTAATAGATAGACAGTTGAAATTTTCACATATTGTGTATTTCTATTGCCGCTATAACAACAAATAATAAAAATAAAATTAAATTGAAAAATAAAGGGCGCTCCCATACATCGAAAAGGAGTCGAAATAAAATTTTATTTTTTTACCCCGGCGTGTGGCATGTCATTGTCTAGAGCTCATTAAGTGGAGTTCAAATATATATTTTTTTATTTTTTAGCTACAAGAATGAAGAAATGGGGGGCTGTCAAAGTTTTCGGTTTTAGACCAATTTTGTTAGGGGGGGTCTATCTCAAAAACTAAACTAGTTAGGAATTTGAAGCTTTGGTATATTATGTACTATATAGTGTATTTAAACAACAAATACTGAAAACACCGATTTATAATGCGGTTGGTAAGTTGTGACCAAAACAAACGAGCATTTTTTCCCCAAATACTAATTTAGTACTTTCTAAGAACTAAGATATCTAAATATGTATCTAGTTTAAAAAAATGATTTGGTTTTATGTACGGAACCCTAAAAGCGAGGCCCGACTCGCACTTGGCCGATTTTTGGAAAAAAGGAGGATCGCCACTCATTGCGTATTGTACCTACTACATGTACATATACATGCCCTACTATCCAACTCTTTAAAATCACTTTACAGATATTTTCTGTAATCAAAGTCATCAATTTTCGTACTGTTGTCTGATATAAGAAATGAAATCTAATAAATAAAATTCTGGTGTCACAATGTTAGTTACCTTCCTCCTCCGAAACGGGTGGACCGGACCGATTTTTATGAAATTTTGTGTGCATATCGGGTAGGTCTGAGAATCGGCTAACATCTATTTTTCATACCCCTAAATGATAAGGGTGACCAACCACTAAATATTTCTGTTGGCGGTACGAAGTCCGCTGGGTCAGCTAGTAATCTAATAAATATTTCAATTTGTTTTTACTTGTAAAAAACATTTTTTATTAATTATGGCTCTTTTAAATCTTTGTTTTGTTTTGATGTTTTAATTAATCTTCTTCCGTGTAATAAATACGTAGATCGAATTGTGTTCAAAAGTTTACTGTGAATAATTAGAAAAACACGTGTGGTGACGTAAAACCGGTTATTAACAAAGCGAAACTAAGTAAATTCATAAGGTAGCTCTAAGTCTAAGCAAAGGTCACGAACAGTGCCCGCTTAGCGTTCTGATGATAATAGGCTGAAACAGCTTTACGGCTCAAATATACCAAGGTTAAATGAACGTTAAATAAAAGCTGCGGCTTGGTAAAAGCCGCTTAGACTGGCTTATGAACGTTTAGTTTTTCTATGATATCTTATTACGTTTTATAACACTCGGCACATGTTCTCATAGTTGACTACACTAGCGGCACGCTATGATGGCCGGTTTGACGTTTGTCCGCTCATGAAGTTCCGTATTAATTGATAACGACTTTGAAGGAAATAATTGTATTACTTTATTGACGATAGTGATGTGCAGAGATTCATAAATTTTATCGAATGTAGTTTTAGGTTTAGGACTCAAAATTTATTTATTAAATTGATTTCTAAAATGTATACAAGTGTAGAAAAATCAGTTTGCACCATTTAAGAGGTGAATATACTTGTGAATATGAACAATTTTCACTATGTGGACAAACCTCTGAAATCGCAAAAAAATATCAGCTGTTTCATACAAAAGGTAAAATTTTTATTTTTATATGATATATACCACAACTCGGCATTTGGTTTTCTAAATTGAAAATTTTTAAAAATGGAATCTAATACGATCGTCACATAGGATCGCTGGCTAGCACAACTACTACCTCCGGCAAACTCGCGTCAATGCTCAATGCAAAACAAAGCAGTTTCGAATTGACGTTGCTTCGAAAAGTATAAACTGTCAGTGCAATGCGATTGTGATATAGTTTTGACCTGGCTTTGGATTTCAAATATTGATACTGCATTACTGTTGACCCTTGCTCGTTAATTTGGACTCTGTTCAAGCCCTTTGTTGTGGATTTCGTCGATATGACCGAACGTACGCAGAGAACTGTTCTAAATAGTCAGACACGTGAGTTCGTAATACGCCTTCGTAACTATTTCGATCGTGAAGCTCAAAATGGAGGGCCAATTTTACCTATAACGTCAGTGGTTGAACGCGTAGCTGATGCGCTTAATATTGGACAACGAACTGTTAGACGGATAACTAAAAAAAAATATGGCGAGACTGGCACAGAAGAAAATAAACTTCACACACCAAAAAAGAGAAAACGAGCAAAACCAGTCGTAGGCATCGATAGCTTTGATGCCGATGCTATCCGAAGACATGTTTACGGCTACTATTTACAGAAGGAGTATCCAACAAGAAAAAAGTTGGTGCATTCACTGAAGGAAGCTGGATTATTCTTCGGTGGGGAAAGTTCTTTAACGAAGATTTTGAAGACCATTGGATTTCGATACAAAAAATGTAACAAACGCAAAATATTGATGGAAAGATTTGATATAGCGATGGCAAGGTATACTTTTTTACGGCAAGTGAAAGAAATCAAAAATTGGCAAAATGTTGTGTTCTTGGATGAAACATGGCTTAATGCTAACCATACTGTAGGCCGTTCTTGGAACGATGACACAGCAGCATCTACTTCCAAAGTTCCTGTAGGAAAAGGATCGCGACTTATAATTTGTCACGCCGGAACCATCAACGGGTTTGTCGAAGGTTCTCTCATGGCTTTTGCGTCAAAAACCACTGGAGACTATCATGAAGACATGAATGGAGAAAAGTTTACTGAATGGTTTACCTCAATGTTGTGTAGCCTCCCTGAACCATCTATTATAATTATGGACAACGCCCCATACCACTCGATGCAAATTGACAAGCCACCTGCCCAATCCCAAAAGAAAGCTGATATCGTCGCATGGCTTCGTAAAAATGGCGTAGATGCAAACATGAATATGTTAAAAGCGGAATTAGTACGTCTTTTAAAAGAAAACAAACCAACCAAGATCCGATACGTCATTGACGAAAAAGCATTAGAACATGGGCACAGAGTTATACGGTTACCGCCTTACCATTGTGAGTATAATGCGATTGAGTTGGTGTGGGCTCAAATTAAGGGATATGCTGCAAGACACAATACAGAACCCCCATTTACCACAAAAAAAATGCTAAAATTATTAGAAGAAGCTTGTGAACATGTGACTAAAGGAGACTGGGAAAAGGTTGTGAATAGAACTGTTAAATTAATAAGGGAAGATTATGAAAGAGATGTGAAAATAGATAATATTATAGAAAACGAACATATAATTATTAATGTAGGTGATGATAGCAGTGACGACAGTGAAAATAGTAGTATGGACGAATCTGATTAATTATGGCCTTTTGTGGCACCTTTTTTGGTATCTTTTGTATTCATATGTTTCTTGTGTGCATATAAAGTATGTATATTCATTTTCATTCAAATATTCAGTTCGTTCAAATAAATTAAATAAACATATACATTTTTGTTTTATTAAACCTATTTAATCAGGTACAAAAACAAAACTTAATTGTTTTTTGTTCGAGAATAAATTGACATTCCACATCACTATTGTAATGTGTCAAACCGGCCATCATAGCGTGCCGCTAGTTTAAGCGGTTTTATATCCTAGGCTTAACATGATAGTAAAAGTTGTAAAAAGGTGTAAAAACTTAGCCAGGTACCTGCTTGCTACTTTTATAACATAAAAGTTAGTTGTTCAAATAGTAAAAGGTTGTTAACCTTAACAGCTACGTTTTTCACACCTCTGTTTATTTTTAAGGTGAGGTGTAGTGCAGTAAGCTGTTTACTATGCTCGTATAATACAATCGTCTTTGAAAAGCTAGTGGTTCCAGCAGTGTTTTTGGAAATAAAGATACAGAAAAAATAAAAATAGTTTGGAGAAAAGTGGGTCTTGTAATCGTCTCTTTTGAAAATTTTTGTAAGCAGAGTTTTCAAAACCAACGTAGTCTCTCGCAATGTAGACAACAAAGAATGCGAAACAAAATTATGAATGAAATAATATGTAGATGTGATACTATACCCGTTTTCAGCAATATTCCCTAAATTTTACGGGCTACCTACCGACGTTAAGTTAGGTGAGACTTTGTGTCAAATTCACTTTCGCGAACCTTATGGAATCACCTAAAGGTGGAAATGACATTATTGTATAAGGGATTTTTATTTAGGGACTACCTACGTATCCTACCTAGGGGATGATTTGGGTATGTAATGATTGAAAACGGGCATTAGTCCGACAGTAGGCTAGACGAAACTATAGGGCTCGTTTCTGGAGACGCGGCGCGTGGTGCGTCGCGTCGCGGGGGCCGTCACCGCGTAGGTACTACGCCAGAACGCTTCTGCAACAACGCTCTCATACTTGGCCATAATTATTATGTTTGACTTAAGGGGCTATAACGATCCTAAATTGTTTGGGTCGTACAAGTGGGATAGAGCTATATATTTTGCAGTGCTAGGAAAGAGATGGAAATTATTGATTCAGGGGTCGGGAATTGAAAAAAATCTTTAAAATTGATGTAAAAAATTATGGATGCCAATAATCAAAGAATTTTTCTCACCGCTTTTAGTAATTATTTATATCAACACAAATAAAAAAAATAGCAGGAAAAAAACCTACCGTTTCTGTTTAAACAAGGTTTAAACAAGGTTAAAAATTAATAAAACCGGCCAAGTGCGTGTAGGGCCACGCGCAGTGTAGGGTAGTTGAAAGTCTCAACTTGCAAATACATTTGAGAACTTTTTCAAAAATATACCAGTAACCACGACCAGTTCTCTAAATTCCTCGCCAACAGAAGCCTATAATCTTCTAAGAAGCAATGTCTCTGAGTGCAATAAATTATTTAGGTTTAAACACGTTACCCCATATGATATTATCAAAACATTTAAATCATTGCAAAATAAAAAAACAGGAGATCTATGGGGAATATCAGTTAAAATAATTCACAATATCATTGATATTATTGCGCCCTATCTTGCTTTAATTTTTAATAAGTCTGTAGATTCTGGATCTTTTCCAGACCTGATGAAATGTAGTAAATTAATACCTCTTTTTAAATCGGGAAGCAAATGTGACCCGAATAACTACAGACCAATTTCAATTTTGCCAACTCTCAGCAAGATATTTGAAAAAATAATGCTCAACCAACTGCTTCTACACTTTAATTTAAATAAACTTCTTCACCCTGAGCAGTACGGTTTTACTAAGGGTCGATCAACAACCGATGCAGCCGCAACGCTGTTGCAACACATATTCGATGCATGGAATAACTCACAGAATGCCATTGGTATTTTCTGTGATTTATCAAAAGCATTCGACTGCGTTGATCGCGAGACCCTTTTGCTTAAACTGAGCCACTATGGTATTAGAGATTTTGCGCTTAGCCTCATTGCGTCTTATCTTAGTGATCGTGTTCAAAGAGTATGTGTCAATGATGTAAAATCATCCGGATCAGCCTCGGTAATGGGTGTACCCCAGGGTTCTATTCTAGGTCCATTCATGTTTTTGATTTACATAAATGATTTACCACATTTTGTCCAAAATACTTGCGATATTGTACTATTTGCTGATGATACGTCTTTGATTTTTAAAGTCGATAGGACGAAAGACAATTTTGACGATGTAAATATTGCATTATCTCAAGTTTCTGAATGGTTTACGGCAAATAATCTACTTTTAAATGCTAAAAAAACCAAGTGTGTTGAGTTTTTATTGCCCAACACCAGAACTGTCAGTAAAAATTTAAAGATAAGTAATGAACCCTTGAAATGTGAGGACTCCACAGTGTTCTTGGGATTAACCCTGGACTCAAAGCTGCAATGGGGCATCCATATAGCAACACTTGCTGGCAAGCTTAGCTCTGCTGCTTACGCTGTTAGGAAGATTCGACAGTTAACTGACATAGAAACTGCAAAAATTGTTTATTTTGCATATTTCCATAGTATTATGTCATACGGAATCTTATTATGGGGTAAAGCAGCCGATATTGGAAAAATGTTTGTATTGCAGAAGAGGGCAATTCGCGCAATATATAATTTAAAACCGCGGGATTCCCTTCGAGAAAAATTTAAAGAAATAGGCATTCTTACAGTAGCTTCACAATATATTTACAACAATATAATATTTGTCAGACAAAACATTGTGAATTACAAAAAAAAGGGTGATTTACATGATAGGCAAGTTAGAAATCCAAACAGGCTCGTGATTCCTCGATGTCGCCTCAAGAGGGTCCGAAAGACATTTGTGGGAATGGGCGTGACGTTTTATAATAAAATTCCACAGTCGATCTTAGACTTACCTTTACACAAGTTTAAGAAATCAGTTAAAACTAATCTCATGAAAAAGGCATATTATGCAATTGAAGACTATTTAGATGATAAAAAAGCGTGGACATAATTCGTTCCAGCGATTCATGAGACAGTAGGTGGTAATTTAACTGTATAACTATTCTATTGAATGTAAACTTATTTTGAAAAGAGCAACTGCCGAGTTTCTTGCTGGTTCTTCTCGGCAGGAACGGCATTCCGAACCAGTGGTAGACTCATAGACGATTCATAAGCACTTGTAAAAAAGTTTATTTGAATAAAAAACATTTCTATTCTATTCTATTCTATTCTATTCAACATACATTTTGAGTTCCTTGGTTTAAATACTATAATATACTACAAAATATGCAACTTCCACTACGTGTAATATCTAACTTAGAAAAACCGATATAACTCCTTCACTAATGAACCCTACTTAGCCGTGATAGTTTTCCTTTAAAATTCATTATATATACTACTGCTGTGAATTTTTTCTTGTACCCTATATACAACCATTTCGCTGGTAGAGGGGGGGGACACTTGACTCTAATAAAATTTAGCACTTTAAAATATCATATTTCACAAACGGATCCCTGAATTGAAAAATGGTGTTCCCACACCCACAACGTTTTTGAAAGACCTATTCAACGACACCCCACACTATGGGATAGACGAGAAAAAAAATTCATCCCCACTTTACATGTAGGGGAGGTACCCTAAAAAAAATATTTTTCACAATTTTATTTCACGACTTTGTCGGCGTGATTGATATTTATACCCTTGTCAAATTACAGATTTCTAGTATCAATAGTCTCTGAGCTAAACCGCGGACGGACAGACGGACAGACGGACGGACATGGCGAAACTATAAGGGTTCCTTGTTTACTACGGAACCCTAAAAACCAATTACCTTCCTACCATTTTCGAAAATTACGCTGCATTTATCCTACCCAACAATACGTAATGAGTGGCGAACCTCCTTTTTAGGGTTCCGTACCCAAAGGGTGCCAACGGGACCCTATTACTAAGCCTCCGCTGTCCGTCCGTCCGTCCGTCCGTCCGTCTGTCAGCGGGCTATATCTTGTCAACCGTAATAGATAGACAGTTGAAATTTTCACATATTGTGTATTTCTATTGCCGCTGTAACAACAAACCTACGGAACCCTAAAAAAGGAGATTATTGGATCAAAGTTTGGGAAAACTTTCTATCGAGATTTTTTTTCCAATCGTGTTTCTATCTCTAAGCGAATTTAGTTAAAATACCCAAATTACATATTGCATCGAAATTATTCAAATTGGAATTATAGTCTTCAATTTGTAAACCTCACAGAGCTCATCGAAAATCGCCTGTCGCATGCTTTTACCACCTCGATGCACCACGCGCCGCGTGTCAAAAAACGAGCCCAACGTAAAAGAGGCTTTGTTAGTCTGAATATAGTGCAATCACAATCAGACAGGAAGCCTGCACGAGTGGTAGAAGGTACTTGCCTATACAAGTGCTTTGAACGAACCTTTCATCGATGCAAAACCATTGACGTTATTGTGTTTCGGTCACACACAAAAGCCTTCACGGCCTATCAAAGTTTATTGTGACGCTCGAGATCATTCTAATGGAGCCCTTTCATCCTTTCATGGGCACGAATAATGATCAAGATTGTAACAGAAGAAGCGAAAGTTGTTACAAATCATTGCAGCTACTATACTATCTAGGATCACATTTCACGATCAATGAAAGTTGGACAGTGGACTGCATGAAGCAAATAGATACGATACGACTATGCGAGTCTATTAACGTTATTTATAGCACTAATTCTTGGATTAATTATTTATTATTTTTAGTTCTAGAATCTAGATGATGCCCGCGGGAACTGTTTAATTTTTCGGAATCCTGAATATGAGCTATCTACATACCACAGCCAAATCGGTTCATTCGTTGCGGCGCGGCGTGAAGAAATAATAACTAACATCCATCTATCCATCCTCACAATCTTTCGCACGGGATTTACATATTATAGCGAAGCGAGGTCTCGGAGTCTACTTGCGTGAATTTGCGCTTGTCCGATTGTTCATCTGTCTGCCTGTCAGAGTGTGAATGAACAATAAATTAAATCAACATAAATTCAAATATGTGAAATCATTTTGGTTCCCTTATTTTATCATAACTGACTAAAAATTAAAAAAAAATTAACGCGAAATCTACATTTAACCTCGTGTTTATAGTATCTACTCATAGATCGATGTGCTTTTTTACATAAGTCGTAATAAATTAGTATAATTCAGCTTAATTCGTCATCGTCAATCATTCTATACAATTTACTTTTACCAGCTGTGGCAGTGTGTTTTTCGGATAGTCACCGTAGCGCGTCGTTACATAAAGCAATTTTCTCCCATCAGCGCTTGATATTCTTGATAACCAGTCCTAAGATTGCGCCCAGGCCCTATAACGGGTCTGAGTATAGCTGTAATAAATTGATACTGACCGTTAGTGAATACCACACATGCCTTTCGTTCAAGGGGACTCCTACAGGAATACAGTTATAAGCAATTCAGTGTACTAATATTATTACTTTTAAAGGAACCAAAGGAAATTCCGCCAAAAAATTGATTTATTTTATTTTGCACCGAACAACGTTTAAAAAACAAAAAAAAAATAGAAAGATGGTGACCAAGGAAACACTAACCTATTTACTAAAATAAGAGGTCTCTATCAGTGAAAGGGTTTTAGGAAAAATAATATGCACATCATGAATAGTAGTAGGAAATCATGAAAAAGCTAAATAAATCAGATTACATGAGCCTGTGGAAGTCCACGCAAGACTTTTGTTCAACAGTGAACGTCTATACTTCTATATACATCAATATTGTATTTTTTTTTTTGAAAGAGCAACGGCTGGGTTTATCTTTCTTCTCAGCAGAATCTGCATTCCGAACCGATGGTAGAGTCATGACGTGTCATAAGAGCCTACATGAAATAATAATTTTGAATTTTGGAATTTTATAATTAATGCGGTTGATAAGAATAGAATTAGAATATTCACTATGTAGGTCGATAAGGTATTAATTGTAACCAATTGCATCAATTTGCTATCGTAAGGAAGTAAACACGGTGAAACTGCTATTTGGTATACTTATAAGAAGACTACGTGTGAAATTCGTAATGATAGCATCACTGTTTATATTCCATTACCAAATGGTTTATTGCTGTATACGGTATCTACAATAGACGTATTTTTTTCTCCTTATTGTTATTGCATTTTGTAATAGTATACATGTTATTTGGACCATTTACTTTATTTTAGGAGCAGTTAAACCTAGCTGGACGAGTGACCCTTTTGGATTTCAGTTTCGTAATCCGTCAGAAGCATGTCAGAAGTGACTTTGCTTTCTGCTTTCTTGTTGTTCTTGTTTTGAAGTAAGTAAAGGCATATCGAATCGTTACTCCTTGTAGAGTTCAATTCAACACTCATTATTATTAGAGAGACTAGCTGATGCCCGCGACTTCGTCCGCATGGATTTAGTTTTTAAAAATCCCGCGGGAACTCTTTCATTATCCGAGATAAAAAGTAGCTCTCCCGGTCTGAGGAACCACTACTACATCCATTACTATACCCATGCAAAAAATCGCATCAATCCGCTGTTCTGTTGCGACGTGATTGAAGGACAAACCAACAAACAAACACACTTTCGCATTTATAATCTCAGTAATGCTTTATTATAACACTTTTTATAATTGTCAAATTTTTTACCGTACTTAACCAAAGACAAAGTTACGTTTATTTGTCATTTACGTTTTGTTATTCCACTGTCATTTGCGTTTTGTTATTCCATGTCAGATGCGTTTTTCTTATACCACGTTTTATAGTGACATGACGGAACCGCGGTCGAACGGGATAAAAAGTATCCTATGTCCGTCTCCTGGTTCTAAGCTACCTCTCCACCAATTTTCAGCCAAATCGGTACATCCGTTCTTGAGTTATAAATAGTGTAACTAACACCACTTTCTTTTATATATATAGATTACTTATTGAGAAACATGAGAATATTTTCACATTTAAAAAGTATTCAACTGGCAAATAAAGTGAGTTTAGAAAATTAATCAATATACGTATAATATTATGTTTAGTATGTGGGTAAGGGACTAAACTATCCCTACTAATGACATAAATGCGAAAATATTGTTTTGTTTTGTCGATCATGAAGCATAAATGAGCAACGGATATATTTAGATGTAATTTTGTATATTAGACTGAGGAAGCGTGACAAGACTTATATCCAGAAGAAAAGTCAAAACCTAACTTCAAGCGGACGAAGACGTTATCAAAAGGAAGTTTACAACAAAATAACTAGCATTAGAGGTGTCAGAACGGAAATATATAATATCTGGTGAAAGAATCTGAGCATAAATAGTAAAATATCAGGTGAAGAGAAAGACATATTAAGTACTGTTCTGTTTTTTTTTTATTAAAATGTTACAAAAAAACTTATAGCTAAAATAATCTAATTACTATACAAATCATGCCCGCGTGGAATGGTGCCAAGAATACTGGCTGCATTTCCGCGCTGGACAGCCAGGCTGATCCTTTGCGCAAAAAATGAGCCAGCCCTTCTGTCACCGATGAGGCAGATGAGGCAATTAACCGCGGTGTAATGTCTCGTAATTTTTTTTTGCACTTTGACTCCATGGCCCTAGGGTCTCCACAGCAAACGGAACAACTGTGTAACTCTCGATCAGAGAGGCATACTTGCGCCGCCTAGAGGATTCAGCCATTTCGGCTGCGGCTCCCGGTCTTGATGCTGTCTCCCTGATATGACACGGGGCCAATGTGTCAACGCACGATTCGTCCCACATTAGAGCCCGTCCCCTTTCCCAGGGAACGATTGACGTGATTGACGTTTCTGGGTAACCTGTTTATAAAGACGTGATAATGGCAGCCCTTCAACTGCCTTTTAAGTTGTGAGTGATAATAGCTTTGAGTATAATAGCTATTGGAATTTGAAACGCACTCTATACTTACATAAAAATATAATATAAGGTACCCTAGAAACCGAATTATATTTTCCAGTACCTTGTACCAGTATTTTCCAGTTTTGAAGTAATAGGAAGTGATATGAAGAAGAGGGAATGTTGGTACAGTGGTAGGCACCTTAAAGTACAGTAAGCTAACTAATCAGACGCGGCGTCGCGGGTCAAAATAATGGTCTTCGCCAATAGGCTGGAGTTGTTAGATCTGATTTTCAAACAACAGCTAAACTAGTTTGTCTCATAAATACCTCACTAAAGTTCACAGCCTTAGGCCCGTTTGTAGAGACGCCGGGTTATAGGTTTAACCCAGGAATAAAATTGTAATTTTGACAGAAGCTTTATACGAAATCTGTCAAAGCAGCAGCTAACTCTGGGTAAAAGGATAGATAGCCCTGCGTTTCTGTAAGCGGGCCTAAAAAGCTAAAAGTTTACCTGAAAAGCGTCATAAATAAAGGTGTATACAATTTGTTCAACATTCCTGTGTTAGGTGCACTCAAAGGCCAAGTTTTGCTCAACATAATTCATCTGGTCCCAATCTACCTTCACATAGACAGCTACACAGCGATCCCGTGTCAGGTAATTTGATCCAGTGGTTTGAAATGTCTGCTTTCTACTCTTGGTATTTGCAGAATCAAATGAATTTATGTTACTTTAGTACTGGGTTACACTGACGTGTTATGGGTACAAAATGTACCTATACTGATTCAATGATAGAGTGATCACGATAGAGTGGTCTTGCTCATTGGATTTATTATATCTGTTATATGGTACTTTTGTTGAGTACATTTTTTCAAAGAATTACGTCCAAGAAATAAATATTCTAAATAGAGAAAGCTTTAAGAATATTTATTTCTTGGACGTAATTTTTTTTTTCAATTATTTTACTATTGACTAAGGTAATGTACTTCTATCAGAAGTATTGTACCTACATTGCAGCTGGTCGATTTAGGATAAGCTACATAAATCATTGCTACAGTCGCCATAATGGTGATTGGCTTTTATGGCATTCCCGGTGCAACAATACGTTTTAGCCGTTTTAGAGAGAATGAGAAATAATCAGACTTTGATTACTTGATTATTATCATCACCTATAACTGTAACAATCTTTATAAACAATCCCGCACTAAGCCCGCAGCTGGTTTTACACAATATACTCATGACGCGGAAGACACTATCTTCTATAGAGCCTCATGGTAGCTAGGTTGTATGTACAGTATGTTGTGTATTTTGAGACCTCCACCAGCTCATCAAACTTAGTACCTATCTAATCATATTCTGTTATTAATTTAAGAGCGGTTGGTTTGCCGAATTTTAACTGAAAATATAATAAAGAGAAACTGAACTGAAAAAGTCGTAAGAAGTTTTTCAATGGAATCATTATAACATAAAAACACATCGATCAATGATAAGTAATAACCAGACCCTTGCAATAGTAATAGTCATCGTGCTTGGCAGCTAATGAGCAGCCTCATCAGTCATCAGCGCTGATTGCCGATACCGTTGGGATCGCGGGGTCATTTATCACGATGGATTTATGTGTAAATGACGTTGCACAAAATTTTTTTTATATTGCATATTCAAAGATTCAAGCGCTTATTTCAATTACATTTTGATTGATTTTGTCAAGTACAAGTTTAAATTACACGAATGTTCTTAACTTGGTTGGGTTCATGGTTTGGTTGGTTGGTGTTGAATGAATGTGTTCACAAGAAAATGTATACGCACATCGCTATGCATCTTCTTTCTTCATCTTTTTTGCATTCTATAAGGAAAGGCAGTCTCAAAAAACGTGTCCACAAATTTTTATAGGGATGGGTAAGTACCTATTCGAATCTAATCTCGAGTAGGTTTGTGTTTTCAGTCTGCTTTTGGCTTTAATTTAGAAACTACATGTTGGATTGATAATATCAAAGTTTGCAAAAACTTTTAATGCGGTGATAAATATTATGTCGAGGTTTGAAGAAAAAAAAGCCTACTGAAGATTTACACCTGTTTAATTTTTTCTCAACAATAACCAATTTCAAACCTTGATAATACTCAGCTTATTAAACTGCCAAAGTTTGTAATCAATCCGAGTCCTACCTACCTACTTGCTTTGTAAATAAAAACAAAATACACTTGCATGGAAAATGGAAACTTGACCTTACGGGAACTACTACAGATAGTTACTGGCACCGCTCAGAGGTTTTAAGTTAACTGAGTGCAGCAATCGACAACTTGCAACTATAAACATAATTTTGAGAAACTGCGCAGACGTAGCAATTCTAGTTGCGAGTTCTACCCTTTAAATTCTATGTCGTAAAAAAGTTTTTTTCCCACTCTGCAGGATATTTTACTACCACAACGCACGCCACGATAAAATGCGGTCTAGGTCAAAGAGAGCCCACAGTAAACCTGTAATATAATAATGGGTCAGCGCTTTTCCATCCGCATCGCGTGTCCTGGATATAAGTAACCTCATTAGCTTTGTCGCGTATAGTGCAGGAAATGCAGCCTGTGGCAGCCCACGGATACATATAAGCATAGTATGTAGTCTATAGCGTTGTTCCTGTATTTGTTCTACTGCTAGGAAAGCGGCAGCGTACGAGTATTTACAGCGCGAGCGGCACGCGCGATAATACAATGCAGATTTTTCTGGTTTGGCCGATTATAGCAAAAAAAAGTGTTTTCCTTATGTTAGTATCATGGAATTCCGCAAAGTAACGGCTGCTTGTATCCTATATTTGAATTGTCCCTGATCTGGTCTGGCGGTGAGGCTTTGAACGTGCCCAGTTACCATCCTACCGTCAACGATGTGCCACCAAAATTTACACTGTCAAACCCTTTCCAAGTTAACCTGCTACCATCTCAGCCAGCGTTGCTTACCACGCGGCATAGATAAATAATTATTTTATCTATGCACGCGGTGAGATTACAACTAAGGGCTATTGTCGTAAGTATTATAGGTAGCTAAGTAGGTACATAATATGTTCATAGTTATAGCCGATAAAACATCCATGTATCTTGTGCTATTCTTGCTAAATGTTTCTAGTGCTAAAGCCTTTGAAGTTCAAGGTTAAGTAGATAGACTTATACCGACTAGTCTCTTACTTTCGACTTCAGACGTTAATGAGATATTCTTCAACCAAAGAAGTTTAATAATATTTTATAATATAATGTTCTGCTCATGTAGGCTAACTTGGGGCTCTTAAGACAAGTCTATCATCGCGGTTTCGGAAAACGGATTGTGCTGAGAAGAGCGGGCAAGAAAATCAACAAATTGTTCTTATATTACGTAGATGCATGTGTATCTATAAGTCACAATAGTGACTGTTGCAAAACTGAAAAAAAAAACTACCGTCATACTCAATGTACCTACTCTGGTCAATTGGGTGCACAGTGCACACCTGAAATGTTTCTCTTGGCCTAGTTTGATTTCTTGTAATTTTTGTGTGAGTGCCTGTTGGCGAACAAATAAAATAAATAAATCTAAGTCAAGTTACAAGTTCCGTTATTTTTAAGGTACGGAATGTAGATTCAGAAGACAAGAAAATATTTCCAATATCAAAAGTAGTCTGAAAGTCGGCGAGTTCATGCAAATGGCAAAGGGTCATGCCCTCTAATCTACGTCATTCCTGTACATTCTATTCTGTCTCTATTCCATTAAAAATAACTTAGTGTAGGCAATAGGTATACCTACTGAAGGCTATTTTAATGGTACCTAATCATTAAGTTTCATATCCAGAGCAACCTCGACATTTAGATGTTTCTCAGGAGGTACGGCAAGGCTAATAGGTAGCTGTTTTAAACGCAATAATACCAGACAAAATATGGCTCGGTGTGCCTCAGGTTGAGGCAGCTGTTCCATTAGAACTGCCATGGCTGCGTCCAGTGTATACGATGCTTATTCTTTATCAAACGATAGACTTCCACTGCTGGACAAAGGTCTTTTGCATGGACTTCCACAGGTCCCTGTACTTCCACTGTATTCAGCGGCTGATGCCATCTGATGTCTGATGTCGTCGGTCCACCCAGCAGGCTGTCTGCCAACACTGTGCTATCCGGTGCGGGGTCGCCACTCCAGCACCTTGGAACTCAAATGACCATGTACTGCACGAAGCTTTAACGCTGTACTACAATCATCATCAGCAGCTCATCAAAGGCTCACTACTGAGCACAGGTCTCCTTTCAGAGAATGGTTATAAGCTACCATTGTCCACCAAGCTGCTGGCCCAACGCGAATTGGCAAACCTCACACACCTCTGAGAACATTAGGGAGAACTTTCAGTGCAGATTTCCTTACGATGTTTTCTTCACCGTTGACGCATGTGATATTTAATTGCTGCAGAAGCGCGTGCCTGGGATCGCCTGCGACCCCCGAATAGAATACCAGAGTCTTAACCACTAGGCTATCACTGCTTACTCTACAATGCATATTATAATAATTGTACCTAACTATATTTTGACCTTAAGCCACGGAGAGTTGTACACTTAATTGTTATTACAAGAACAATAGCAGATGTGGGTGCGTGAACGCTTAGGTTAATACTAGCAATTGATAACACGATGCCTTCACTACTTTCACTTCACTTGTAGTCGTAAGAAATGTTGTGCAAGTCATAATATATATTACTATTAACATACATTACAATACAGGTTTCAATGATACACATTATATAGACGTGTATCAGGTTTTGGACTGCATAAGGGACATAAAACCAGATACTTTAAGATTGTCATGCAACTCTCAACTACAACTTGTTCAGACTAAAGAGTTTCGACTAGGTTGCATCATAAAAACCCTTAAAATAACAGCAAAGCAAAGGAAAACGAGTGTAAATACCTAACGACATATTGAACTAAATCCCAGATGCTGACGTATTTCACCAAAAAGAAGCAGCTTTTATAAAAGCTACTATTATGACTTTATAATAATGATTGCATTGAATAAAAGTTGCAAGTAAGATTTAAAGCTTAGAAGAATCCAAAATAAAATCGCAAAAGCAAAAAGAAAACACTTGACGGAGGCTAATAACGCGAAAGCAACGGAGTAGATGTTGCACCATAACGAAATGGGACGTCCATTTTGTGCAAAATTTTGCGAATGCTCTTTTCGTCGTTATATAACATGGAACTCTCATAACATAAAATGATCGATGAATGTATGATGGGCAACCAATCTGGGGATTATTATAAATGTAAATTAAGGCAGTTATGATTTATGTAATTCAATTATTTTTAATCAAAATTGTTATATTACGTCGATGTTTATTATTTATAACAAATGCTCACCATATCGCACTGAGCTTCACCGTCGTCGTCATAGAAGATGCCACAGTCATCCATCCCTCCCGTTGGTTGCGCAGGCCTCCCTAAGCCGGGTCCCTATACCCGTTCATCAAAGGGGCCCGGAAAGGCCGCTCCAGCGTCATCCGAAAGCACTGTCACACACGCCACTAATTCTGATATCAATTAACAAAGCAAATCTAACAGAGTGGGATAATCCTATGACTCACGCGACAGAGAACCGACTGAACATCTACTGCACGGAGTACGCACGGGTGAGTAGGTGTCCTTAGCGAGCTAAATCGGGTCAAACGATCTAGTAGTGAACTGTTCTTAGCGAGGATTTTTTGGGCACTAAATCCAAATGATTAGAGTTAAGACAATTGTTTGGAATAAATGGCAAATTGACGAATGTTTTTCTGTTGCTCAAGGGCGATACGATGAGCGAGTTCAGTCAAACGGGTGGTGTTTTTGTGGCGAACTGCGTAGATAGCAGAGGCAGGGAGGCGCGCGCACCCCCGGGGTGCATTGATCGAGCCTCCAATGCGCATGTCACCCCCTGAGAAACTCCACTGTTTTGACATTTACTCAGCCGCTACCAGGGTCACTTGATAATAAAACGTCGCCAATGTGGCCATGCACTTTGAAACTCTTGACATTCCTCCGTGATTCCTGCACAATTGAAGGAATCTCATTTTACCAAGCTAAGAATTTCTTTAGCATAGTAAAATATGCAATGCAATGCACGTTATTTGCTCAGGGAAATGGACTTAAACGTTTATTCTCACGGTCTTTCCGGTAAAATGGTTTTATGAGGGTTTTCTAGCTTGAGAAAGTATGATTACTTATAACTGCGTTCGTAACGTGGCGGTAAGTATAAACTTACTCATACACTTTTCTTTTTTTAAATTACTTTATTAAATACTTCGTGATTAAATGCCGGTCGTTGACTTGTAAAGATACATTAGAGCCTCGGAGCCCTGGCTGTAAAAACTTGCACAAGTACACTTGCTGGGGCCTTTCACGTCTTCCCAATGAAAGCAGCGTGACAGCAGATATAGCTTTGTGTGACAAAGTTATGTCTGCTGTTAAATTTGCAGCCATGCCACGATCACAAAGAAGGACAGTAAATAAAATTGGTTAAAGGATGTTAAATAGAAAAATAATGAATATTTTACGAGCGGCTATGCTTGCTTAGTATGAATGAAATGGATTGTTGTCTAACCGTGTCAAGGCACTAGGGAGGTGAAGACATTCACTTTAAGCTCTCTGCCGTCTTCCTTGTTCATAGAAAAGACAAGTACGTCTTTGATAGTGTAACAAGGATTTGAAACAATGCTCTTGCTCTGTTCTACTTCAGTTAGAATTAAGACAAATGATGATGATGATAGTGTAATAAAACGAAGCACGAACGACTCAAGCATTAAATTTTGTTTAGATTGTTAGATATGTTCTCTATCAGCCATAACATTTAGATAAGTAACTACAAGAAAGCCTTGAGTATAACATTAAGTGTGACATTTAGTATGGAAATTAACTTTAGAGAAAACGTTTGAATTTGAGACATTGAGATCTATCTTACAACACGAGCAAAAAAATTACCCATGTTACTACTGGTAGTAACACGGCTAATGATAACCTAATATCATGATAGGTAACTTGTACCTAAGTATTTTTATAGTTGCTGATAGAAGCCCGTGTTTTTTCCTCCACTAAGAACTGATACGGACACAATTGGTGCATTGTATTGTAGCATCTCGACAATTCTCTGTGACGAATGAACATTTGTATTGTTGCTTCTTGCATAGAATGTCCTCTGTTTGGTGTCAAGGCAACTTAACATTTAAATAAACCTACGAATACGTAACACCTTGTGAATGAGCTGAAATAAATGGCTGTAAACCTTGTTGAAATCAACAACCAGGGAAGATAAATTGACGCCACTTTTGGTCATTTCGTACAACATAAATTACCTATTAAAACTACTTTGCTATGTTGAACCTGCCGCTCATTCAACAAGATTCATTAAGTACAACGTGGTACAACTGATGAGTTCAACCGTTGAATTAGAGGAACTTTTTTCTCAGTAGTAGAACTTACACAGAACCAAAATGAAATGAGAAAACAAATATTAAAACTTAACGATATATGAAATAATGTAGGTACTTTATATTTTTTTGTTCATTGTAAAAACTTGTGAAAATAATAGACTAGATCGTCTAACTAAAATCTAGGCAAACTTCAAAGGTTTCGCTACTAAAGACAGCGTTGGATGTAATGTTTAAGCGTTTCCTTCTCATCATAATTCTTAACACACTCTTGGAAGACAACTCACTCAAAAATTAACTCTATGTACGAGTCATAAAGGTGAATATTATCTATGTCTTGTAATAAAGTTGACGTGGAAGTATAAAAATTACTATTGCACTATTTCCGTAGTGTTTGTCGTCACACTTATCGACAGACTACTTTGGTGCAGTAAGATCATCTAGACGTCTCCAACTAGGATAAGAGACTCGTACTTAATACAGTCTTACTTCTTAGATAATAAAAATAAATATGGCCCAGTTCAAGAAGCGCCTAGATCTATATTGGCCCAGTTCAAAATGGGCTTTGGGACTTCTTGACCTGAAGTCTAATTTTGCCAAAACAGACAAAAAATTAGACTTTAGAAGGTCAAAGTCAAGATGTCCCAAAGCGATTTTTTTCTGTTTTAGAAAATTTGACTTAGAGACTTCTTGAACGGGGCCATTTTGGACTTAGGGACTCCTTGAACGGGGCCATTTAATTTGGAAAGCGAAGTTAAATAAGTTTTCGTCTTCTATCATAAAAGTAACGGTGTGTAGTTTCGGATTGTGTATGCTGCTGGTCCTACTGACCGCTACAGCGTCACCGGGCGGGTTGGCAAGCGCGTCTGCCTGGGGTTTGAAAAGAGCTCTAGGGCTCGAAGACATCGGGGGGCAACGTCTTCCTAAGGGCGCCTCCTGTGAGGCTCGGACAATAACTTCGGATGACGTTGGGACGAATGGGAGGAGTGGCTTGACTAAGTAAGTCCGTACGTCCCCGTGATCGTGGTAAGGATCCACGCCCAGGTGACGTTAGAAATCGGGGACATCGTCTTCGCCGGCGAAGACGATGTGCAGAGGTTGTTTGTGTGCACTGCCCTACTTGTTACGGAGCGTTGTCGGTCGTTGATAAGTAACGGATTGATATTGGGTTGTATTGAAGTCCTGACGATGTCGGGTATCGAACCTTCCGCTAGATGGAAAGGCAATCAGCTGAGTGGTTGAAAGCCACTGGATGCAAGCCGTCCTTTACTTGCGGTATTTGTATCCAGTGCCGCGGCTCTCTGCCATTTGATTGATGTCGTTTATCCACCTTCAATGGAGATACTTCTTCCCCAGCCCCCACCCATTGCAGCTTCAGCTTTGCAACTCATTGAGTTATGATGCTGGAGTTACCTGGCACCGGAAAGCGCGCTTGGTAGACCCCTCTCCAGGTGGACTGACGATATCAGACGAATCGCAGCGAGCCGCTGGATACAGGTAGCGCAAGATGGAGGCATGTGTTCAGCAGTAGACGTCTATCAGCTGATGGAGAAGAAGAGGTCTTGCCGATTACTCAAATAGAGATCCTTATTTCTGACATCCACCGAGCTCTCTCTATCGCTCGTTAAGAAACTATGAGCTTTTTCATCAGGCCCATAGTTAGCGAGCATTTTAAGAGCCGTTTTCAGCACTTACAACATATAACTTGTGACTGGGCATGTCTATCCATAAGAATCCATAATTAAAAATTGTATCTACTCTTACTATCAAATAAGAACTGACATAATCACATACCACAACTTTTGAATTAACTCATCCAGAAAACTTAAAAGAAACATAACTTAAATTTTTAAGGGTTCCCAAAATCAGAATACTCGCTTTCCAAGCTACGTTAATACCTACTCGTAATAATGAAGATTGGGAAGTTCCGGTTGGCTCGATTATCTCCACTTATTCAATTGTGGTTGGAAAAGCAAATAGCTAGTGGGTCCCTTTCTATTATTATTTATTAAGATTTGGTACCTACCATGAAATAATTTAAAAGTTACTATAAAGTACAAAATGAACCTACGAGTATCCTTCCGAGCTCTTCTTTACTACAGGAGAATGGAAGTCATATCATTTTACTTGCTTGCAACTAGCTAATGTCTGCGACTTCGTTCACGTGGATTGAGTTTTAAGATCCCGCGGGAACTCTTTGGCCTATGTCACTCTATACCCATGCAAAAAATCACGTCAATGCGTAGCGCTGCTCTGTTACAGCGAGATTAAAGGATAAATCAACAAACCAACAAACAAACACACTTTCGCATTTATTAACATTAGTAAGATAGTAAGATTAATTTTATTTAATCTACATATTATTATGTCTAGGTCAATAGACAAAACATGCTCCTATCTATGCAAATATATATACTAATTGAAGTCTGTGATTTCGAAACACATAAATAATTGCCTCTAATTATTATTTATGAGGTTTTTAATTATGTATTTTCAAAGCCTTGAACTGATATTAACAAAAGGCACAGAGATATAGCTTGCGTACCGATCATAGGCTTTGTATCCCGGGAATTAAAAAGTCCAACAGGATTTTTAAAAATTGCCGAAATGTTAAAATAGCTTTATGTCACTATACAGAGCGGGCGGGTATTCATAATGGAACTGAACTTGTATTTGATACCTTTGTGGTATTTTATAACTTAATAACTGCGTAGGTTCTGAATCGCAGATACGGCTCGCTTATCACCCCGTTCGCTATGTTACAGTCTTAGTCAAAACTCATTACCAGTAAAACCACTTCGACTATGGAAGCGGTAGTCAAAACTTTTGCGTACAAAAGCATACAAAAGTGCGTAATACACCCAGAAAAACTTGCATCCGGAAATGCTCACTGTGGCTACGATAGGCTGTGGCGAGAGTTGCGCTCCGCTTCGCTCCCAGCCAGTCCTCGTGCTTATATTTTTTATAACCACCCAGAAATGCTTGTACCCGGAATTTAACTATGGAAAAGAACTTGACTGACTTTAAATCAGCATCAGCATCACCATTTGTGACTAAGAACGTAGTTCAAAACAATTTTTGACTACGAAAATCGGGCATTTAACTGTTTTAACCTTTTTTTTTTTTTTTTTTTTTATCGCTGGGAAATGCCTTTACGCATCCCGCTTGCCAGGCGGGTATGTGGGACTCGACATGAAAGTAATACCCACTAAAACCCAGCGGCGCCGTCCGCGTCATGAATGGGGCGTCTCAGGATCCCGGGCTCGGACTCGACTGAGACGTTCCGACGCTAATTAGGCAGAGGCTTAAGGCCGTACTTACATCGGCGGGGCGAGCAGGTGGGCGTAACGTCGCCTCCTTCTCCCAAGTCGCCTTCTGCGGAGCGGGTGAGCGTTGATATCCAGCTCTCTTTCTCGCTCTGCAGCCTCCTTTAGCGCAATCACATCCTCGCAGAAGGAAGCCGCTGCAGTCCAGCACGCCTCGCTGTCGATCATGCTACTTACCAAGCTTGGCAACGAGATGTTTGCTCCCGTTATCGATGCCAGGATATGCCGCTGAGGTCCCCACGATGCGCACTCGACTAAAGTGTGGTGCGCTGAGTCTTCTATTGCGCCACATTCATGGCAAGCCGGTGTTTCCTCACGCCTTGCAATCTCGTGCAGGTACTTACCGAAACAGCCATGTCCTGTAAGCACCTGGACAAGACGGTACGTAAGCGCCCCATGCCGCCTGTTGAGCCATCGCCCAAGTTGAGGTCGGATAGCCTCCACCGTCCAGACGCCCGCAGCGGGGGACTCCAAGTCTTCCTCCCATCTACGAGCCAAGGATGCACTGGCCAACGCTCTAAGTCTTTTTGTCTCCTCCCCATCCGGTCGTTCTCCCCGCGCCCTCATCTCTGCTCGGTATTGATAGACTTCGGAGAGAACTTCGGCTTGGAGTTCCCAGGGTGGGTCACCCGCCAGAAGCGTAGCAGCCGTCCATGATACCGTGCGGTACGCACGTATTGCTCTTACCGCGATGATTTTCTGCGGCCTCCGTAAAAGTATCTTATTCTGTTGAGTCAATACGTGCACCCATATTGGAGCGCCATAGAGTGCCATACTTCGAACGATTCCCATGTATAGCCGCCTGCAATTAGTGTTAGGCCCCCCAATATTGGGCAGCAATCTACCCAAGGCGGCGGCGGCATCAACGAGCCTGGTACCCAACTTCTCGAAGTGAACTTTAAAGCCCCATCGCCCGTCCAGGATAAGACCCAAATATTTCATATGGGGTTTCACATTCACTGTTGTATCCTGGATGGTGATTTGCGCACCCCGGGGTGGACCTCTACGTGGACCGTGGAAAAGAAGGGCCTCGGTTTTGGATATAGAGACCCTCAGGCCCAGCATCTGGATCCTGTCTACCACCAGCGACGCACCAACCACAGCAAGGCGGGCCGCCTCCTCATACGTCCCTCCTCGGGCCGTAACGAGGGTATCATCAGCATAACAGATAATCCTCATCCCTGGGAGCAGCGGGCCCCGCAGGAGCCAGTCGAATCCTATGTTCCAAAGCAATGGTCCCAAAACTGAGCCCTGCGGGACTCCGCTGCAGACTCGGTGCCGGAATATTTGTCCATTGCTTCCTTCCCAAATGACTTCCCTGTTGTGTAGATACGACGCCAGTAGTCTCCTAAGATACTGTGGCACTCCATGATAACGGAGGGCCTCAAGCAAGGTCTCGAAAGGAAGACTATTGAAGGCGTTTGCAACATCAAGTGAGACTGCAAGAACCACTTCTCCTCTCTCCACTGCATCCGTAGTCAGGTTTTTAAGGGCATTCAAGGCATCTAAAGTTGAGCGGCCTTCCCTGAATCCATACTGCGCTTCAGAGAGACCCGGGCCTACCGTTTCAAGGTGTTCGGTGAGACGGCTGACAAGGATCTTTTCAAAAAGTTTGCCGGTCTCATTAAGCAAGACTATTGGTCTGTATGCCGATGAAGAGTCTAGCGGACGCCCGTCTTTACGTAACAGGCACAACTTACCATCTTTCCATGATTTCGGAAATTGTCCGGCACTTAGGCAGTAATTGAGCAGTACACGGAATCTCTCCCTCAGGTGATTTATGCCAACGCAAGTGACTTTTCCTGGAATACCATCGGGTCCCGGTGCCGTCTTTTTGGTCCGTAAGCGTTCAAGGGCTAAGTCCAGCTCCGACTCAGTAATAGGAGGGATATTATCCGTATCCTCTCTTTCCGAAGCGGTAGACATCGTTGGGGGGACATGCCCCTGGGAGTCAGGAAACAGTTCTCCAACAATTCGTAAAAGGTGATTTGTTTCCAATGTCTCCGTGATTGGGGCGCCCTGAGTACGGAGTTTATTTCGAGCTGCGCGATAGGGACGTCCCCATGGGTCATTGTTTAGTCCCTCCAACAGCTCTTTACGGGCAGACTCCTTAGCCTGGCTTATGGCCAGCTGCAACGCTGATTTTGCTTGCCGATAGATGCTCCGCAAACCTTCCGAGTCTGAACCACCTCCGTAACGTCTACGACTGCGAACATACTCCCTGCGGGCTCTATTACAAATCCCGCGAAGATCAGCAATTTCAGTGGACCACCAATAAACGCGGCGACGGGGAGTTTGTCGCAGGACTCGAGGCATTGATGCATCGCAGATCTCCGTTAGGGCTTTGCACATCCGACTTGCAAGCTCATCCACGCTAACATCACCATCACCACAAGGAGAGGCCCATCGTTGTACAATAGCAGCCTCTTTGGCTAACTCCCGGTCTAGGCGATGCAGACTCCAACGCGGAAACCTACTCAGACTCCTTGAAGGATTCCTCAGTCCCGGAACAGCGGAGATCTCAAAGCGGATGTAATTATGGTCTGAAAGAGTCTCCACTTCTTCTTCCACTCTCCAGTTGAGGACCCTGTTGGCAACTGCAGGGGTGGCAAATGAAAGATCTACTACGGATCCCCCCTGTTGCCGTACACAGGTAAGTGCCGCACCTCTATTAAGGAGAGTAAGACCCGATAGCAGGGCCCAGATCTGCACCACTCTTCCTCTTGCGTTGGTGGCGGGGTTCCCCCAAGCCCGCGACTTAGCATTGAAATCGCCGAGGACGATTACATGCCCTCCGGTATGTCTGCAGATCGCTGCTCTAACAGAGTCTAAAAAGGACTCAAACTCTGTTAGGTTTCGATTAGGCGAGAAATAAATTCCTATGACCACGAATTCGGCCCACCTCGTAACTACATAACCAGAGCCTCTTTCAATTTCCAATAGAGGATGTCCAGAATTTCTGCCAGTTAGGATTACCACCGAATCATCCAGGTCCCCTACCCAGTGAGCAGCGGGGGGGACATAATAAGGCTCGCAGGCCACTGCCAAGTCTATCTCCCACTCTGCAACCGACTGTAGCAGGAGATCCTGGGCCCTAGCGCAATGGTTGAGGTTCGACTGAAGGAAACTGATACGATGGAGCTGATTCATGGTGACATTTCAGCTTCCTCTGGCATTTCGCGACCTCCAGCGTCAGTGGCTGTACGAGAGACCATCCCACCTTTCACAGGGGGTGGGTTGCAACTTTTTCCCCCCATCAAGTGATCCGTGGGCAGCCCGACTTCTGCACATACCATACACCGCATCGAAGCTGTGCATTGGAATGATTTATGGCCTTTATGGCCACACCGGAAGCACAAATCGCCTCGGTCTACCGTAGAAGGACACATTGGCCTTGTATGCCCGATAAAAAGGCACTTGTAGCAGCGCAAAGGGCGCTGCTCTAGCGCCCGGACTTCGGCAGAGCTCCAGCCTACCAAGAGTTTCCCAGCATTGGACAGCGATATAGCTACCTCAATGGGACAGTGAACAGTAGCTGAACTCATTCCCCTGGGGCCAGATAGTAGCTCTCCAGCTTTAATAGTTTGCACAGGGCAGTTCCCGGCTCGCGCGACGGCGGCAGCCAGCTTCTCCTTTGTGATAGAATCATCGAGACCGGTGATCCTGAGGGACGCTGCTTTGGTGGGACGGACCACGCTAGCCACGCCGTCCAGGGCAGTGCGAAGCCTATTTGCCAGCAACTCGGCTTGTTCTGGGGTCTGGTCCTTAGGCAACTCTAATACCCTAGCTCCAGTGGCAGCCCTACGGATCTTCACACCCTCACTGATCCCCAGCTCCTGCAGGTTAACAGATTGCTCTGCCCGCTCCAGAATTTGAGCGTAGGTCACGCCTCTTTCTGCCGCTTCTGGCTGCAAGGTTACAACGACCGCTGCGGTTTTAGGAGACATAAGCCTAGAACCTGCTGATCGTGATGATTTGGCGGCAGGTGCCGTAGCCGTAGTAGCATTCGCTACGGGTTTCTTAACTTTTTTCTTACCTTTCCTTACAACAGTGGCCCAATCAGTGTCACCCGTCGATTGTGTCCGACTCGGCCCAGCAGCTGCAACAGGGGTATCAGCAGTGCTTGGCGCTGCTGTTACCCTCTGGGTCATCGGAATATTCTGGGACGTCGAAGGAGTGGTGATCGGCTGGGGTGCAGACGCTGCGTGTTTTTTCTTATCTCCTGCCAAGGACGGGCGTTGCACCTTCTCAGGTAAGAGGCGTTCTTCGATTCCGGCGAAACGAGCATCTAAAATGATACCAATCGACGAAACGATTGATGCCTTCAGCTCTTCCATGATATCTCCATCCAAATTTAATCTAGGAACTGTTTTCGTCGCTGCCATGGCAGACTTCATTTCAGCGAATTCACGCCGGTGGGCCCTCAGTTCATTTTTGAGGTTAGTCACCTCATCGCGTAAACGGACATTGTCGGCTCTAAGCCTTCGCGTTTCTTCGGCTTCCGTTCTGGATGCCAGAGCGTCCACTACTTCCTGAAGCGCAGCAGCTGAGTCCTTTAGCAACTTGGCAAAGTTACCCTTCATTTTTCCGGCTTTAGTGGCAATCTGCACTATGGTTGACACGTTATGTCCGGCAAAGGCTCGCAGTTCCTCGGCATTTAATTTGCTTGGCTGCGCCTTTCGGACCTCCGTGATTGTCTCTTCAGGATCCAAAACAGGAACTTCTTTACGTACCGTGCGATCCCGCAAAGCTTGGTTGAACGCAACCTCCGTCGCTTCCTCCTTCGCCTCTCGCAGGTTGGCTCTAGCACGAGTAATGCCTGAGCCTCGAGTCCGCGGTTTACCACGACAAGCAGAGGATGCCCTCGAACTCTCCGAGTCCGAGTCGAAAATGTATGACGACCGGATCGGACTCCGAGTTCGAGAGCTATCCCTCGGTCCAGCAGTAACCTGGCTCCGTAATCTGCGAGCAGCAACAACTACCGACTCTGTGCTAAAATCCTCCTCCATCTCTAAACCGTGCCCAACACACCAACATCTAAATCAATTCCACCAAACCCACCTAACCACGCCGCACCTAGCCGCAACCGCAAGTTACCGAGCCGCAGCTAACAACGCCGCACCTAACCGCAACCGCAGGTAATCGAGCCGCACCTAACCGCGCCGCTCCTAACTGCACCGCACGTAATCGAGTCGCACCTAACCGCGCCGCACCTAGCCGCAACTGCAGGTACCTAACCGAGCCGCACCTAGCCTCGCCGCACCTAAGCGCAACCGCAGGTAACCGACCCGCACCTAACCGCGCCACGCCTAGCCGCACAACACCTACCCGGGCCAAGCCTAACCGTACCGCACCCAAAAGCAACGTGCCCTGCCGCACCGCACCTATCCACACCGTGACCAGCCGCAACCTAACCGTACCGCACCTGACTTGACCGTACTGACCCTTACCGCACCTAACAATACGCATCAAGTCTAGCCACGTCACAACAACGCGCGAACCTAATGTGCGCAACCTAATAGCAGCCTAACGCGAGCGAGTTACGTAATCGAGGTCACCGACGGAAGAAACGAATACACGTCCGCTTCCGAAGGCGACTGACGCGCGACCAAAGAAAAACAAAAGACGTTTTTCCCGTACCGGGAATCGAACCCGAGCCTCCTGGGTGAAAGCCAGGTATCCTAGCCACTAGACCATACGGGAGACAACTGTTTTAACCTAAGAACATTGGTCAAAACCATTTTTGCCTGATTTTCGCAGTCAATAAGTGTTTTTTTTGCTGTGACAGCTAGGTATACTAAATTGAATTTATCGCATCATATTGATATTGTATATGTGTATTTCCATTTCATTTTCATTCATTTCATTTCATCGTTATTCTGACGGTTACAGTAGGTGCTAAGCAATCATCTATTGAATTTTTGTCTTCCAATAAAAAGCGACAGCCCTTGCCTCTAAAGACTACACAGTTGAGACGCATTTTGTGCGTGTTTGCGTCATGACTTGGTTGGGGTCCGCGGCCATTCCCGTCCCGCCGCCCGCGTGACCACATTCCACCGGGAGTAGCTTAGGCCTTAGGGTGTATCGCAAAAGATCACGTTTAATACAACGTGTCAACTTTTTACCTCCATTCATCTTCAATGTAGATGGGCACTTCTCCTAATTGTTGGCTAAGGCATGTCCCAAGCTGGAGAACGTAGGTTAAAAATAACTCTGGCTTATGTAACATTTTTTGTAGACACAAGATAGTGTCCTCTATATCGTCCATCAAGAACAAAGAGATAAAAGAGGTGAGATCCAGCTTTAAAAAAAAATTAAACCTCCAATTTCTAACCACCATGACTGTCCCACTGCTTATGTCGTATGTTACAAACCTATTTATTTAAAAACATAGTCGATTAAAAATTCTCAAAAAAAAATATTTCAATCAATGAATTAATTGATCTTTAAAATAACAACAGTAGCGTGAGATTACGTCTTAGGATTATTTTTTTACTAGTAACTAAAGTCTGTCCCACGACTTTTTAATCATTCACGTGATCTTGTGCAAACACTATCGTAACTACCCACATATCCATACAATCCGCATCGTCGTCGGGTCTTACGTACAAGTGTGGTACAAGTCAGTTGCCTTGAGCAGTTCATGTCGAACGGAGGTGTATTCGTCATCGGGTTACGAAAATATTTCGCATTCTCCACATTGAATTATTTTGTACCCTTGCATTATTAGTATATTAATTCCTCAAAGATTCTCCAACTGAAATTTCGTTTTGCCAACTTTAATCCGCTCATTCATATGACTCTCACTATACCGTATGTAGTTATTACGACTACCAGTATCTTAATTGATTGGGCTCTATTACTTTCCTGTGAAAAAATGCTGTCCATACTCCACAACAAAATCAGTCTCAACGCAGGCCCACAATACAGAGCAAAGTTATTTCTTGAATAAGAAGGAAAGCACATCTTTGAGAACATTAAATTATGGAGTTAGAACTCTCAAACATGCAGTTCCTCACGAGGATTTTCTTTATCGTTAGAGTAAATGATAACACACATACCTAACTCCGAAAAGTCAGATATGCGTGCCTGTCGGTCAGTCGGTTGATCTCGTCATATATACTAATTATTATCGTTTAACTTTTACAAATTATTTCACTGCTATCCTCTGAGCCTACTAAACTAACCTTGCTAGACCATATTATATATACATACCTACCTGCGTAATATTATTATAATAACGGAGACAGACGTGAAGATAGATTTTATTCGTTTTATCGTAGTACTATTATATATTCTGTGGTTTTATTAAGATAGTTGTGTATACAATAAGTATAAAAAGCTTATACGCAGTTTGAGGTCATTCCCTCTTACGATAGCGCCTACATTCCAATGGGAGCTGGTTGAAGCAAGTTTTTGCTGGGTCTCAAAGCGTCTACGTGTTTTTTTTAACAATCGACTTCAAGTAAGACGTTCTCAATCCAACTGTATACGAATGAGATAGGTGGCCCTAAGATTCCGTTTTCGTCATATCTACATGTAATTCGTTGGTTTTCGTCCTTGGTTTTACCTAAATTATAATTCAATATAAAAAAATCTTTTTAAAAAACCGACTTCAAACGCCCGCGCCACTACAGAGTACATAATATTTTATTGTACCTACCTAGATTTTTTTTAAATCGCTAGAATAAAATTTTAATGGGACCACCTGGGAAGTATTCCCTTTAGAACAAAAAAGAATTTTCCAAATCGGTTCAGGCGTCTTCGAGTAATCGGTTAACATACATAAAAAAAAATAAAAAAGATTCCGACGAATTGAGAACCTACTCCTTTTTTGAAGTCGGTTAAAAATACGTTCCTGCGACTTATATTTGTATCTGGATTTGAGTGGAGACCACATACCGGCAAGAGAAATGTAAGGCAAGGATGTAAGGAAATGTAAAGGCAATTAAGGCAACCATCCCGCTGCGCTGGTCTGACGGGGCAGCTCGTGGGCAAGACTTAGTTGAGACTGCCTGCCATAACACCGAAAGGAATGGAGTTCACATGAGGAGGGTTATGCCCAACAAAGGGTGAAATGAAAAGACTCGCAAAGAAGAAGTTAGATTTTCAGAAATTCGCCTGAAGCGAATATGTGCACCAAAAAACTGAACGTAGGAGCTTTATAATAGTGATTGGTAAGAAACAACCATTAAGTAATCATCGTAAATGACACGTTCAGAAATAAACGATAAACATGAACTAGCACTGACAAAATAGGTAGGTAAATTAATTATTCATTTATATAATATGTAGATCTACTTATGTGAAAAGGGAAAAATAAAATTTATTTTTACGTTGGTGAAAAAAAAAATTATTCATGTAGTAAGTAGGTACATAATACTATGTTTATGAAATTATTGGCTTAGACCTCGTTTGTACTAGGTATAGCAGTAAGTAGGTAAATAAAGTTCAAGGTCAAAATAATGTAATAAGGCCATTGTCAATGCTCCGTGTCGTGTGTACGAGGTAACTTAGTATTGTTCAGTGTTCTTTGTCCAGGTGATCGCTTTGTTTACTCATAGCATAGCTTCTAATAAAAATTGAAGTAAGGATTTTGATACTAGACGAAATAGTACAAGTTCAGTAGGACAATTCGTTCAATTCAAGTATAGCTCAGCTCACTTTTAAAGATGAGCTGCTTCTAAAATACATTTTACTTACAAGTACGCCTACATTAGCATATTCTGGCTATCAATCGATGACGTCAATTTTTTAGTGCGATTAATTTGGTAAACCTGTGTAGGCTTTGCCGGCGGCACCTGTTCTGCATATTTAATTAATTAGCGACCCGCCCCGGCTTCGCTCGGGTAGTAGAGCTACGCTTTGCAAACTCTTGGAATGTTCCATAATTTACCTAGAACAGCCGGCCAGATGCGAGCGAGTCCTGTCATCGCCAACGGGTTGAAACTTGAAACCCGCGCGTGAATTTAATTTGGCGCACGTTCGTTTTTTTTTGCGATAACTCCTAAGATATTCGTTTAAATTGTATGGTGTAAAGGATTATCATAATTTGCATGAAATGCTTATGGTAAATAAGGATTAATACTGTATCTGTCTAAATTGATTTCCATTTGCCGCATAGTACGTGATCATATTTTTTTAGAAGTTAAAATGGGAATAGTAAGCTATCCTTTAAAAGATAGATATATGGCATCGCGGACTTTTCTGTAAAGACTTATCCCACCATACCACGACCATACATTGTTTTGTTATATATCTCAAAGGGATTAGACAGCGTTTTCGATGAAAGCTCCCAGGCGGCTTGAATTTCTTCGACATTGTCAACAATTATTATTATATTTTAAGCTAACAAAAAATAGATCTTACATAATACAAGTTTCATGCTCTATTCACATAGATAGGTACTATGTATTAAGAAGAGGAAATGTAAAAACAATCTTATCTATTCCACCTTCGACATTGAATGCATTTTAAATTTTAATGTATGTTAAGTTAAATAATTATAAACTCTAGCGTTTCGCTTATCGTTTTTGTAAACTGTTTAAACTTCCTTTTGTTAATTAGCCGCTAAATAATTAATTAATTATGCTAACGATAAAAACCTCAATGAAATAAGTAGTTTTAATAAAATACAATTCTAGTGTACTTTATTTGATTAGTTAAAGGTTTTGAGTAGGGTCACCCAAGTTAATCTTATCTTTATGGTACCTATGTTGTCTGTGATTGATTGTAATTTGAAGAATTAAGACGGATACTACTTAATTGATACAATTTTATTTCATTATTAAACATACAACATGGGTCTTGTTAGCTCATAACAACATGGCCATCAACATGGCGACAGCGGTGGTTTTAAGTTGAACCTGCGTGGCAGGTGACATGAGCGTCAATTGGGAAAGATATCTGCCAGAGTGAAACCTAATATATACTCCTCGTAGATGCCTAATAAGAAGCCGCTACTGAAAAGGAGGTTTCTATCTTACTTCATCATGCGGGTGCGGAGGCGAGAGAAATTTATGATGCGTTTTGTGTGGTACTTGTCCGTAATATTATACAACTTGTTTACTATAGGGCTATAGGTAGTTACTAAAGGGTAAAATTGTTACATAATTAATGACTAAAACTTTCTCATTCTGAATTTCTTGTTAAATTGAGTATCTCCCTGGCGCAGTGGTGAGCGCTGTTGTCTTATCACTGGGAGGTCCCGGGTTCGATTCCCGGCTGGGTCAATTTGGGAATTTATTATTTCTGAATTGTCTCTTGTCTGGTCTGGTGGGAGGCTTTGGCCGTAGCTAGTTACCACCCTACCGTCAAAGACGTGCCGCCAAGTGATTTAGCGTTCCGGCACGATGGCGTGTAGAAACCAGTTATGGGTATGGGTTGAATGTTCAATGCCATACCCCTTCCAAGTTAGCCCGCTACCATCTTAGACTGCATCGTCACTCACCATCAGGTGAGATCGCAGTCAAGGACTAGCTTGTCATCGAATTAAAAAAAATGAGAAGTCTATCTGATTGTATCCTTTCATATTAAATGGGTCTATCAGTGTTTCCCTCATTGGGCGATGGAGAGAGTCATGATCGTACCCCCGCGTACGTGATCAAAACAGAAATGAGGAAATCCGTAGCAGAAGCAGATTGTACCTGGCAAGATACTCGCGGACTAAGCCCGAGACGTTGGTCTGACCAGAAATCAGATAAGAGAAGCGGTCGACACACCCTTCTGCAACTTCACTTCACCCTTCTTCTGCCTTCTGCACGGTCTCCAACAGACAAATGGCGAAACGTCGTTAAGGAAGTGTTATCTCGAGGCGAGGAATAAAATATTTATTTATTGACAGGAAAATGTTACAATTATGTTTGCCTTTGGCCTCCACACTAGAGAACCTGTATCGTGGAGACCATAAAACGATTACCTAAGTGTTAACAGAGGACTAGGTGTAGTGAAGCATTATAAATACCTGAAAATTTAGTTAATACTCTAATATATTATTGGTGTGTGTATACTATATTGATTATATATATAGATTATATTTTATAAATATATAGCTAAAAAGAAAAAAAGTCGGCCAAGTGCGAGTCGGACTCGCACACCGAGGGTTCCATACTCCAAAAGTAAAAGTATAACGATAATATTAAATTAATTTGCTTATTTATCGTTAACTTTGTTTGTAGAGGTTTATTGTTAATATAAAAAAAACTATGCTAGTTAGAGCGTTGCTTTTATTTTTCCTGTAAAATATACATAAACCTCTATTGACTATAATTATCTCAGATTTTTCGATTGGTAAACTTCGGAGATAGGGGGGGGGGGGGGGGACGGTATTTTTTTCGACATTTTGGCCGATTACTCAAAAACTATTATATATAGAAATAAATAAAAAAAAGTTTTAGAATGTACAAGTAAAGGCCTTTCATATACCCCACTCGGTATAGTTATCTTACTTTGAAATTTCAAACCCCCGATTTTCCCCCTTTTTTAATCAAACTAAAATAATTTTCGCGTTGCTTTTATTTTTCTTGTAAAATATACATAAACCTCTATTGACCATAATTATTTCAGATTTTTCGATTGGTAAACTTCGGAGATAAGGGGGGGGGGGGGCGGTATTTTTTTCGACATTTTGGGCGATTAATCAGAAACTATTATATCTAAAAATAAATAAAAAACTGTTTTAGAATGCACAAGTAAAGGCCTTTCATATGATACCCCACTCAGTATAGTTATCTTACTTTGAAATTTCAAACCCCCGATTTTACCCCTTTTTTAATCAAACTAAAATAATTTTCGCGTTGCTTTTATTTTTCCTGTAAAATATACATAAACCTCTATTGACCATAATTATTTCAGATTTTTCGATTCGTAAACTTCGGAGATAAGGGGGGGAACGGTATTTTTTTCGACATTTTGGCCGATTAATCAAAAACTATTATCTAAAGAAATAAATAAAAAACTGTTTTAGAATGCACAAGTAAAGGCCTTTCATATGATACCCCACTCGATATAGTTATTTTACTTTGAAATTTCAAACCCCCGATTTTCCCCCCTTTCTTTATTAAAACTAAAAATAATTTTCGATTTTTCTTTATTCCAATGATTTTGGGCCACTATCATACACAACTATGCCAAATTTCATGTCGATAGCTTTAATAGTTACTAAAATAATCGACTGTGACAGACGGACGGACAGACGGACGGAGAAAGTCTCACCATAAGGGTTCCATTTTTACCATTTTGGTATGGAACCCTAAAAATAGGCCTATAAAAGCCTATAAAAGCTAGGCCTAAAGCAGCTCTAGCATAGCACTAATAGGGCCTCTCTAAAAATTGAAATCCCAAACCGGCGTAATAGCTAGATAAAATTGGTTTGGTGGTACATACAATCACTGGCGTACGTATTATAAGGGCAGCCATAATTCCTGCTCTGTTTGGTAAGAGTTAAGACCAGCAAAAATACACGAATTTCAATTATAGCCATAATTCAATTGCATTGAGCAACTTTTCTTTTTACCTCCATGAATGGGCAGCGTCGTTTCATACGGTGACATAAACACAAGACTGACAACCGTGTCTACGTTATGTAGTCGACTGGAAAATTACGTTTTATAAATTGGTAGAATTACTTCTACTTCTGAGATTAACTTTAATTGATGTGATCAATTTCAACTTAGTAATATTAATGAACTTTAATTCTACTTGGTAAGATATATATGCATGGTATATTTATCGTTAAGTTCGTTTATCTACGACATGTAACACTGCAAAAGTTTTTACAAGTTTTATAAGTTATTTAAAGTAATTCGTCGATTTTTTATTTATAAGTACAGCTTTCGTCTACTTTTATAAGTTATTAATTAAAGTACTTTATAACTTATAAAACTTGTAAAATGCAACTTTAATCTTTACATTTCAAATTCATAGTAATTTAATATGCGTTTGAATTTTAAGATCAGTAAAGTAGGGGTGTATCTGTATACCTACTAATAAACACATTAAATTGTTATTTATTAAAGGCAAGCTACATAACTTTTCGCAGTTTACATTGCACTTAGGAAGTGCACAGGCTACAGAGTAAGTAACGAGAAACAGCTAATGGACGCCTAGTGTAATAGACTAGCTTTTTATGAGGCGATTCAATTTAGTACTTAGACACTAACTTCAATTTAGTACTTAGAAACTACACTTCGTGTAGGTGTGCACTGCACGGGATGACGCACGTCCAAAGGTAGACTGAGTGATCAACTTATGCAATTATAATATTTATGCAATATTTTTTTTGCATAATAAAAATTATGCAAAAAAAATATTTAAAAACAAACAAATAAGAAAAGCGCACTGTCACTACTTCGCGAGTGAAATTCGAACCTGCGACATCATACACCATACGGTAAAGAAAGCGGCCGCTCGCCCACTGCGCCAAACAGAGCTAATTGTGAACCTCTAAAATGTTGAACGCTTACTGAACGACGGTGTTAGGTTTATTTTCGTTACGGAATTTCTTAATTCGGTCGCCGCGCTCAAACTGTGTCCTAGTCCAAAGCCCGCGATAAAAGCTATGCAATAGCTTACAACTTCACAAACCTACTAAATTATATAAGTAGGTAATCCTATTTAATACACTCGGATTCAGAGTTAGAAAAGGTACCTAGAAGTAAATGTAGATCTGGAGAGGATTCATGATTTTTTTATTTTTCTGGTTTTTGCTTTATTTCCTTTTCCGAAAAATTTGTAGTCTGGTATTGGTAATGCAGACGACGGTCGTACATCGCAGGAACATGCTAGTCCAGTGGCCTAAGCTTGGCGGCGTATAGCCCCTGAGCTTTTTTGCAACGATAATGGTTCGCAGCCGCAGGGTATGGAGTTGTGGTCTCATTTTCGTTTTTCTTCTATTCCCCTATATCTATGGAAAATATTTAATTTTAACAGTAAAAGGATAAAAATCAGTAAAGCACTTAGCTATGAACTTGTTGATTACATCGATTTCACCTCATCGTCGCCAGCAGGAATAATAAGTGCATCTGCAATACTACCAGGTATGCATAACTGCACAGAGCTTTCTCTTAATCTCCAAGATCATCTCCGTGTTAGGTGTTCAGTCTTGTAATTTTAACTTAAATATACGTTAGGTAAAACAGATAGGGGTAAAGGCACGCGAGCAGGGGTATACTTAGAGCCATATCTTATTAAAATCTCTGAAAGCTGATTCTTATTACCATTTTCTAACTCAACGGCATTAGGTATTAAATTAATATATAATTTTTTATGCTACAGACAAGCTACAGACAGACAGATTGATCATGGTTCAAATGAAATAAATGAGAAAATATACTTACTTAGTTTGTTTTTTCAGATGTAGACGTACGAGATAGATACCAAACCCAATAAAAATGGTTGGGTTACTTAGGGCATTGGTTAATATTGGGGCAGGATGAATAATAACTCATCCTGCTATACCCTACTCGTATCGCACATTCAATTCATCGGCTTCGTCGTTCTTTCGGTTCACAAAATACTATCTAGGGTACTGTACACGTACAGTCGTGAAAAAGTACATTCAATGTTTTTACCGAGTTATCGCAGAGTAATTGCTTCCTTGAATTTCAATTGCTCCATCCATAATAATGCAACGGTTCTACGACGCCAAAGCAAATGACATTGATGGTTATTTGTAGATAAATTAAACCTACCTAATTACCTAAATACCTATACATATATCCTACCGAAAACCGAAATGTTGGAGGAAAATTATCATGAATTTCAAACGACTTCGTCAAAGCTTTTGGAAATTGGCTCAAAACTGGATATAAAGGTGTGCCATGTCCATGAAAGAGACCTATGACTATAGCCAAAAAAGAAGAATCATACATGTTTTCATTAACTTACATAAACCGATATTAAAAGTTATTCAAGCGCTTTAAAAGTCTACAACAGCTCTTCTAACGACCAAGTCGTTAATTGTACGTAAATAATTGCAGGCTGCGGGAATACGGAAGATGTAAACGGAATGATATTTGCCTTTTCGTCCCCAGTTGACAATACGATTCATTTCAGTACTTGAACAATGCATTCTGCACGATTACAGTGAAAGTCTAACTGCGCTTTTTGTGCAATTGAGCAAACTAAGTAATATACGTAGAAAATACTGATTTACCGAGCTACCTACTTACTAGCTTACTAATCACTTATATCTACTAACTTTGTAAGCTATAGCACAGTCTTAGATATTATAGAGATAGTGATGTGCTGAATATGATAAATACGATATATGAACCTAGGGCGGGTTCAAGGAGCGATTTTGAGTGCAATGTTGCATATTCGATACGAACCATACATACATTTTTGTATGGCAGTCAGTCTCTCTACCTCTACTCTAAATCAGTAATCATACATACCTACCTATTATTTATTGCGCGTATGGCTTCTACGACAATACTTTTATAATATAATACTCCATAAGCATTATGGGTAAAATCCCACTAATATAAATTTGCGAAAGCGTGTTTTGATTGTTGGTTTGTCCTTCAACCACGCAGCAACGGAGAAACGGATAAACTTGATTTTTCGCAACAGTAATATAGGATACATCCTAGGACAAAAGTTGTTTCCGAATTTTTAAATACCTAACCAAAGATTTAGGATTGGTAGCTTATTTAGTCACTACTAGATACCGCCCTTCCTAAAAACAATAGCTCCATAAATGCGGCAACGTAATTTCATGGTTTGTTTGAAAACGTCAAACATTGGTTGCTACGTGACTATGTGGATACGCCAGTCCAGGCGTACCTTTCTATAAATTGCCACAACTTACTAGTACGCCAACGGTATCTAGTATTGGCGAAACGATTACCAATAATAGATCTATATGTACCTAACTATACGCGTATGAAGTCGATGGTTAACGTAGAGATCTATATAAGACTCTCCCCAATATTCAAAACAGCTGGCGACATCAGGTGTCTGCAATGTAATAAAAGATGCGTTTTATCGTTATTGTGTAGCGGTTATATATTTTGTGGTAGCGGTATCTACTACCAGCTAACAGTTTCTAGAAGCAACAATTTGTATTAAGGCCACGAGCACCATGACGTAGATTGCCACCATTATTGTCTGGAAAATGTATAGATAGGTGGGTAGGTATTATTCTATTCGTAAGCCACTGCAGTCTGCAGCGCTGCCTTGGATACCTACAACTTATTTTTATGGCAGTCACACATTCGTACCCGATCACACGAATATGCGAGCCTGCGAAATGTATTAAAAAGGATGATATTCGCAATTTAATGTGCAGGTGGTGTCACGGGTCAAAAACGTGAAGTTTTTACCTGGTTTCACGCACATTCGTGAAAACATTCGTAGATAGTTTACGTACCTACCTACCTACTGTTTGCAGGATAGTTTTCCGTTCCATTAAGGGACCGTGGTACAGCCAAAGTTTTGCCATGCAATAAAAATCTATCCTACACAAGTTCGGTGTAGGTACTTTGTGTCCGCAACTGTACCTACTCACATAATAGGAGGTATCACGATATCCTAGCGTTCAAATAGCGCTTTGTTTTACCCAAATTACGAAACTAACATAATGATTAAGATAAGTATGAGTAAGATAGGACAATAAAAAAGCAATTAATAACTAAACAATTAATTATCACTTGCTTCAACGGTGAAGGAAGACATCATGAGGAAACCTCTGAGAGTTCTCTATATTGTTTTCGAAGGTGTGTGAAGTCCACCTATTTGCATTTGGACTATGGCCTATAACCCTTCTCTGAGAGAAGACCTGCGCTCAGTAGTGAGCCGTTGATGGGTTGCTAATGATGATGATGAAGACAGGACAATGATTAAGGTAGGTATGAGTAAGATAAGACATCGATCATTTAGTCTACCTAATAACACTACGTAGGTATTTAAATAGGTACAAAGCTGCTCAATGTAATAATTTTCTTCCTTGTCTACCATTTCATTATACAATAAATATACATACTCAGAAAAGTGGATGAATTCATATACCTAAGTTAATAGGTGATCGCAAAATTGGCACCTTGAGAATTTCAAAGCTTTTAATATTTAATAGTGCTCAGGGAACGTGCTATATTGGCACAACATAAAGCCATTAACCACGGCAAGCGTTAGCAGTAAACCTATAACATTCTTAACACAAAGGCTTTTTCTATGGCTTAGAGGCAACGCACGCCGGCGCGACGTTAAACAGAAGAGAGTAGGTACTCAGGAGGACTCAGCGCAAACTGAAGAGGAAAATCTCTTGCGGTGCTGCGAGCGATCATCTGGCATCTGCATACTGTGGCGGTATGCTACAAGAAAATTGTGTCGATTTGTTTAGGCGTCAAGAAGAGTTTCTTGAATTGAATGAAATCGTATGCGATTATCGCGATAACTCTCAATAAAATATAAATAGTAACATTACATTACATTATTACACATGATGACAAAAAACTCGTATCAGTTGAGCGATGCTCGAATGCGAGCGTCGAAAATGTGGCACGCATTCGAGAAACTCTCCTTGTGCAACTGCGTCCTTACTTTGTTTAGATAATCTATTTTTCCTATTAGCTGTCTTAGCGAATAATAGATTATAGAAAGTAATTTCGATCAGGCAACCTTTGGTGAGAGTTTAGGACTGAGTTTCCACGGCGCGGTTCGCGCCCGCGCCCGCAGCGCTTGCGGGCCCACGGCCTCCGTAGAATGCAGATTTGTATGGAAGTAGAAATTTCCACGGGGCGGTTTGCGCCCGCGGCGAGCGCCATAACAACGGTACCGTAACCGCTGCGGGCGCAGGTGCGAACCGCGCCGTGGAAACTCAGCTTTAAGGTGGAAGACACAGTTCTGCCCGCGAAATTCAAATTTAATTTGGTTTTTCGCAATTTGTAAACTAATACGACAAAGTAAGCTTATGGCATTCTAATTGCGACAATGGCAGTATCATCTTTACAGGTTTATATAAAAATCTTTACTTGAAAGTGTCCAGTTTAAGAAATTAATCAAAATATCGACTAATTTGTGAGTAACTCACGTCCAACTCAGTATTTTGATTAATTTCTTAAACTGGTCACTTTTAAGTAAAGATTTTTATGTAAACCTGTGAAGATAATAATTCTACTGGCGCAATTAGAATGCCATTAGCCTAGTTTGTCGTATTAGTTTACAAATTGCGAAAAACCAAATTAAATTTGAATTTCGCGGGCAGACTCGTCTATTCATCCTTAAGGGTCTTGTTCTCGGTCGATTCGCTCTTGACAGCGGTCGTGGTCGTCACTTGGGTGTTGTATACTAGTCCGTAATCCGCTTGACTGTACGCCTCCACTCCTCCCTAACAATAGCTGCCACCGCCTTTTACTACAGTAGTGTCTATTCGATTCTGCTTTATGGTGTCATTTTCTGGGGGAACTCTGTCAATGTTCAAAGCACGTTTATTTTGCAAAAGCGATGCTTAAGAATACTATATGATAAGAAAAGAGAGGATTCTGTACGTCCAATATTTATAGAAAAAAAGTTTCTTACTCTTACAGGAATATACTTGTTAGAATTAAGTCTACTTGTAAAAACCAATAATCAGTTCTTCACAAAAAAATCTGAATTGCGCACAAGACCTAGTAGACAAAAAGATAAACTAAATTTGCCTCCTGTAAGTTGTAATATTTACCGTAAAAGTGCATACATCATGGCCATTCGAGTATATAATAACTTACCTGATGATATCAAGGAACTTCCCTTAGCTAAGTTTAAGAAAACTTTGAAAAATTGGCTTATAAATAAGGCCTACTATACACTAGAGGAATTTTTTAATGAAACAGTGAGATGAGGTATACATAAAATTATTTAGAGCAGTTTTCTTTATTTTTTTCAATGCCTTGTGCTTCAGATATTCTATTTTATTTTATTATTATTTTAATTTTTAAAAATAAGTAATTAATTTTATCGATAATAATAATTTCAATGGAGTAACGTGTTATTATTTATTTTAAATTATAATTGACATTACTAGATTTGATAAACAATTGACATATTAATTTACTATTATATTATTTTATTATCGATATAATTAAGTGTGTACTGTGAACTATCCAATTTTTAAATTTAATTGTATAATTTTCTATTGTTATTGCACACCATTAGATTGGTAATACACTACGGCCAACAATCTATTGTACCTACCATCTCTTGTATACTACTAGTGTATAATGCAATAAATAAATTCTGATTCTGATTCTGATTCTGATTCCTTCCTCGTGCATTCATGTACATACCAAGGAAACATCCACAGCAGCGTGTGAAGGGTAGCAAAGCGCAATATGAATATAATATTTAAATATTATCTACTAGAAATATATATATATTTAGTTACTATAGTAACATATTAATATTATATGTAAAGATATGTACATATTATGTACATAATAGTTGAATTCGTAAATCCTTGGTGCATGAGTTCAGTGTTAGAATCACATACCGTCCGCTGGTGTGTGCTAGTCCTAAGTCATTAAACTCTAAGCTCTAGGTCTGAAACTCGACACCCGAGGTGAGTTGCAGGTCAGCTCATTATGGGATTGGATTAAACCGCGATGCAAACCGCTTATTTTAATTTTATATATGAGCCTTTCAATATAATGGTTTACTTACCTGCATGATAGGTAATTATATGGACGCGTTAATAGTGTTTATTTTGTGGTAAGTTAGTGTCATTAACGATCAAGCTTAGTGTCTTAACAAAAAGATCCCGGCTGTCATCATCATCATCATCATCTCTACCCAGCCGTCAGTACTAACTACTAACAAGGCATGGGTCTCTTCTAGGGCTTGCAAATATTCGAAAATTTTCGGTATTCGAATATTCTGCTTTTTTTCGGGTATTATTCGAACTATTCGAATAATATTCGAATAATTAAAAAAAAACAAAGATGAAAAACAATCATGTTTTTAACTGCCAATCTCTTACTTTGAGTCTAATTTCTCTGAATCAAAACAAAATCTTTCTTAAAAATTAGAGAACTGTTTGGAATTTGACTTTTTTCCTCGCGATTTTCTGTTTCACCTCTAATGATAATTTTGAGTAATTCATTCTCATTCATTCTCAATAATTTGGTTTCGATTCGAGACTAATTGAATGAGCCCAAACACGAAACATCTGCGGCAAGGCCTGCAAGTAATTTTATCAAGGAGTTGAACTGACCTTGTTTACGGAATCAGATCAAAAATTGTTACATATCTTCTGCAGTGTGAAGTTAAAACATATATAAAAAACAAAAGAAGTTATAAAGGTACAGGTCCAAATATATACCTATCTTTATAAATCACAGAAATCAGAACTACTCAATATTGACTTAGGTACGATAACGACCTTAAATTAATAAGAACGCCTCCGATCAAAGCAATAGATAATAATAGTTAAATTAGTTTTCTTATTCGTTTTTAAACTCTCACTTAGCATAAACAACAATAATAATATGAAAACCGATCAATTCTTATTGGGCAATTGTATTTTCGACAGCTTTTTGTTGAACGAAAAACAATTAGCCAGTTTAGAAAACCTGTTTCGAAATATCCCCAAAAATATTAGGTACCAAATTCTTCTGGCCTTCTTTGATACTATTAGTCTGCATTTGCATGTCGGATAGCTGCTGGAAAAGCTGCAACAATCATTGCTAAAGTTTCAGTTGTGGTAGGTAATTTAAAGCCCTAAACCGCTACGGCTAGACCGTTAAGGAGTTCTAAAATCAAATTATGTTACAAGCCGCACAAAAAGATTTGAGAAACACACTAATCTGCACTACATTGTATTTACCTACCTATCCAAGAAGTCGATTGTTAAAGTACAATTGGCTTTTAAAATGAACAAATAATCTATAATATCATCACGAACTGTCCGCTAGTCGTGAGCCTTGGAAATACTGTAAACAACGCTTAACTAAAATACATAACAATTTATCATGTTATCTTTTGCCTGACCGAATAACGGTTTTCAAAGTACGATTTTGATTAGAAAAATAAATCATTAACCCGTTCTTGATGACCTTTGAACAGAACCGGGTTAGCTATCAACATGTAAATCTAGAGCCTAAAAAGTAGAAATGAAAAATCGGAAATCTAATAATAATTTAATAATATTACTAATTATTATTTATTGACACTCTCTCAATACACTCGATTTTTCATCGAGTTATAGAAGTAGTTAGAGCTTTAGTAGTAGCTTCGCATGAAAATTTATTGCATAGTTTTGCTACCGTATCTTTTGTTATCAATCACATGCAGGATCCCAAATTATATATATAATTATAATTTTGAGATGAAAATCAGACATTAATTTGCAGTGTTCAGATTTATGAGCTCTTATTTTAGAATTTTCATGTATTAGCTGTGCATATTTTATTATTTTATTAATATTTTTATGTATTTACAATGCTAACAGAACACCTAGTCCTCCGTTAAGCTTATAATTAGGTAATCGTTGTAAGTTCTCCACGATACAGGTTCCCTAGTGTGGAGGCCAAAGAGAAATATGAATGTAAAATTTTCTTGGCAATAAATAAATATTTTTTTTTATTTTTTTTTATACAATATTTATATTAGCAAGTATAGCAGCTTTTCGGAAAACTTCATGATTTGACACCACCATAATATTATTAAGGGCGGATTTCACCAACGTAAAATAAGTCTACAAAAACTGTCCAGAGAGTCTAATTTATTCCTAGGTAAAACTTCACTAAACGTGCGTTGGTCCTTCCTTTGAAATCCTTTGATTGATCCTAAAAATCCTTTGATTGAAATCGGCCATAAATTACATAATATTTATACACACCGTTAACGTTATCTTGTAAAAGTTAAATCAGAACCTTAAATCAGAACCAGAAGAAATAATAATAAAAGGAACTTCGTTAACACAACACGTCTTCGTTAATACAACTTTTTGCCTCTACTATTCTTCACAAGGTACAAGGTGTATTATTATTAGTGTATTAGTATTTTCTATTGTATGCACTCCATAATAATTATTACATATGCAATTTTCTCGTAATAAAAGGTACCTTCTTAGGACATAAATCTTACAACAACCATTCACGTAGGTAATTTAAACTCAACGCCATCACAATTTATTTGTGCTGTTTCATAAAATATTGTCGACTAAACAACATTTCAAGATTCGCGTGTAGGTACAAATACCTAGTGTATTTTAAATCGAAACTCGAAAGTATGAGAAACAAATAAATCTTGTCTTCATCAATACATAGTCGATTCCCAAACGTATTCGATTACACCCGTGAAAGTCTCGGTAACAATATCCACATAGCAAACATAGCTTTTTTTATTTCAAAGTAACCGTATTCGCATATAAATACAAAGGTGAATTAATCCAACACAAAGGTGAAAGTTTCGCATGGTTCACATGACATGGGAGTGGCAGATTTTATCACAAGTAAACAGGATAAAAAGTACCATAAGCCTACAATTGTGAGTTCTGCAACGTTTTTTTGCCATGATGCCATTTACGTATTCATCAATCATCATCAATAGCCTATATAACAGTCCACTGCTGGACTAAAGGCCTCTCCCAAGGGGAGGGTTTACCCATAATCACCACGCGGGGCAGACGGGACGGGTTGGTGATCGCAGTAGATGGTAGTAGTAGCACAGAGGACGCTGCTGCCCGTTCTCCGTTATTTTCCCTAGTCGCCTCGTACGACACCCGCGGGAAGAGGAGGGGTAATTTACGTATTGGTTGGTTTTTATTTTTTAACCCCCGACAAAAAATAGGTGTTATATGAATTTACGCTTGTACCATTTTAAATGGTATTTTTGCGAGGACACTGTTTTTAATATTATTTTAAAATTTCAGACAAGGAGCTTTTAGAAGCGTTGTTACTGGGTCAGCGTTGTAGCTAGAAGCTGCTAAGACTCCAAGAGTTCAAACTTGAAAACTTCAATGGGGCTCACTCACAATTCACAAACCCACAGCCTGGGAGCCCTTAATTTTAATTTAATCTAAACTTACACAAAATTAAAACACTATTAATATAATATGCAGATATGTATAGCATGTATTATGCAATTGAATAATATGATATCGTCTAATTTTACATCGAATGTTTTAGTGTATAACTTTAATTATTATCATTTAGGTACACTTTGAAGTTATCTCGGTACTTAAGAAGAGAAACGAACGTTTCTCTTCCTATTTAAAATATATGAAGATTCAAAGGGTGCAAAACTCATTGCCCTTATAGCGGAATGCCCTATTGAAGGTTTTGCGTGATGAGTGATATACTGATGCATCATGCAGATGACTTTGAACTGCCGATATTAACACAGGTAAGTACTCGGTAGGTTTTAACTTTATTTGGCTGGCTTACAACCTTAATATTACCTAATGAAATATTTACTAGCTGGATCAATTAGGAAGACTTTCATTAAAACAAAATTTATAATAATTATTAATATTACTAGCTGATGCCCGCGACTTCGTCCGCGTGGATTTAGTTTTTAAAATCCCTCGTGAACACTTTGATTTTCCGGGATAAAAAGTAGCCCTTGTCCTCAACTATAGTACCCATGCAAAAAATCACGTCGATCCGTGGCTCTGTTGTGGCGTGATTGAAGGACAAACCAACAAACAAACACACTTTCGCATTTATAATATTCATCATTCATCATCATTAACAACCCATCAACGGCTCACTACTGAGCGCAGGTCTCCTTTCAGAGAAGGGTTATAGGCCATAGTCCACCACGTTGGCCCAATGCGAATTGGCGGACTATTTATAATATTAGTATGATTAGAATATTAAATTGCATAGGAAAACACTGTAGCATTAAGTCTATACGATGTATTACCTCCATACCTACTATGTAGTATGTAGGTATAATGATCGTTTGGCAAAATCTGACGCCTTTGGAGTAGTTTGACTTTGACAAAATAGGGCTCTCCACGATGGCTATATACGATAAAGTATGCTTGCCAGCTTAAGATGAGCCGTTCATTCAAAGTATTTTGTAGATTCCGGGGTTCAAGTTATTTGGACCTTATACTGAAGATCGTGATGTCTATAATTTCTGAACTACGAAATTGACGACCTTGAAATAATTACAGGAAAGTCTCTAAAGAACCTGCTTTCTAACAAAAAAAGAATGGATTAAATCGGAATACGCCTTAATGAATTACAGCGATATGCACATTTGGACTTTCATCCCCTCTCCCAAGGGAACCGTGCTGCATTTCAGGATAAAAAGTATCCTATATTATACCTCGTAGTATTAACTTAAATCGTGCCAAGTTTCATTTAAATCCGTCCAGTAGTTTCGGCGTGATGCGCGGCCAAGATACAGACAGACAGACAGACAGACAGACAGACAGACAAAAAATTAAAAAAAAATTGTTTTGGCTTCAGTATCGATTATAGAGTGCCCTCAAACAAAAATTTTCAAAATATCTTCAATGTACAGAATTGGACCTGTTACAGTTTTATTATATTATAGATAATAAGTGGTATCTTGTTGAAAGAAGTTTAATAAGTAACAATTAAGTCTTATGTAAACAGGCGAAATTACAACAATTGGGGTAAGCAACAGATTTGGTAAGAATCTAGTGGAATTATCAGCCTCTCACATCTACAAAAATTACGATTTTATGAAACTTGTTTGATCGTAACTGTATTACGACGATAGAGTTTCAGACATTTTGAACGTGGAAACCAATTGTTATAATAAATGGATACCAACTTTTAAAAGTACAAGGTCAAGTATCAAAAAACGGAGGTAGGTGTGCAGCTAAGATCATTTCAGTGTAACTAAAGATGCGGAAATAACATTGCAATTATAGTGAACTTCTAACGTTCTTAATGTGAAGAAAATATAGACTAAGTAAGTATAATTTTTTGAAGCCAAGCTTATTCACGGATGTTAGGATGCCTGGAATGGGGACAAAAAGGTATGTCATGCGTCACGCTTCATAAAAGAACGCGGCGATGACATGAAGCTAGGACGCATAATATCTAATTCCTTAGGAATAAGTTAAGACAATTTGACGATGTCCGCCTATTTTGCGTGAGTCCACTGGTACAGATCTCTACAACTAGCCAAACACACTTGCAGGCCTCAAGTCGGTGAGGGCAGAGGGTGTCAGGGAGTGTTGCTGGACTCTTAGAGAGACATTAACGGATTGGCCCATCGGGTTCCCTGCAATTATATTAGTGTCATCTGTCCACCTAGAGCGGGGTCTACCTACCCACGCGCTCTTTTTCCTGTACGGTGTTTTTACCGTCTTAGGACTCATCCTATCTATCTTAGTCCTCATTATCCTTCGATCCATCTACTCTACCTGCGTCTTTTATTGAACTACATGTCAGCAAACTTGATCCTTCTACGAATTTCCTCCTTTTCTATTGATTTAAGAAGATATTTTCGAACAATTCGAGCAATGGCTTTCTCTACATCATTGATAAGATTTACACATGTGTGCTTACTTCTATTCTAATTATCTATATTTCTTGAAAATAATTTGGGTTTAAATAATTGAACGTAGGATTGTTTTCCTATCGCGCCTAATCAAGCTTTTGAATTTATGAGAGCAATTATAATAGGTGCAATACCCTCTCTTGACATCATTTTAGATACATTCGTTTTCCTTGAGAGCAGGTTGACACGCAACTTTTAATTAAAAGTTGACTTCAATTTAATAACAGACTTTATGATATATTATACTAGCTGACCCAGCGAACTACGTACCGCCAACAAAAATATTTAGTGTTTGGTCACCCTTATCATTTAGGGGTGTGAAAAATAGATGTTGGCCGATTCTCAGACCTACCCTATATGCACACAAAATTTCATAAAAATCGGTCCACCCGTTTCGGAGGAGTAAGGTAACTAACATTGTGACACGAGAATTCTATATATTAGATATCTGTCACAGTTTTGCTAATGCTTCCATATTAATATCATAATATTATAAATGCGAAAGTGTGTTTGTTTGTTGGTTTGTTGGTTTGTCCTTCAATCACGCCGCAACAGGGATACGGATTGACGTGATTTTTTGCATGGGTATAGCTGAGGACGTGGAGAGTGACATAGGCCACTTTTTATCCCGGAAAATCAAGGAGTTCCCGAGGGATTTTAAAAACTAAATCCATGCGGACGAAGTCGCGGGCATCAGCTAGTTAATATCATAAATAAGAAAGTAACTCTGTCTGTCTGTTTCTTCAAGATCAATCGCTGAAAGGATCTTTTCGAAATGGACAGAGATAACTTGGAGATACAGCATGTACATCTCAAAAGTGAAAATCAAAGAAATCCCATGCGATTTTTAAAAAAACCTAAACCCCCGCGGACGAAGTCTTGTTCTTCAGCTAGTTTTATGAAGTAAACGAGTATAAATTGGAATGAAAACTAGTGCTAAGTCCTTTTATAATTAGTTTAGATTGCTAGTTGAGAATTTATATTATGAATAATGCTACGACGGATGTTAGTCATCAAGCAAATGAAAGTTGAAATGATTCAAATCAATGAATGATATAATTATAGTACCTACGAGAACTTTGTTTAATAGAGCCTTTAGAGGTCTTAATCACCACTTACAAAAAAAAAGTGTATCTAATCCCAAAGCTTCCTCTAGCATTGATAATGAATCTTCGGAAAGAGCGTTTTCCTCGGTCAACATATTTATGGAATTTATTAATTCAATTCAATTCAATTCTTTGTTTGCATTATGTGTGCCGACAAGATGGTAAATATAATTAATTTGCAGTCCAGCACATTAGCCGTAGCGGCGTAAAAATATTATAGGAGTCTATATTATATAAAATGATATAAAACATTGTATATCAATATTTTTACAAAGTAACACAATTCAAACTATTTCAAATTACATTGCAGAAAATAATAACAATAAAAACAAAATAAACTAGTGGTTCGCCCCGAACTGAGACCTCGCGGTATCCCATAATTCCCATAAGGTAGTTTTAACTATATTATATTGTAATTAAAACGCGCCGAATCTGATGACGTCAATCGTCATCTGCTTTCGTGGATGGGATGCATATTTACAATATTAAAGACAGCGCCATCTAGTAACAGTATAGTGAAGTTTTGTTAAAAACATTGATGCCCATTAAAACTCAAATAATTTCGTTTCTTTATAATATTTATCTAATCTTAGTATTTGTTGTTCAAGTACAGAATATAACTCAAATTATGTGTAAGTTTCAAGTTTTAAAACAAAGTGGTTTTAGAAATCTAGCCTCGAATACAATCTCCACTTTGAAAGCCCCCCATTTCGTATGGGAGCCCCCCTGAAATAAAGATTTTTATAACTTTTTAAGCCATTTTCGGCTGGAGGCCATCGGTTTACATATCATATCTAAAATTGAAGTAATTACGTTCAGTACCTAATTCAGAAGTTATAAGGCTCTGTGACAGACGGACGGACGGACAAGTGCAAATCGCTCTAGTAAACTCGGAGACCTTCGCTTCGCTCGGTCGAAAATACAAGCGTAATAATAATAATAATAATGTCAATCTTATTAATTAAATTCAAAATGTCTAATGGCTACTCTGAAAGGGTGATTTTCTGAAATAGCTTATACAGGTTTTTAATACCTAAAATTAATAACTTATATACCGATTTTTCATGTCTCTTACTTCAAAAGATCGGACTTTCATATAACCCCAATTAAATCCCATTTCAGTACCGGGATCCGGTATTAAAACAATATTTCCGGTATTAATACCGGTATTGAAAATATCCGGTATTCGAAAGCCTTAAAACGATCAATGGAATAACTTTAGTCAATCGCACCTTTGAGGTGTTTAAAAATTGTCGATCAAAATCTTATTCATTTCATGGCATTAGCGTCCATCATTCCATTCAACACTACTCGGAATGATTTATTTCTCGGATCCCTTAGGAGGTACCTTCTAATAAATTATTATGAACATGACTGAAGTATGGTAGGTCCTAGTTCCTACTAGGTAAGCGACAAAGATATTTTGTAAACAGCGCATGCCATTTTGTGGTTCAGCCGGCGGCGGATTGTCTATACCTAAAGCTTACTGCCTGCTGCAATGTTGTGCATTATTGCAGTAAGAATACCATACATACAGCCAGTCACCACAATTGATACCTTAGCAACAGCTTTTCAGGAACTGACCAGCAGGAAGTCTTTCAAGAAAATATTGATAAGAACGAATGATAACACTAATACATTTTAAGTACGATGGAATAAAAATCGGCCAAGTGCGAGTCGGGCCTCGCTCTTTTAGGGTTCCGTTAAAAAAATTAAATAAAAATATTTCCATGTACCCATGGAAATATTTTAATTTATTTTTTTTAATTTAATTTAATTTTTATTATTTGTTGTTATAGCGGCAATAGAAATACATAATATGTGAAAATTTCATCTGTCTATCTATTACGGTTTACGAGATACAGCCCGCTGACAGACGGACGGACGGACGGACGGACGGACGGACGGACAGCGTAGGCTTAGTAATAGGGTCCCGTTGGTACCCTTTGGGTACGGAACCCTAAAAAACACAAAGAAATCACATTAGTAACATGCGATTAAAGAGAGCATCGAAACGGAAACTAGCTCCAGCCCGTGACGATCGCGATGACGAAACGTAATTACTACGTAACACTCGTCAACTCGCTGCTACCTGCTGCTACTCTCAAGTAACATATTATTATTATAGCAATTACCATGTCTCCTTTTTTAGATTAAACTATGGAATTAAGCATGGCTCTTATTACTTAAGAGTCGCGCGATATCACGAAATGAACAGCTTTGATGCATGATATAATGACCATTAAGTAATCGTTCGAAAAAAATTTATCAAAAGGATTCATCTCTTTTTGGTAGGTACTCCGTACTAGGTAGGTATTGTCTCAGGTTCGATTTCGTAAGGTGGATTGATTGTTGACTGGGATAATATTTAGATACAATTTTCGGCATAAACTTTTTAGGTTAAAAAATATTTGGATAAGCTGCACTTGCCGAATATTACAAATACTGAGGCTATACCGACCGGAGTGTAATAATAAGTTGATGATGATAACACCTGTTAAGGAAAAATTACAAGGAAAAGTGATCCGATTACAAGTGGTAAGCATTGTTTTATATCATTTCATTACACTGGTTACCAAATTGAGAAATTATGACTGATTGTATTTCGCCGAACGGCGATTTCACATAACGGATAATTGTTTATACAATAAGTACCTCCAATAAAGGTTCATGAGAATTTCATAATAATAATCCATTCTTTATATTCAAAGAAGACAATGCTAATTTTATTATGACTCACGTAAACGATCATCAAGTTATTCCTTCTTAAAACTTATCGCAATTGCTAGTTCTTAACTTTATTTCTACTAAAAATGGTGGGACGTTTTTCAATAACAAACAATACTTACATCAGCGACTTAAATAACTTCGTGTATATACACCTAAATCGCTGTTTATTGTTTATTCATCTACTATATAAAAATAAGTCGGGTTTTCCTTCCTGACTATAACTCCAGAACGCACGAACCGATTTCCACGGTTTTGCATTCGTTGGAAAGGTCTCGGGCTCCGTGAGGTTTATAGCCTCAGAGTAAGTATTAGTAATACTTACTCTGAGTTTATAGCAAAGAAAATTCAGGAAAACTAGGAACAAACTAAATCCACGCGGACGAAGTCGCGGGCATCAGCTAGTACATACATAAAATACAGTGCCGAGTTCACCGAATTAAGGAATAAAGATGTTTTGGCAGATTTTCGACACGAAAACTTTTTTTCAGAACCTGCAATTTACCTATACCTCTGTTAAACCATAGATAAATTTTTTATCTATGGTTAAACGTTACTCGGCGTTTGGTGAAATTTTTATATCGTTAGAAATAACAAACCGTTACGGTGCAAAACAGTTAAACTGTTAACCTTATACAAGAAGGGGGATAATCGGGTCACTGCCCCCCATTGTGAGTTGTGACCATCGTGTAACAATCGTACAGTTTAATTGTAAAATTGTAACTGCGCACGAGTATCGCTCAAAACTATCAGCTGTAGGTACCCTAAGTATGAGTAAGTAATAGTAATCTCAAAAACTAATAGTTTTTAAGAGATTCATTAACAATAGGTAATATTATGATCTGACTGATGTTGCACTAAAATAGACAGATTTCCATTTTTCAGCTGGTTTGTGACTACTTCAGAACATATACTACGAATACCCAAACCTAAAATGCGAAGGTGCAACACTCACTTTCCGACACCTGCTAGGGTTAACTTTGGTCCAGCATAGTGGAGGTCATTATACGCCGCGCTGATACACTTTGCTTACAGGTACGAGATCTCCACCCGAGAACACCGCTGTCTCTGCCATCACGGTATATTTTTATATTGATAAAAGTCCAACGTAAAATATATACCTCAGTAACTAAATCGTGGGATTGCCTTGCAAAGTGCCTGACTCCTAAAATAGGTCCATACATCCTGTACCAACTAGGTAGCGGATTTTGTTTCTTATAGATTGGCTGTATGAGAGACTGCATAGAATTTCGTTTTAAAATTCTTTAACAGCTTGTACAATGTACAGCTAGGGGTACTGTAATAAGCTCCATTCATCCCTTGTCACGTTTCGAAAGCACGAGATGTAGAACGATATTATATTAAATACAAGGTTGTCTGCAGCGCATCCAACCGATTCCAAATAGATAAAATATCTACCTCTATAAAGGCCATCAGTTTTATTTGCCAGAGGTCAAACGTTCGACAGAGCTATCGTTCTTCATTAAGTGCGCTTTATAAGTTCTAAAACCTTTGGAGGAATCATTATTAACAAACACGATATTAAAGACGAAATCTGTTGGTTATTTTTAATACCCATGACGAAACGGAGACGACATAGACCTAAATCTCATATCCATACGTTTGGCGTTAAATATTGTTTGTATATACTTCGCTTCAAAAAATCGGAACACTTACTAGTGCTCGGCGTATCGAAAGTGTTTCGATTTTTTGATGAGAAGAAGAGGAAAAGTATCTTTGTTTGTGCGTTTTATTGTTACCATTTAATGTAAAAGTTCTTTCGGTTTTTTTTGTCAAAAGGACGTTTCAATCGTAAACACAAAAGTTTTTTCACAACACACTAGTTTTAGTGGGCTGATTTGGATGTGGTTTTTGCATTTAATATATATTATTATTATCATTCTCAGGCCTCCATTTTTGTTTAAAATACTTACTCAAGAGACTCAAAAGAGGAGGTCTTACGACTTATTAAACTGTGAAAAAAAATCTCTTTACTCTCTAGTGTTTTTACTTTTTATCCTTTGCTCCACATTTTTGCCATCAATTATTATTAATACAATGTCATAACTTATCCAGGTACCTACACTACAAATTAATTAAACGCCGCAGGGTGTCTTGAGAAAGTAAAATACTGCCCACTATCAGGCTTCTCTATTATGTTTACGACATGAGTGTTTCCTTAATTTTATCTTACATAACTTTATCTGCATTAGTACCTTCTCGTACGATTAAATGAATCTGTATCTACCTACTATAAGGACTATAGAGGACTGAAAAAGCATTCCTATGCTTTTTTTTAATGCGTTTTATGCTTTTTCCTATGCTTTTATATTGTGAATCGAATAAAGGTATCGTGTAGGTGTAATGTGTTATAATCTACGATAGTAGGTAGGTAATATTAGGGGGTATGCAGACGAGACAAACTCTAGGGAAGTAAGAGACTCATTTGACATTAGAGGAATTGGACCTTTCGGGGAATAGGACGTAACAGACATATTTCGACGTTTGGGGCATTGGACCTTGGAGCTGTAAGGACTTTTTTGTGCGGGCATTCACAAGCCAGGGCCGTCTTTACCCGGGGGTGCAAGGGGTGCGTGGCACCCGGGCGCAGGAACCTAGGGGGCGCAAGCTGATCGTCCTATACACATACCTACCAGGCGTAATCTGCTCGTTTTGCAAATAATTTAACAAACATTAAATACATATGTACCTTTATTATATCAATAAAAAATATAGGCCACCTATATTTTTCTTATTGTTTGTTTTTTTGCTTTTAAAACCGATGAAAACTTATTTAAGTTCTATGTTCTTTAAGAATTATATATTATAAATTATATATTATAAACAATAAGGTTCCCCTGGTATAGGGGATGAATGTGACAAATATCGAATACATAATAGCGTAAAGGAGCCATAAAAGAGGACAAGGCTCCTCAATCCTGATGCTGCTAGGTAATGCTCACCTAATTTGTGGGTAGGTAGGTATTTACGAATTGTGAACTGATTATATAAGTACCAAGTAATTATGGATTGCTTCTGTAGATATCAATAATAATTATTATATAGAGTAGTGCAGTCCTAAAAAATTTCGCCGAAAATTTTGGTGGAATCGGTTTTTAATTGCTATTGTAGGTACTTACCTACCACTATCAAGTATGGGCTAGGTACATAGTGGAGTAGTGCATTCGTAAAATTTTCGCGCTCCATTTGCTCGCGAGAGTTTTTGTTTGTGTTCCTTGTTATGGTAAGTATCAAGTATGGACTACAATCTACATAATAGTATAGTGCAGTAGTAAAAATTTTCGCGCTCGCTTCGCTCGCGAAAATTTAGTTTACAACTTGGTGTTCGCGAAAATTTAGTTTACAACTTGGTGTAATACGTATCAAGTATGGGATATGGACTACAATCTACATAACACTATAGTGAAGTTGTAAAAATTTTCGTGCTCGCTTCGCTCGCGATAATTACACTTGCAGATTTGTGTTGTATGTAACAAGCTGAGATTATAATTATATAATTTATAGAGGTGTTTGAAGTTTGGTTTTTGAAAATTGTTTTTATTTTAAATTTTTTGTGGCCTAGGAGTGCAATACTCTGCAGTGTCAGAGTGCAATGGTGCAGTCTAAAGTGTACTTGATCTTTACAATATGAATTCACAACCAACAATTCCTAAATTCACACAGCTTAAGAGTACAGCACCCAGCACAGCACCCACTCGAGGCCCCAACTCCAGCAGCAGCAGGAGTTTCAACGATGTAGTCTATGCTTGATACCTATTACTTAAATATCAATACACAATCGATATTTTCTAAATCTTCATAGTTATTCGCAAACATTCTCTTTCGAATAAAAAAACATGCGAATCGGTCTAAAATCTCGAAGAAATCGGTGTACCTACCTACATTGGCGATTCCGCGCCGAATTGTGAACTTCCTTTTTTGAAGTCGGTTAAAAAGGATCTAACTTAATTTTAGAGTAAATTAAATACAAAAATGGAAAATAAGTTAAATTTTTTTTTGTTCGCAATGGGGCGCAGGCTGATCTTCGCACCCCGGCGTCCAGTATGGTTAAGACGGCCCTGTCACAAGCTAACCACTTTATATATACTTTAGGCTAACAACAAATAATAATACACGTTCTAGAGAGGGTGTTTTATATTTTTGATAACGAGATTCCAATCCCAAAGTGACTCACAATAAAAACATTTCTTCGATCAAGTTCGGATGAGCTAATCGCGAAGCTGTAAACTGGTTTCTTTGTTGGCAAGCTATAATATAATATAATCATTTTTCATTTCCAAATAAATATCTAACTTCTTTATCAAGTAAAGGCAGGTTTGTATTATGCAAAATAGAGAAATCGCTTAATAGTAAATCAATGTGAAATGAACGTTTTCTAAGGAACCGTTATGTTTTTACCAAATTCTTAAAATAATTCTAAAAATTGGCGTTTACCCGTAGTCCCAGTGGGTCGGCTCATCAATGGGACCACGGGTAAATAAATTTCCCCGTGGATAGCCATGAAGGCAACCTTCGTTGTAAGTTGCTTCCTAAATACCCAAAAGATATAATAAGCATCGGTATAAGTATTAAGGTATAGAGCAGTGTTAGCAGAGTGGTTAAGACTGCGATGTCCTATTCGATTTCGGGGGCGGCGCGCGTCGCGAATTCGCTTGATGATGATGACGATGATAAAATATAGAACACATTCCTGGAATCATTCGTAAAGTAGCAGATTTCTGAAAAGTACGGTTTATTTATAAACGCAACTGCTGAATTTCATGCCGGCTCTTCTCAGCAGAATCTGCTTTCCAAAGCGGTCGGTGGTAGAGTCATTACTTGTTTAAGAGCCACAGGTTGGCCTACGTGAAATAAATAAATTTGAATTTGAGTTTGAGCAATAAACTGTTACTGTGTACTCGCACGATACTGAAAAATACAAAAAATCTTTGTGATGCGTGGGGCTTAAATAAAGCTTGCGGAGGTTAAGCCGTGCGCATAAAACGCATGTTACTCAAAAACCCTAAACTCAAAATTTCCAATGGAAAAGAAGCAACTAATGAACTGTTAAAATATAAATAGTGACTCGAATACGCGAGTGTTTGGGTCCAGATAATCCCGGAACACACATTGCCCCGTTAGCCCACTCGACTCCTAGGATTTTGTACACTAGCGGCACGCTATGATGGCCGGTTTGACACATTACAATAGTGATGTGGAATGTCAATTTATACTCGAACAAAAAACAATTAAGTTTTGTTTTTGTACCTGATTAAATAGGTTTAATAAAACAAAAATGTATATGTTTATTTAATTTATTTGAACGAACTGAATATTTGAATGAAAATGAATATACATACTTTATATGCACACAAGAAACATATGAATACAAAAGATACCAAAAAAGGTGCCACAAAAGGCCATAATTAATCAGATTCGTCCATACTACTATTTTCACTGTCGTCACTGCTATCATCACCTACATTAATAATTATATGTTCGTTTTCTATAATATTATCTATTTTCACATCTCTTTCATAATCTTCCCTTATTAATTTAACAGTTCTATTCACAACCTTTTCCCAGTCTCCTTTAGTCACATGTTCACAAGCTTCTTCTAATAATTTTAGCATTTTTTTTGTGGTAAATGGGGGTTCTGTATTGTGTCTTGCAGCATATCCCTTAATTTGAGCCCACACCAACTCAATCGCATTATACTCACAATGGTAAGGCGGTAACCGTATAACTCTGTGCCCATGTTCTAATGCTATTTCGTCAATGACGTATCGGATCTTGGTTGGTTTGTTTTCTTTTAAAAGACGTACTAATTCCGCTTTTAACATATTCATGTTTGCATCTACGCCATTTTTACGAAGCCATGCGACGATATCAGCTTTCTTTTGGGATTGGGCAGGTGGCTTGTCAATTTGCATCGAGTGGTATGGGGCGTTGTCCATAATTATAATAGATGGTTCAGGGAGGCTACACAACATTGAGGTAAACCATTCAGTAAACTTTTCTCCATTCATGTCTTCATGATAGTCTCCAGTGGTTTTTGACGCAAAAGCCATGAGAGAACCTTCGACAAACCCGTTGATGGTTCCGGCGTGACAAATTATAAGTCGCGATCCTTTTCCTACAGGAACTTTGGAAGTAGATGCTGCTGTGTCATCGTTCCAAGAACGGCCTACAGTATGGTTAGCATTAAGCCATGTTTCATCCAAGAACACAACATTTTGCCAATTTTTGATTTCTTTCACTTGCCGTAAAAAAGTATACCTTGCCATCGCTATATCAAATCTTTCCATCAATATTTTGCGTTTGTTACATTTTTTGTATCGAAATCCAATGGTCTTCAAAATCTTCGTTAAAGAACTTTCCCCACCGAAGAATAATCCAGCTTCCTTCAGTGAATGCACCAACTTTTTTCTTGTTGGATACTCCTTCTGTAAATAGTAGCCGTAAACATGTCTTCGGATAGCATCGGCATCAAAGCTATCGATGCCTACGACTGGTTTTGCTCGTTTTCTCTTTTTTGGTGTGTGAAGTTTATTTTCTTCTGTGCCAGTCTCGCCATATTTTTTTTTAGTTATCCGTCTAACAGTTCGTTGTCTAATATTAAGCGCATCAGCTACGCGTTCAACCACTGACGTTATAGGTAAAATTGGCCCTCCATTTTGAGCTTCACGATCGAAATAGTTACGAAGGCGTATTACGAACTCACGTGTCTGACTATTTAGAACAGTTCTCTGCGTACGTTCGGTCATATCGACGAAATCCACAACAAAGGGCTTGAACAGAGTCCAAATTAACGAGCAAGGGTCAACAGTAATGCAGTATCAATATTTGAAATCCAAAGCCAGGTCAAAACTATATCACAATCGCATTGCACTGACAGTTTATACTTTTCGAAGCAACGTCAATTCGAAACTGCTTTGTTTTGCATTGAGCATTGACGCGAGTTTGCCGGAGGTAGTAGTTGTGCTAGCCAGCGATCCTATGTGACGATCGTATTAGATTCCATTTTTAAAAATTTTCAATTTAGAAAACCAAATGCCGAGTTGTGGTATATATCATATAAAAATAAAAATTTTACCTTTTGTATGAAACAGCTGATATTTTTTTGCGATTTCAGAGGTTTGTCCACATAGTGAAAATTGTTCATATTCACAAGTACATTCACCCCTTAAATGGTGCAAACTGATTTTTCTACACTTGTATACATTTTAGAAATCAATTTAATAAATAAATTTTGAGTTCTAAACCTAAAACTACATTCGATAAAATTTATGAATCTCTGCACATCACTATCGTCAATAAAGTAATACAATTATTTCCTTCAAAGTCGTTATCAATTAATACGGAACTTCATGAGCGGACAAACGTCAAACCGGCCATCATAGCGTGCCGCTAGTGTAGTACAGTTAGATACTCTGATCTGCGCGTGCTCCTGCTCTCAAGGCTCTGCGTTATAAATTACCTAGATTCTGGGTAGCAAATTGCCATAAAAGCCCGCTTCCACCATCCACCAATTTTATTACAAACTAGCTGTTGCCTGCGGCTTCGCTCACGTTAAGTTGGATTTTTAAAATCACTATTTGACCCCTTTAGGGGTTGAATTTTCAAAAATCCTTTCTTAGCGGATACCTACAGTATAATAGCTATCTGTATGCTAATGCCCGATCCGTCTAGTGCTTGGAGCTGTGCGTTGGTAGATCAGTCAGTCAGAGTCAGTCTCATTTCTTTTTATATATTTAGAAGACTACATAGTATAGAATAGAATAGAAATATTTTTTATTCAAATAAACTTTTACAAGTGCTTTTGTAAAGTCGATGAATCTACCACTGGTTCGGAATGCCTTTCCTGCCGACGGCGGTTGCTCTTTTCAAAACAATGCAGTAAATACTATGCTATATATGCAGTGTTTCCACAATGAGGGAAGTTCCAAAAATGCATACCGACTAACTTCTATCCCAAGATGGGCAGACAAAGTAGCCCCATTCCCGCCGGTGGAACCCGTTCACGAGCATGACGCATGACCCAGCCATTGCTTCGCTCAACCATATTTGAGGGAACGTAACAACCCGCATCACACGACACCACCACAGAAATGTTTAAAGAGTGCGTGACATACTTAACTTATGCATAATACATATTATATACTTAGTACTTACTCTCCGCGTGCTCCCGCTGACGCTGCTCGCAAGACTCTCTGCGTCATAGTGACGCGAGAACGCGTACGGGCCCGGATGGTCCCGGGACACACATTGCCCCATAAGCCCGCTCCCACTGCTCACAAATTATGATCAATTCTACATCTGTCACTGAGTTCTACTAGAACTGTTTTTATTGTTGTTTTAACTTTTAGTAAACTTCATCACACTGCTTCCGCATTTACCTAGATAAGTACCTAAAATAATATATTTTCAGACCTAACGGTGGCTAACTAATTCAAATTATTAGCTACTATTCATATTATTATATTTAAAATATACCTAGTAGGTACCTACCTACCGCTTAAAATTTCTTTTATCTAACTTGAACTAATGTTCTATTCTACCTACTTAATTCTTAATAACTTCTACAAAAATTGTAGGTTAGCGAATAGTACATTAAAAAATTATTATTAAAACTTATTCATTAATTCAAAAATATTTAGGTACCTACCTTATGTGTTTTGTTTATATTTTATAACCTTAGAGCGGCATTTTAATTTCGCAATACACATAGATAAAAGCTAAATCCCTGTGATTCAAATAAAAGTAGGTCTAGATATAAACCAAATTAGTAGGTACTTATGTTATTTCTGTAATACTTTGATACTGATACTGATAACGACCTAAGTTCACATGACGTGATCGAAGCTAAGTTCGCGGTCAACGCCACCTGCTACCGGCGCGGTGGGTGAATGGGCGCGCAGCGCGCACTGCGCTTCATGTGCGACTGCGTCCTGCGACGACGTGCTATGCCATACATTACACCAGTCTGCACCAGTGGCCGTTGCGACCGGCCGGCGCGCGCGCACCGCCGCGCCGCGCGCCAGCCGGACCTTGCACAGCTGTTGGCTGACTCATGCCATGCCATACGTCTTGACGTGCCCCTTGCAATACGTAGGGCTTCAAAACAGGCCTGATATTTCGGACAGTTATTTGTATTCGATGGCAAATGGTCTTTGACTCAAACAAAACCTGACGATAGTAAGGAATACTTTGTTTATGCTTTGACTGCGACCTCACCTGATGATAAGTGTGTCGCTTCAATAAAAAATTTTAGCTTACTAACTTGGAAAGCAGTGATAGCCTAGTGGTTAGGACTGTGGTCTCCTATTCGGGGTGTCGCAGGTTCGATCCCACGCACCTCTGACTTTTCGGAGTCAAGTGCGATTAAGCAATTAAATATCACTTGCTTCAACGGTGAAGGAAAACATCGTGAAGAAACCTGCACACCTGAGAGTTCTTCATAATGTTCTTGAAGGTGTGTGAAGTCCGCCAATTCGCATTGGGTTGGGTCAGCGTGGTGGACTATGGCCTATAACCCTTCTCTGAGAGGAGACCTGCGCTCAGTAGTGAGCCGTTGATGGGTTGCTAATGATGATGATGATGAACTTGGAAAGGGAATAGTGTGCCTACCAATAACTATCACTATCACTACACTATCGCTACATCAATTCACTACAATCACTATCACTACATACATAATATTGTAAAACAAAGTCCTCAGCCGCGTCTGTCTGTCTGTTTGTTCGCGATAAACTCAAAAAGTACTGAACGGATTTTCCAACGGCATTTCATGCACATTATGATAATCCTTTACACCTATACATAATTTAAATGAATATCTCAGAAGAAGTAGCCAATGATAGCCTAGTAGCAGTGATAGCCTAGTGGCTAGGACTGTGGTCTATTCGGAGGGTCGCAGGTTCGATCCCGGGCACGCACCTCTGACTTTTCAGCGTTAAGTGTGATTTAGCAATTAAATATCACATGCTTTAACAGTGAAGGAATACATCGTGAGGAAACCTGCACATCTGAGAGTTCTCCATGATGTTCTCAAAGTTGAGAAAATAAAGAAGGCCAGTCAAAAGGTTTCGGAATCTAAAATCTTCATACTAACCGACTTCCAATAGTAGTATCCAAGAAACCGTACTGATTAATCTATCTATAGCTGTCAATGTCGATGTCAATGTCAATGTCAAACTGAAAACTATGATAACATGTGACATAACCTTCCAACCTTTCGGGTCGCGGGAGTCAGGAATCAGGATCTAAATTTCAGTAATCGCAGTGCTATCTATCATAACTTTACAGTATTTAGCATAAAAATTCCATGTCTGGGATGATAACACGGCTCCAAGCCTTCTCCACGCAAGCGTTGAAGGTTGTCAACAATGTTGCTAAGCAACAGTTTGTGGTGACTCTGCAAAGCGGTACGCAAACAGGTTTTTAATCATTTTTAATAACATTATTCATATTTTTAAGTGTCTAGTGAACACATAATCACAATAATCACATAATACAATATACTCACAGGGAGTAGGTTTACTAGTGAATTACAAGCCGACTGCAAAATTGCTGTAGACAAAACTGCTCCTATTCTCAATTGCCATCCAGTGATTGTATTCTTGGCCGCTAAGTTCTGTACGCAGACTGCGCACTGTTTCGGCAATTATTGCAATGGAACAACATCTCAACTGCAACTTTTCATTCGCCTTGCAGTCCAAATGCAGTTAATCTGTATAGAAGGTCTATAGATCAATAATTGTTTCTATTGTATTTTCTAAACCCTAAATATTATGTTAGTAACACATTTTTTGATTTGAATATGAGGTTTAATATTATTGTAACTGTAAGTAACTAATAAACATTAAATGCAAGCTACACATCCCATGCCATGCAGCCCAGTGAGTATATGATAACTCAGTTTTATGCAGTCTTTTTGTATAATACATAGGTATATTGCAACACTCATTAAAAGCTAGGACATGTTTCATACAGAAAAGAAACATTGGTCTGAACTGAATTCCTAAATGTCTAGCAAATATAGTAGACAGTAACTAAGAGCACTATAACATATAAATAAGAAATATACATAAAAGTTGTTTATTCAGTCCATGTGGCTTTCCAAAAGTTCTTCATTTTATTCAACATTTCTTTTCTTTTTCTTTTTTTAAAAAGAATACCTAGCAGCCAAGCTGAAGTTGACTTATATTCTCCTCTCCCCTCCAAATAAGTGGAAAGCTTGTGTTAGGAGTGGGTACAACAATAGTGCAATGGGTAGATCGAACCTGTGACCTTACAATTATCAGTCTACACCTATAACTGGTCTATTGAGGCTGCCAAGTTTCACATTTCTGTTAAAATAAATACCTACTTAGGTAAACCATTTACATACAAATTCAAATAAAAATTAAGCCTCTGAGGACAGTGCTTGAGGGTACTCTTATTCAATATTTTTTCCACAGCAGAGGCGACATTAGAGTACGATAAGCAAGGCAAGCAGATAACTTTCATCCACACTAATGTACCGCAGGAGTTTCAAGGAAAAGGTGTTGGAAAATTATTAGCAGAGGTGTGTATTAGCATTTACATAATATGGTCTTCTTTAACAACCTATAGACGTTGACTGCTGGACAAAGGTCTGCATGAACTTCCACAAGCCTCAGTCTTGCACCACCTAAAATCAGTGGCTCCGCGGGTCTCGTTTGATGTCGGACCACCTAGTGGGGGGTCTGCCAACATTGAGCTTCCTGGTGCTGGGTCGCCACTCCAGCACCTTGGCAAATAATATCTAATAACTGATTATTTGCTACTTGTTTATGCCACAACTACACCACAAATTCAGAAAGAATTTGCCACAAAAATTAAAAAATACCTAGGAACTACTACCAGAGAAGATAGGTATAAGGGATACTTTTTATCCTGTGAAAATAAGGATTTCTCAGTAATTTTAAGAAACCTAAATCCATATTAACAAAATTGCAAGCAAAATCTAGTATTTTATAATACATACTGTTATTACTAAATTTTAAGCAATTAATAATCAATATAAATATCATTTCTTTTAACATTAGGAAAATATTGTGAGGAAACCTGCATGCCTGAGAATTCTCCATATTGTTCTCAAAGGTGTGTGAAGTCCTCCAATCCACACTTGGTTAGCATAGTTGACTTGTTTTGAAAAGAGCAACTGCCGAGTTTCTTGCTGGTTATTCTCGGCAGGAACGGCATTCCGAACCAGTGGTAGACTCATCGACGATTCAAAATCACTTGTAAAAAAGTTTATTTGAATAAAAAACATTTCTATTCTATTCTATTCTATGGTGGATTAATAACTCTTCCCATGACTCATCGACGATTCAAAATCACTTGTAAAAAAGTTTATTTGAATAAAAAACATTTCTATTCTATTCTATTCTATGGTGGATTAATAACTCTTCCCATTCTGAGTGGTTATGGTGGAAATAATTTTGATGATTACTAAATAGTATATAAATGGTCACATTAATGTATCATATTTTTACAGCATGCATTTTCTTATGCCTTGGATAACAGCTTGAATGTGATATGCAAATGTCATTTCCTTGCAAAATATTATGAGAATAACCTGAATAAATATAAGAAACTTCAAGTGAAATTAGAGTTAGATTAGTCCAAAATGGATCTTATATGGTATAGATGTAATATAAATTATTATTTACGGGAAAAATGTTACGGAAAATCAAAGAAAATATCTCAAGAGGCATCAACAAAATTTGCTGAAAATGCAGAGTTTCTATTTTATCACGGCTTAGCAAATATACTGGAAGGGCAAGTACATAAAGGCTTAAATGATTTGTCGCCATTACAATCTGATAGAAATCTACAATTTGCTATTGTGATGGCTCTCATCTATGGCCACAAATTACTAAATAGTTATGAAAGAGAAGAACTATATAATTTAGAATCAAAACTGAAAGAAGAAAAGAAGCAAGCCAACTCATCATCTTTCTATTATGCTGGTTTATTTTTATCACTGGCGGGGAAGTACGAAAAAGCTTCTGATTATATCAATAAGTCATTAAGAAAGGATCCTAATAATTTAGAGGCAATTATATTAAAATGCTGGAATGATATGTATATGACTGTTGGTGAAGTACAAACTTCTATTTTGGATTGTTTAGAGTTAGCTCTTCAAAAGAGTGACAGACATATTGAAGCCATTTTAGGTCTGGCAAAATATAGATATTTTGCCAAGGATTATAATGCTTGTAATCTATTATTAGATAAACTTATTGTAAATAATCCAGGTCAAGTAGTCCCTCTCATAGAGAAATTGAAAAATGAATTTGCAGCTTTAAGATGGGATGCTGTTTATGATACACTGGAAAGAGTGCTTTCTTTAGAACCTAATAATTTAGAGGCACTAAAAATTAGGATATTCATTGCACTCTGCAAAAATTCAGACTACATTGAAGCAGTTGATCAACTGAATACATTTTTTACTGTGTTAGAGAATGAGGAGACTAACAATGGCTATCAATTTTACTGCACAGCACAAGTGTTTTCTAAAGTTTGTGGGAGATCCAGCGCAGTTCTGTCGCAGGTTTTTAAATTTGCACAATATGCATCAGAAATGTATTCAAATAATGTTGATTATTTGAGTGAAGTTGGATATCAATGTATTCTACAGGGAAAATACAAAGATTCCTTGAGTTTCTTCAAAGCCGCCAGCAAAGTTGACAGTAACTCTATAACTGCTTTGTGTGGACTAACTCTGTGTCAAATGTTTGAGAATGGTCCAACAGATCAGATAGCACAACAGGTTGAATTGTTGTTTGAAATGCAAGGCACACAAAAATTTCCTGTACTATATTTACTTTCAGCACAATTGAACAGTAAGAATTCTAATGCTGTAACATTTCTTAACAATGCAATTGATACGCAAATATCATTAGCCGCTCGCTATCCATATAGTTTGTCATACATCAACAATCTGGACCCAGATTTTTTGCTGGAGGTATATAAGGAGTACAAGAAACATTTACCGAAGAAGCCATTTGTAATTGTCGGATATATCTTATACTCTCCAGAAGGGAACAATGCTTTGGTAGCAAGCTGTTTAAAATTGTTAACCACTATATGTAATGCTTGTCCTGGATTGATTCCAGCTTTGTATGAATTAGCGAAGTTAAAATTTATATTTGGATATGTGAATGAAGCCCAGACATTGGTCCAGAAAATAGGCGACCTTGATAATACACATGCTGGAAGTCAGGTCCTGTTGGCTCAGATCTTCATTCAACAAGGTGCATTTACAAAAGCGACTCAAACGTTGGAAATGTGTTTGAGTTACAACTTTAAAATACGTGACAGTGTAATGTATCATTTCTTGAATGGGGTAATTTTGAAAAACATGGATCAACTGCAAGACGCACTATCGAGTTTCATTACAAGTCTTCAAATACTTACTAGCAAAAGCAATGTTAGTAAACAACAAGAGTCTGATTTGAATATAATAGATAAAGCTACATTGTATCTACAAATCATTGAGTTGCAAACAATGTTAGGACAGTTTGGTGAAGCAGGAAAAACTATGCAAGTAAGGTCATTTTCTAACCACTTCATTTTATTGAAACATATTTTTATTAGGTTACAAGTTAAGGCTTTATTTCACATGGTATCAAGTGACATAGTCTAAGATGGTAGAAAGCAAATTTGGAAGCGATATGGAAGTAATCAAACTTATGACCCTAATCAGCGTTTAAATCGCTTGGTAGTACGCTGGGAACTAGCCACTGCTAAAACCTCCCAATAGACCAAACATGGAGCTAGTTTAGTAATGATAAATTCCTAATAAATCATACCATCACTGGACCACTCTCATTAAAAAAAATATATGAGTTTAAAAAAGCTCTTTGGTTTTTTAAAGAGAGCGTTTGTCCAGGTAACTCTAGGGAGTCACTACATGTTTGATATATTGCATGGTGAAATTTTTAGGAAGCAATCCAAGAAATTTCATACACATCAGAAGAAAGTCGCTTGCTCATTGCGCGTGCGGATTTAGCATTGAACAAAGGCGACGCTGATAACGCTATAGAAATCCTCAATGAAGTGAAACCGGGGCAACCATATTATTTCCAAGCTCACACAAAAATGGCGCATATCTATCTGAAGGAGAAAAACGACCGAGCCATGTTTACTTCGTGCTACAAAGATATTGTTAACAACCATCCTATGGCGGACGCGCATACTATGATGGGTGACGCCTTTATGTCAATTCATGGTATGTATAACTTGGGCTAGGGCTGCACTGCTAAAGCGATTGCGATGCGATAAATCATGTGCATTGTAGTTGCCTTTACATAACAAGTTTTATTAATGCCGACATTTTCATTAGAAATAGTACAATTGAATTTATTGAAATGAATTTCGCACTTAGCTTAGCAAATACCGCCACTGATTATATTATAGATTACAAATTATTTCCATTTCAGAACCCATACAAGCAGCTGAATCGTATGAAACTGCACTTAAAGGAAATCCTAAGGACATTCAGTTAGTAAAAAAACTGGGATTAGCTTTAGTCAAAATGCACGAATACGATAAAGCGATGCAATATTACGAAAACGCGATCAGATTGTTAAATGACGATGAACTCAAGTTTGAGTATTTAGAACTTCTTATTAAGGTAAGTTCAGAAATAGTATCATAATTTTTTTAAGACTATTAGCCATGCTGGACTTGACTAATTCAAATAAGCTTAAAACTTGTACTATAAGTTGGTACGACAATAGTGCCTCAGTTGGGGAGTGAACTCTTACTTTCAAAATTAAAAAAAGAAAAATTCATTCTCTGTAGGTAAAGAGTTGCCTAGACTTGCCTTTACACAAGTTTAAGAAATCAGTTAAAACTAATCTCATGAAAAAAGCATATTATGCAATTGAAGACTATTTAGATGATAAAAAAGCGTGGACATAATTCGTTCCAGCGATTCATGAGACAGCAGGTGGTAATTGAACTGTAGGTATAACTATTCTATTGAATGTAAACTTATATTGAAAAGAGCAACTGCCGAGTTTCTTGCTGGTTCTTCTCGGCAGGAACGGCATTCCGAACCAGTGGTAGACTCATCGACGATTCAAAAGCACTTGTAAAAAAGTTTATTTGAATAAAAAACATTTCTATTCTATTCTAAAGTTGGTTTACGGACGATAGTTTTACGTGATAACTTCATAAAGAAACATTGATGACCGCTAGCCACAGCGCGCACGCCATGACTGGCGGCGGCGGACGCCCTCTAAGCCAACGCTTGGGCCGATCGACATAGATACCGGTACATCATACATAGATACCGGTGATATGTATCTATTTTCACCAGTTTAAGCAGCTGTTGATGGCAGCTAAATTAGAATAATGACTTTTTCAAAGGATATTATTCCGATAGAGCTTTCTAAATGATCTCCATATAATGAAATATTGCTTCTACTACTGATATTTTTTAAGCGTTCACCTACACGTTAAGTACAATATCAAAAGGAGAATGCAATTTGATTGCATTAAACAAAGGGAACAGAATAATGATGTTAAACCTCTTTCCAGCTTAAGCAATACGATAAAGTTGATTCCAATATATCTTCTGAGTTAAATCAGTTATATAACAAGGACAAAGATATAACAACACTCAAAAGACGTATACGGTTTCTACTAACGCAAGCAAAAGCGAGAGAAATAAAGAATCCTGCTGCTGGAAACACGAATCTGATTCTAACCGAAGCGAAAGATTTACAAATGGCAGTTTTAAAGAGAGTTGAAATAGATTCGAGGGCAGATGTAGAAGAAGAGAAAAGGCAGTTGTCATCTATTCTATGCTCTTTAGCTAAAGTTAAGTCGGTAAAGGAACCTGCAGTTGCTGCTAATTTGTATTCCGAGGCTCTGATACACTGTCCAAGAGATCCGGCCACTTTATTGGCGTTGGCAAAATTATACGCTCAGGTAAACCTTAAAATGTTATGTTATAAAACAGGTGGTAGATAGTTAAGTTTTCGGCCTCCATTCTGGGGTTCGATCCTGGGCTAACCTCAACCTTTTTGAAGTTATGTTCGTTGTAAGCCAATAACTCGCATTAACGGTGAAGGATAACATCGTGAGAAAGCATCCAGAGCAGAGTTCTCCATAATGTTATCTAAGATAATTATATGAAGTTTGCCAATCTGCACTTGGCCAGCATGGTAGCCAGATAAACACATGCACTAATTCAGTTGTACAGCAAAAAATACAAAGCAATAATTTTTGTAATGCTGTCCTTTTAACAATAAATTGTGGGAAAAGGCAGCACTTTTTGTAAACTTGCCCATCTCGTTTCATATTTTGGAATTAGTGACGCATGCATGCCTGAGAGTTCTCCATAATGTTATCTAAGATAATTATATGAAGTTTGCCAATCTGCACTTGGCCAGCATGGTAGCCAGATAAACACATGCACTAATTCAGTTGTACAGCAAAAAATACAAAGCAATAATTTTTGTAATGCTGTCCTTTTAACAATAAATTGTGGGAAAAGGCAGCACTTTTTGTAAACTTGCCCATCTCAAACAAATTATACCTATAAGTACTGAATCTATTAAAAATATAGTTAAATACAATATTTTAGATGAATAATCCAGAAAGATGTGAACAAACGTGCGCAGTGCTGTTAAACGCAGACCCAAACAACGAATCGGCAGCAGTCATGATGGCGGACTTGGCTTTCCGTAAGGTACTGAAAATGTAATTTCCATAAACATTCACTTATCAACCCGGCACCCGACCAGCACTGCATTGCCTTGTGAGGTTGGGATTTATATGGATTTCCATAATATAAATATGGAAAGTTCGAAATCTACTAGAAAGAGCAAACTGCTAACGGGTGCTGATGACAACCGACGTACGAAGGAAGGTTGCTTGTTTCGGCCACCTACAACGAGGATCCGTCTATGAGTTTCCACGGTTGATCTTCAAAGGCAAGATAGCCCGAAGGAGGGCACCGGGACGATCGAGAAAAATGGTTCGACGAAATAGAGTGTGGACTCGACATAAGTATCCTGAAATAAAGAAATTAGCATATGACCGCAAAAGTTTTCTCCGAGCTGCAGTTTTTAAGATGGCACCACATGATGATGATTCTTATCACATAACAAGCTGTTTATATGCAGCGGTGAGTGAATAACGGGGCGGGAATAACGAGATAATGTAAGGCCGTACATTCCTCATGCGCAGGCCTCAAGTGGACCGCGCACCGCCCGCGAGTTGTTCACTCGAACTTTTTTGTGACTCGGCTGAGGTCGATACGTCGGCGATGCATTCACCACGCGGCGTCCACCCGTTGATCACTGGGCGTCAACTCGCCGGCCGCGTGATATAAGAGCAAAGAGGTGGTTCTGGTCGGGTGCCGTGTTGATAAGTGAGCGACGAAATTTAACTTCCTTTGCCGGAAATTCGTTCGTTTTTCTGCACCAAAAAAAATCTAATACTCATGTCCCTAGACTTATACAGATTGATTGAACAGGTAGATTTCGAGACAGCCCAGCGTCATTTGGAACAGATATTGTCTGTGAAAGCGACCAGTTGGGAAGCTTTGGCGCAACTCATCGAAGTGCAGTGGAGACGTGGCAAGTTGAGCGAGGTGGAACAAACGCTTGAGACGGCGAAGAATAGCTTGGACAACCAAGATGACCCTGGTAAGCTATCCAATTAATATTATAAAAAAAGTGTGTCTATTAGCTTGTCTTACTTTTCATGGAAGAATCGATGGGCGTTGGGGTCAAGGTGGTGGAATGCCGACCTCGCACCGGGAAGCGCAACGTTGGTAGACCTCTTACTAGGTGGACGATCTCAGGCGAGTCGCTGGATGCAACCAGGTCAGGATTTTCCAAGAGACCAATGTCTAGCAGTGAATGTCTATAAGTTGAGATGATGTAATACATAATATAACAGCACATAATTTTTTCCTAAAAAACCTACCGAAAACGATTTTGTACCGCTTGTATCTAACGGTTGCCAGCGAGATTGTTTGAGATTGTTTCCATGCTAGTGTCTCAACGGTCCTTTTGCCGTTGCCGTGGATTAAGGTTTTAAAAATCCCGCGGGAACTCTGTTTTTCCGAGATAAAAGGTAGCCTACGTCACTTTCTAAGTCCTCAACTATAACAGTAATACTACGTCCATCTGATGCTCCGTTGCTGCATGTTTGATGGACAAACCAACTAAGTTCTCAACTATACAACTTCGTCAGGTTACTTGTACTGCCTGGGTCTCTACTCCACGTACGAGGGTAAAGTGAACGCAGCGCTACGTCAGTTGAACCAAGCAAGGCGTTCGCCTCGGTGGGGTCAGCACGCGGCCAAGCGGATGGTATTATTGTGCCTCTCGCAACACGCTCCTGATTTACAGGACAGCCTCACTGCTAACGATGACTCGTATGTATCCAGCAATTTTTTCATACATTTTAGCGCCATCTTTTTCTTTATCAACGTCGTTGATAGACGTCCACTGCAAGACAAAGGCTTTATGATGAACTTCCAGAGGCATCTGTTCAGCGGCTGCTTGCATCTCATCTGATGTCGCCGGTCCACCTAGTGGGGTAACTAAGTAGGAGACTATTTAGTTTACCGACATATTATGTCATATTTAATCGGCATTAAAATACTGTTACGGCGCTGCGCTGATCAGTTTTGGGAATCAACTAGAAGTCTATTTTGAATGCATCTTCTATTATCTTATAGTTGGTACCAACGCTATTAATAAAATTGTTCTCGGTCCTTCAACAATGGCTATTGTTAAGTTTCCGAAGTCAGTCAGCGGATTGAATTCGAATCGATTAATTGCGAAATTGTAAGTGAGAATCAGTGGAGTTTAGTGATTGTGTGATTAGTTAATACACGTTCTTCTGTTTGCAACTGTCATTTTATTCGAATCCTAAGTCCTGACACGAAACCACACGGAACCATAATAATTATAATAAAAAATTATTTTTAAAAAACCGAGTTCAAACGCCCGCGTCACTACAAGTACAGTACAAAGTATATTATAACTTATTGTTGATTTTTTAAAACCGCACGACCGATTTCGATAACATTAAAATGGGACCACCTGGGATTACCCTTTGAAACAAATAAAATAATTTTCCAAATTGGTTAAGGCGTCTTCGAGTAATCGGTGAACATACATAAAAAAAGATTCCGACGAATTGAGAACCTCCTCCTTTTTTGAAGTTTGTTCAAAATACTGCCTTACAAGTATTATTCTTTCAGCGATACCCGTCTTCTAGCGCTGCGGACGGCGGAGAAGCTTCTAGCAGAAGTATCGCACACGGACCGCAAGGCTCTGCAGGCCCTTCTACAGCTGGCCACTAAACACAAATCGCAAGCAGACAAAGTTCTACAAGACCTCTTGCCGCTGGCAACTGAGGACGGCTATCAGGATGACCCGTATCTAATTCTGGCCATTGCTAATGCGTAAGTGTATTATCAGTGCAGCGGTGATAGCCTAGTGGTTAGGACTCTTCTTCTTCTTCTTCGAGTGCCGACTCCTATCGGAGGTTGGCAATCTGGGCTATCTGTACCTTAGACGCTGCTGCTCGGAACAAGGATCGGGTACTTTTCCCATAACATTAGCGTAGGCGGTTAGGGCTAAATAGTGGTTAGGACTGCGGTCTCCTATTCGGGGGTCGCAGGTTCACCGCACGCACATGACTTTTCGGAGTTATGTGCGTTTAAGCAATTTAATGTCACATACTTTAACTGTGCAGGAAAGCTTCGCGGGGAAACCTGCTTGCCTGAGAGTTCTCCATAATGTTCTTGAAGGTGTGTGAATTCCGTCGCATTGGGCCAGCGTGGTGGACTATGGCCTATAACCCTTCTCTGGTAGACCTGCGCTCTGTATTGAGCCGTTGATGGGTTGCTGATGAAGTGTATTATCATTATCAACTACCTCGTTGGTCTTGTGGTAAGCTAGTTGGACTGCGGATGATGATTCCCCGGATTTGATTCCTGGGTCGGGAAAAAAATGTTTTGGGGTTTTTCTGTCAATTAATTCTCAGTGCTAGCCCGTAGTTAGGTGATATATCAGCCCCGTTTTTCGGAGAGCAGCCGTTGATTCTGCTTCTGATCTCGATGAATCGAACCCAAGACCTCGTCATTTTCAACCACTAAACCAACGAGGTAGTTTCGTTCAAAGTTAGTTTTTATTACAAATTCTGTTCCAATACAACTTTTCACGTACCCATTCGTTGAAGTATTACTTTTATAATTTCAGGTACAATATTATGAAACAGCCAACTCGAGCTAAGAATATACTAAAAAGGACCATATCGTCTATTCCTTGGACACCAGAAAAAGCTGATGGTTTGGAGAGGTAAATATTGCGTCCTACACAACGATCTTATAGCCAGTAGACGCCTAATACCTTTTCATTCGTTATGACCTATGCATACAATTCGGTAACCAGCTGAGGCGCGCGGGCGGCGGGAACTGAATGCTTTTTGGTCCAGTCAAGGTCACGATCTGAACGTTACTAGGCAACAACCTTATACCCAGAGTATAAGGTTGTTATTAGCGCAAACAAATTGGGCGTGAATTTATATAAGTTCATGATGCCTAATGTCTGCAAGCGATCGCCCCATATATAATGGGTATAAGGTCGTTGGTCCAACATTTGACTAAAACTTACCTCTGCAGTGTCATCATTGTTCTATCATTCTTGAACAATTAATATCTTCCTTAGAGCCTGCATCTGATGTCATTGTGCACGCTCTTTATATTATGTTTATGTTAGCTTTTAGTTAGGGTAGAAAATAAATAAATATTAAATAAAATCTAATTGGTTATTTACGAAAACATATTTGAAAGGACAATTAATTGTTTTTTTTATGTGATGACAAGACAGCACTTGACTGCGATTTCACCTGATAGTAAGTGATGATGCACGTCTGCAAGTTGGGGCCTTAGGGCTAATCGGTTTCTCTAATCGCTTAGCGGCACGTCTATTACGGTAGTGTTGTAACTAGCCCCGGCCAAAGCCTCTCACCAGAAAATGCTGTCCTTTTCAACATTCTGAATAGGTGAAAATTCAGTTTAAGTATGCTCCATTTATTTTTGAAATTAAAAAAAATTTAAATTATTTATTTTATTTAGGCCAACATGTCGGATTATTTCGATCTGTCCCCCTGATTGGTCCCTTCAGGGGGACGGATAGGAATGAAAAGTTAGATCTGTCCCCCCCCTGTCACCGACGAGAGGACAGATCGAACTTATTAATTCCTGTCTGTCCTCCCGATGTTTTCTTAGGGGGACAGATAAAAAGTTTGGCTCTTATGACACGTCGAGACTCTACCACATTATATATTTTAGATGCTGGTTGGAAGTAGCGGATGGTCAAATTAGCTCTGGACGGACGGAGGCCGCCAAAGAAATTCTAACTAAAATTCTGAATCACAACAATTCCTGTGCAGTCGCTTATCAATACTTGGGTGAGTTTATCAGTCATCCCTATTTACAGTTTCAGTCTTCATCGACTCTGCTTAAATATCTTTCGATGTGTAACAAGAGTATGTTTGTTTTTCCATTGATTTTGACTATTTAATCTATAAGATGCGAAAGTTTGTGAGGATGAATGGATGGATGGATGTTTGTTACTCTTTCATGCAAAAACGACTGGACGGTATTTGATGAAACTTCACAAATTTTATGTTATAGCTTATACATAAGAATAGCGTCCATATATCGGCTAAATTTTGTCCCGGAAATTAAATAACAATCAAAAAAATTGGTTGTCTGTAAAGTCGATTTACGAACGATAGTTTTACGTGAAACATTGACGATGACTGGCGGGCGACGGCGGGCGCTCTCTAGTCACAAGACAACGCTTGGGCCGATCGTGCCTCTCTATCGCTTGTTCCGCGCTCTCGCTTGCACGCTCAGGCTCAGGCGAAACGTGACACTTTTTCGTGCGTGCAGCAGGTGTACATCGATTTATAAGACGTTATCACGTCAAAAAAATTAATCCGCGGGCATCAAGCTAGTATTATTATATTTATTGGTACTGCAGGTTTCCTATCCGAAAAGGATCAAAACTATAAAAGCGCAGCACACAACTACGATAACGCTTGGATACACACGGGAAAAAACGACCTAGCGATCGGCTACAAACTAGCCTACGCGTACTTGAAGCTGAAGAAATACCCTGAATGTATAGTTGTGAGCCGACACATCTTAAAGATTCACCCCGAATACCCTAAACTCAAGAAGGAAATATTGGAAAAGGCGAAAAGTAACTTGAGGTCATAGGCTTGTGTCCAATTTCGTATCAAACATCAAACGCTTATGCTCTTCTATAATGTAATTGAGTTTAGTGCAAATTATGTTGTTAATGGTGCTTATTACAGTGTACGAAATCTCTTAACCAAACAACCAAACTAAATTGACAGCTCTAAGTCTAACTAATCCTTTTCTGCAGCAGGTATCATTTGGCCCGCTTGCCAAGGAATAAAGGACTATGCAAAATATTGTATGGGCACTGTCCCCACCCTATTTTTAATATTATTGTGACATCCCATAAAAAGACTAATAACCATTTTCAATCCAAAAATGATTGGGGTTTTTTTTAAATACCATAGAATGTAGGTACGCACGCTGAGTATGCGCGCGTATGCACAGGCGTCGCAAGGGCGGGAGGTGGTCAGAGGGAGCGCGGGCAGCGCGCGGCGCGGTTTTTTTCTCTGCGTCTTGAAACGCACCTGCGTCTTACAATAGCTCTTTTTCTCTCGAGACTCGAAAACCCCAATCCTACGGCGGATGTCGTCATAGTAAAAAATAATCAGGTTGCCATGATGTATTAACGTTTATCACGTTTGCAATCTGTTGGTGGGTGGGGACGATTTTTGCATGGTCATTTGTAATTTTGACAGAAGCTTTATACGAAATCTGTCAAAGCAGCAGCTAACTCTGGGTTTAAAGGATAACCCGGCGTTTCTGCAAGCGGGCCTTAGAGAGATACTATTTTGACAATCCTTTTAGAAATAATTGTGTCCATCGAAATTCGTAAAAATATAATGTAATATATAAATAACTACATAATATTATATTTAATTTATTTGATGTTTTACTAATTATTGCATTTTCAAAAAGTTTTTGTAACATTTTTGTCATTTCACATCACAAGTGAGTACAATAATAATAATATGTATAAAACCTTATGGTCATTTGTAAATAAGAAAACAATGTATAGCTCGAATGTGAAAGATTTTGTAATTTTATTGCTGGGGTTTTCATAAAAAAAAACTATTAGTTATTTGAATAGGGTAGTCAAAATAAAACTTACTAAAATATGCACAAATACTTTTTATTCCACTATGCATTGTGACCTTCGAACCTATTTGCATACAAAATATATGCCAATACTGTTGCAATCTACTTAAGTTTTTTTTTAAATTACTTTAACTTAATATGAGTTTTTTATTCGTCGTCCTCTTGTTCGAGAATCGTCTTGAAGCAGAACGGCTGGAAGATGTAACCCAGACCGGCGTAGAATTTACTCATGAACTCCACCCTGAAAGAATAAAAAGTTATATGTAAAAGCAAATTCTAAGTGGTAACTCTCAAAATGCCAGCTCAGTAACTATTTCTTTATTGGTTGATGCAGCACGAACGCCATAATTTCAGCCAATCAGAGGTGCGATTGTCTAAAGTTATTCCATTGATCGTAATTGTATCGATGACATTTGCGTCAAAGTGAAATAAACCATAACAGCATTGAATAAGACCTCAATTTCGTGTATGCATTCTTATACGTTTACGTATGTACGACACGCTCCATGTTAAAATCGGTTGTACTGAATTTGTGCCTAAATCAATACAGTCAAGGGATTATTTTACTTTGACGCTAATGTCATCGAATACGAATACGATCAATGGAATAACTTTTAGACAATTGGTTGATACACCTCAGGATGGTGATTGCGATTTGCGAGCGTCACTAAATGATAGCTACAATGCTCTAACGTTCAAATTTTGTTTTTAGTTTGAGTGGAAGATGCGGTATTATCTCCAAAGCTACGATATCAGGATTATTTGGGCACCCAACTTTTTTTCTTAAAAAAGTTTACTATGCTGAACTTGACTAATATTCCCTTTTTCCCTTCCCATCCAAACTGAAACAAAAAGCTATGGGTACGGTAATAGTGCCAATGAGTGGGGATTGATCCGTCGCCCTTTCAGCTTTCAGTTCGCATCAAAATAATATTGTGAATGCGAAAGTATGTTTGTTTGTTGGTTTGTCCTTCAATCACGCCGCAATAGAGCCACGGATCGATGTGATTGGCATGGGTATAGTTGAAGACCTGGAGAGTGACATAGGCTACTTTTTATCCCGGAATATCAAAGAGTTCCCGAGAAATTTAAAAACTTACCTAATTCACGCGGACGAAGTCGCGGGCATCAGCTAGTCAGCCCATGAGGCGTTGGGCTATTGAGGCCAATTGGTAGGACTCCGGTTTTGTGAATGTTCATTGTTCATGAGTGAGGGTAGATAGATACTCAAACTGGTGCTAAAATGTATATTCAAAAGTGCTTACCAATCTTCTTCCTGAGTTCCAATTTCCAAAAAAATGAGAAGTTCTCAATTCGGTCGGTATCTTTTTAGAAAGTAAAAAATGCTTACCAATGCAAACGCAGCGTATGCAAGAAGGCAGAGAGGCCCTCCATCATGACGAGGATGGCGAGCGTGAAGAACGCCCAGAAGAAGAACGCCACGTACAGCTTGATGGCGCCCACGTAGTCGTGGTCCTTCAGGCCGAAGCTCAGCACCATGTTCCACAGCACTTCGGATAATTCTGGCAAAGAATCAACAAATCCTTACTTATATTATAATATGAAAATGTTTGTTTGTTGGTTCGATTCGTTTCGATTCCTTACAGCCCGAAGATCGATCAAAGAGATCCCGCGTGATTTTTAAAAACTAAATCGTATTCATTCGCTTGTATACATATAAATGAATAGAAGCATACAATTTGGGGCACATATACCTACTAAGGTGGTTATAGTTACCAGTTACATAGCTACATTATGCAAGGATTAATTAATATAAGATATGAGGCCATCTCAGATTACACCTAGGTATCACAATGGCGGACCATCAAAATGGAGATTTCTGAACGTTTTTGTGCTCGTTTGGTAGATAAACCATGGTCCTGGTCTTGTTGCTCTATCAAATAAAATTATTTAGGTAATTTATTCTAAGTTCTAATTATGGGCCTCATAAGGCTCAAGGTCACTCAGCGGGCGATGGAGAGAGTTATGCTCGGAGTATCCCTGCGAAATCAAATCAGAAATGAGGAGATCCGTAGGAGAACCAAAGTCGTCGACATAGCTCAGCGAGTCGCGAAACTGAAGTGAAAATGGTCGTTGGGGTCCCAAGGTGCTGTAGTGGCGACCTCGCACCGGGAAGCGCATTGATGGCAGACCCCTCACTAGGTGGACCGACATCAAACGAGCCACTGGATTCAGGCGGCGCAAGACCTTTATCCAACAGTGGACGTCTATCGGTTGACAAAGAAGAACTCATTCAAATCGGCATTTACCTGCGTGAGCGAGCGACAGCGCCCACAGCCGGAGGTAGGAGGCCGTGTGCGAGATGGTGCTGAGCACGTACTCGATGGTGTGGATGCCCTGGTGGATCATGATCTCGCTGAAGGGCTCCTCGTCGTGGTCGTGGCCGCCCGAGGACTTGGTGGGCTTGGGCTGCGCGTCGATGTCCGTTTGTTCTTGCATTTCAATACCCTGGTTCACGTTACCGTTAGATTGCTCAGGCTAAAATTGTGAAGTTAAGGCAAGTATTGAGTATTATCTCGTGAGATATCTATGTGAGCACAATTAAGAACAAGATAGAATCCTAAATCACGCGACTCGGTAGAAAAATGTGTGCTTCTTTCATGCTTTATTCGTATTTCTTTGGTGAAGAAACTTTCTTATTTCTTTGGCGAAGGCATATTGGATTTTTTTTGACGAAAATACCTTCAATTTTACGTGGGTTCTGTGTGGTTCTAATTTAGCTCTCAAAGTTGGACCTAAACATACATAATTATATACATTGCAATGTTGATAAAAGCTTGTAAATAGAGGATTTTGCACGAAATTAGGAATTACAACAAACAAACAGTCTTCCCTCTAGTAGTTTCCCTTATTCTAATACAAAGGGATGACAACTCAACAAGAATGGTTAAAGATCAGGCGCAGGACCAACAGCTTTTGGTGCTCTTCCTATATCCAGGCTGCTAAAAATTCAATATCTAACTTTTTTGACCCGACTTGGGACCTCATGCTCCTAATGACAGTCTAATACCCCAAGACGCAGTTAAGTCGCTGAAGAATTACCTTGACTTGCTTCTTCTTAGCGGACAGGAGGTATAAAGGCTTGCCCAGCAACATGACGGGGATGCAGCAGAGCGCGACGAGCACGAACGCGCGCTGGATGGTGCCCTGGCCCTCGAACATGAATTCCTTGCAGTTTTCCTCGGGCTCGGTGCTCGAGAACAGCATCATGTTGATGAAGAGGATAAGCACGGACGGCGCGCAGCCCTGCGAGTACGCTAGGTCTGTGGATAAGAGGTTAATTTAAGTAAAACTTCTTTACACACGCTTGACTTGGGGAGTAAGCTGGTGAATGCGTTACGAAAAGTGTGATCGGGCGAGGCGAACGGAAGTTGAGAGGGAGATATAAGTTAGTGAAGATAGAGAGAGATAGAGTTACGTTTCGTATATTACTGTAGGGGCAAGAGAGAGAGAGGTGCGAGCACACATTTTCTTTCTCTCATAGCCAGTTGCGTTTCGTAAGTTTTACTTCAGTCGTGTGGTCTAAAGCACACTCGTTTTTTTTTTTACAATTTCTGATTGTCCGTCTTAACATGTATTCAATTATAATTAGGTATGCTTTTGTGGAACTTCCCCTCATTGTTGAAATACTATACATAGCATAGTATCTATTGTATTGTAAATTTGTTTTGAAAGAGCAACCACCGAGTTTCTTGCTGGTTCTTCTCGGCAGGAAGGGCATTCCGAACCAGGTGGTAGACTCATCAACGATTCAAAAGCACTTGTAAAAAGTTTATTTGAATAAAAAATATTTCTATTCTATTTTATTTAAGAGCCCGCGCGTTTTCATTAACCATACCTACCTATGTAAATCATCCCCTATGTAAGAGTCCCTTTAGGTAGTAGGTGCCGCTAAATAGGTGGTTCCCATAGGTTCGTGAAAACGAAATTGACAGAAAGCGTCATCTAACTTAGCTTAGGTTGGGTAGCCCATAAAAGTTAGGAAACGTTGGTGAAAAAGTTCCTCTTCCACCGCTCAATTTGAAGCTATTTTTACTAAAATGTTAAACTTTCTAAAGCTGACCTAATGTCAAGTATCGATTTTTACTGAAACCGGATTTGCAAGCTCATCGCGAATTCATGTGTCAAATTGCAAAAAAATGCGTGGGTGTCGTGGATTACCCGGTTGCAACGAAGTTCCTTTTAATAATAAATTAATTATAAAAATAAATAAAATAAAAATTAATAATCTGAAGTCAGAATTCGAACCCCCGAACCGATAGTTTCACACCTTCGTTTAGCCGCAACGCCACAAAAGCTATGACGGAACGTATGTAATACCTAAACGAAGGCAACACACAAAGGTCGTGTCGGAAAAATTCTTACACTTTTTTTCGCCTAGCCCCCATCCGCCAAGTCCTTACCGTCCGTTGTGGAATTTCGTTCCAAAATGATTTTAGGGCATAGCCATTAGAGAAGATGATGGTGGATGATATTAACTTACCTTCAGACAGTGTGCTGTAGGCAACCCACTTGTAGAACATCATGAACACCATGTATAAGAAGAGCAAGAGCAGGAACACCACTTGCGGAAGGAACTCCAGGAATATGGAGTAGCGGCGCTTGAAGAAGCTGTTGGATTTTATAGCTGATATAATATGTTTCTGAGCAGTGATAGCCTTGTGGATAGAACTGCGGGTCCTTATTCAAGGGGTCGCGGATTAGATCCCGGGCATGCATATCTGACTTTTCGGAGTTTAAGCAACTACCTACTTGCTTTAGCGGTGAAGGAAAACATCGTGAAGATACCTGCATGCATGAGAGTTCTCGAAACTTTTCTCAAAGGTTGCCAATTTGCATTCGACCAGCGTGTTGGACTGTGTGCAGTGGCCTACAATCCATCTCTGATCTCTGAGAGGAGACCTGCGCTCAGTGAAAGTTGATGAGTTGCTGATGATGATGATTAATATTTTTAAATTTTTGATACAGTTACGCTTGAATGCTAAAGTATATCTTAGAAACTTAAAATAACTAAATCCTAAATAATAATTCCACGTGTTCCAAAGACATAGTTAGATTATAATTAAGCCAGTAGGTCCTACTTAAATATAACTTACTTGTAATTAACAACGCTCATGCAGACCCCAAAGATCATGTGGACGACACCGAAAATGATGGACAGTTTCATTTTGTAAGAGTTCAAGAAAATAATTTTGTTTTCCGCAGTCTGAAAAAAAAAAATTGTTAAATTTTTTTTGGAAGTGTCAAATCACGACCATATAAAATAACAGAATAACGCCCATGTCACGTTTATAAATATTTATTTGAGAACTTACACATAAGGCACATCGCATATTAAGAGAAAAATTCTACCGCGAGACAAAACGCATTCTGATAAATACAATTTTTAATTGAGTCACGTTCCGATACTATGCGGATAATCTTTTTGAAGTTCTTACCTGCCAAACGGGGTCAATACCGATGAAATACGGCGTGTCAATATAAGAATCTTTAGGGTCCAGTGTAAAGGCTTTATTATTTTCAAGAGTGTGGTCATCGTACGGAGAGAACCACGACGACCCGAAGATGTTCATAGATTTGGAGAAAATATCGTTGTACACGAGTCCAGTGTACATGGAGAAGCAGCCCATGAGTAAGATGATGTAGCGACCGGCGAAGAAGATGTTCCAGATTTCATTGTTGGACTTCTTGGCGGCGAGCGAGACCTCCTTGATGACCATCCAGAAGCCGAACAGTGCCATGATCAAGCCGTGGCCCAAGTCTCCGAACATCACAGCGAATAAGAACGGGAATGTTATTATGGTGTAGAGTGCTGGAAGACAAAGAATACTTTTAATCAGTGTGTGAGGAATCGAAATATTGTCAGACGGAAATGTTTGATTCGGCAATAGTATAGCGGCAGCTGATGAGTATGAATTTCCTACAGAGGATTCTAAAGGTTTGTTAAAAATTAATGCTTTATTTTGGATATGGTTATTTCGTAATTTGTTTTAATTATTGCGTGGGCATTAGCATGCACCATTATTTTTTCAAAACGAACAGTCATCATCCTCAGCCGGTCTATTAACGGACACGGTTCTCTTCTCAGAATGAAAAGGGATTAGGCCATAGTGCGCAACTTTAGATAAGAATTGGCTAACTGCACCTTTTGGCACTTTTGAGATCATTATAGAAACTTTCAGGCATGCAGATTTCCTCACCACGTTTTCCTTGACCGTTAATGTAAGTGACATTTAACTGTTTCAAATAAATCTGAAAAGTTTTGGAGCCTGAACCTCTAGAAAAGGAGGCCGCAGTCTCTAAGATTAAGCCATAAACGCTTACAAATAAGTAGTGTTTTTATGACGTAGTCATTCTTAATTTCATACCAGGGTTGCATTCCCTGTAGGAGGCGACACCGTAAGCGTCGATAAGGTTTTGGAAGCCACGTGTGAAGCGGTTCGTGCGGTTGAACGTGGGCGGGATCTCGTCGGTCTCGATGCAGTTCAGGAAAGATGGAATTGAACTGCCGCAAGCATTCTGAAATATTATGCAAAAGATGTTATGATGTTATCCAGGAAAAGGAAAAAGCAAGAATTTTCTCTTTGAATCGGCCGTTTCGGTAGGGGAAACAGGAGAACACAGACGAACATCGAACATTCAGGTATTGTATTACTAGATGATGCCCGTGACTTTGTCCGCTTGGATTAAGGTTTTTTAATTCCCACGGGAAGCCGTAATTTTCCGGGATAAAATAATCCTGTGTATGAGCCGTGTTAATCCTGTAACAAACATCTACCCACCCATACATCCATCCACCCTCACAAACTTTCACATTTATAATATTAGTAGGATAAACTGCAATTGTAACTACCAGGTCTCATTCGGTCTACTTCGGGAATAGCGCACCTGAGGCAATATACCTATTTGTTAAAAACCCGCCGCCCAAATTTCTTGCTGTCCGCGTTTCTCTTAAGCAACAGATAATATATAAAATATAGCCAGGGTTGGGCAGTATTTGAATTACTTGTAATTAAAATACGTAATTGAAATACAAATACGTATTTGGTATTTGTATTTAAATTACTTCCTTAAAATGTAATTTGTAATTCGTATTTCAAATACCTGACGCCAAGGTATTTTGTAATTAGTATTTCAAATACTTGAGGCTTCAAAATACATTTTAACATTAAAATACATTTAACCTTCATTTAGCGATCGTAAGTGTGAGTGCGAGGCGAGAGTGTAATGATGGTAAAGCAGCTATTAGAGTTGGCAACACTGCACGTGTTATATAGACTGTACGCTATCTATGACTGTACGTCAAAATTGGCCAACAAAATGCAAAAAAAAAATGTACGTCAAATTGTCAATGTCAAACTAACCTATAATAAATATAGAAGATAGAAGTCATAACGGTTTGTTTTTAGATTTTTCACGGAATAAATAAAGCTTCTGTTCTGTGTAGAATACAAATTGTATTATTAAAGTTTGTCGCGATGGATGATCAAAATGTTTGTCAGACAGTACATTTAAAAATCTAGTGTTCCTGAAAGGAAACTCTGGTTTTACTGATTAATAATTAATCAGTAAAACCAGAGTTTCCTTTCATGAACACTATTATTAATCTTGTTTTCCTCTACTTTTTAGCCAGTGTTGGTCTAGATTACTTATTTTGTATTTTGTAATTTGTATTTTGTATTTCAATTAAAAATAGCTAAAATACTGTAATTTGTATTTTATATTTCAAATACCTTACTTATAGATAAATTTTGTAAGTATTTCGTATTTTAATTACTTGCGATACAGTATTTTGTAATTTGTATTTCAATTAAAGCAAAGCATGTATTTTGCCCAGCCCTGAATATAGCTTACAGGATAATATTTAAAATATAACTTACAGATCCGTCAGCCAAAGCCTTCTGAACATTGGGCAAGTCTGCAGTGGGTACCCAGCACTCGCCGATGAGGCACTTCTTGGTGACGTCCATGTTAAACAGGTTGAGCGTGTGGTAGATGGCCTTCATCTTGCGCACCATGATGGACCAGCTCGCCAGCTCCTTGGCCACGCTCACCAGCACGCGCTGTCTGTGGTCGCGAGTTTGATTCAGCACCTGTAAATCGATACAACTTCTTCTCAGTCGTTTCGCTTTTGATAGAGCGGTCGTGGTCGTTACTCGGGTGTTGTGGCACGCTTGACTATACGTCTCCACCTTCATAACAACTGCCTTCCTCACGCATTCAGGTAATGGAATATCCGCCGTAGCATAATATAACAATAAACAAAATGGAGATGAATGGTTCGAAGAACTGATGGTCGCTGGGATCCCAAGGTGCTGTAGAGGCGACTTCGCTACCGGCCTGCGACGCTAGAGCGTTGCTTGGGATCTGAACCTATAGTCTCAACCGACATCGTACCGGACTGTAGTAAAATATGTTAATCGTATACCATATTAAGATCCTCGAGGCGGGTCCTGACGCCCTTGACCATGTCCTGCCGCTCGGTGTTGGAGGGCGGGCAGGGATACAGCGACGCGTGAAAACCGGAGCACACCTTCTTGATCCGAGACTTGAGTTGTTCTCCTTGGAAGAACGCGACAAAAACCGTCTTGTAGATCTCGTTACCCTGAGATGGAAAAATTAAAACGAAATCTTAATATTAATAGGAATGCGAAACGAAAAAGTTTAGGAGCTAATATCTAAACAACTACTGTCTCGAAAAGATGGAAATAGAAACAAAAAAATAGTTGGTGGTTTATTCTGATGGCAAAACTGCAAAATATTGGCTTAATAATAATTATAAGGCTTGGTCAATGGTCATGTCTTATGTTAAATTGGAATGAAGAAAAAGCAACAATTAGGTCCTCTCCCACAAGTAAACATGAGTAAATACAGGTCTTAGTGATACTATCCTCTTTGCTCCCTGTATTCTTAGAATGTTATTTGTCTACTCCCTTCCACAACGGTAATACGCGACCACATTCAATTTACCTTAGTAAACAAAAGGAGATTTCTAGGAGGATTTGAAGATGAGAGATACTTCAGACGCAGTAAGAGAATAAATATTGGATGTAATGAAAAAGAAAGGAACTCACAGTGTTGGGATCTTCAAGAGGCTTATCAAGCTCGGCGCGGCGCAGGAACACGTTTCCTCGTGAAATACGCCACAGCATGCGCTCAAAGGCCGGTACTCGCTCCCGCTGCACTACTCCAGCTACAAAGCCCAAACGACCGCGAGTGGCCGCTTGCTGACCAGCCTCATCGGTTATCAGCGACCTGAACATTAAGAAGGGAGCGCAGATGCTCAAAGTGGTGGCTTAGAGAAAGCAAGACCGATTTTCCATAACAATTTGATTCATACTTTAATCGCTGATTACGGCAGAAATGGGTAAAAACTTTGGACTTTGCAATTGTGAATTGTGGAGTTAACATCTCCTGATGATGCTCTGGTATCGGAGCGAAACGTATGTTGAGTGTTAAAAGATTTATTCTGTTTGGCGGATTAAGGCAAAGAAATATTAATTTTTCTCTAAATATCTTGGAATTCCGCAAAGTAACGCCTGATTCTATTCAATATTCAAGAAATTGGTAAAATTATAAATATATTATATATAAGTATATTCTAAGCAGCGCGTAAAGAAAGTTGCGAAGTATACTGTAACTCTAATAGGCTCTTTAGTATTTTAGATGTATTTGACCACATAAGGTAATTACTCTTTCTGGTCATTGGGTCGGGTCTTTGATGTTATAGTGGCTGGAAAAGAATTTAGAAACAGCATGGTACCTAGTTAGGTGAACTCACTTGGTCATAGAATCAATTCCTATTTCTTCTTGGGCAGCAAAGAAAGCTTCGGTCTTTTCGAGGACATGTTTCAGTTCTGTCAACTCTAAATAATTTTGTTTCAAGTTGATGGCGTTGTGCGACAGTTCGAGGATTTCATTTTCGGTCTTTTCCAAATGCGCCTGAAAATTGGAAAAAATCGAATTATTCCTGCGGACAAGACACACCTGCGGAACGTACGGCGCCGATCCTTCCGCGGCGGAATTATTCGTATGGCGCCGAACGCGTCGGAAGGTTCGGCTGGTGTGTCATGGGTAATTGAATTTACATTGCGAGCGTAATCAACCGAACTTTCGGCGCCGTACGTTCCGTAGGTGTGTCGCGATGCTAAGTCGCAATCTATTTCAAATTAGGGGATTGTTTGTATTAGGTATGTATCAAAAATGGGATTGGTTTATGTTTTATATAAGAACTGGGAATGGTTTGTATTTTGTATTAGAAGTGGGATTGATTTGCATTTTGTACCAGAAGTGGGATTGGTTTGTATTTTGTATCAGAAGTAGGATTGGTTTGTATTTTGTACCAGAAGTGGGATTGGTTTATATTTTGTAACAGAAGTGGGATTAGTTTGTTTTCTATTTGGGATTTGGACTTGTTTAAGATAATATTAATCTATCAACCTGAGTTTCCCCTATATTCGATTTTTAACAGTAATAAAAATCGGCCAAGTGCGAGTCGGGCCTCGCTCTTTTAGGGTTCCGTTAAAAAAAAAAATATTTCCATGTACCCATGGAAATATTTTAATTTAATTTTTTTTAATAAGAGACTATAATTTATTTCCAAAAATATTAGAGATCCTTAAGAAAATTTCATATAAGTATACAATTTAATTATATTTAATTTTTTTAATTTAATTTAATTTTTATTATTTGTTGTTATAGCGGCAATAGAAATACATAATTTGTGAAAATTTCATCTGTCTATCTATTACGGTTTACGAGATACAGCCCGCTGACAGACGGACGGACGGACGGACAGCGTAGGCTTAGTAATAGGGTCCCGTTGGTACCCTTTGGGTACGGAACCCTAAAAAACGGACGATCTCGATCGAGTCTTCAATTTTACATAGCCTGCCTGTCTCAAGCTAATGAGCAACCGGCTTATATATGCTATCTTTTAAAAGACCTACCTCCAAATCAATGATCTCCCTAGGGTTAGGCGCTCGGGGCATATCCTTGACCTGCGGCACGGGCACCTTGTCCTTGTGCACCTCTGCTTCGATATACCGCAGCTTACGTTCCATCTCATCGCAACGACGCACTTCGTTCACGAATTTACGTTGGAAAGCGTTCACTTCGGGATTTAACTGTAACAAAAGAAAAAGATAATATTGTGAAAAGCTATTTAAAATGAGAAGAATACATACTCCTGTCTCCATATTTAAAATTTTTAACGTTCTGAACTCGGCGCGTACTTAGACCGTATATTTTTGTTTTTACTTAGCGTGATCAACTATTTTATACATATTTGGGCATGAAGCACGCGCTATAGAGTTAAACATAAGAATAGGATAATAGATCCTGTCCCGGATAATATTTTGTTAAATAATCTTCTTTATCAACCGTTAGACATCCACTGCTAGACATAGGTCTATTGACTCTTGCATAGACTTCCACATGACTTCCACTCATCTTATGTCAGTCCAGCTACTGACACTGCGCTTTCCGGTGTTATAAGGTTTGTTGAATCAATGCTGAATGAAAAAAATCCCACAAGGATATTCGTGAAATAAAATATTGGGAACCTATTTTATGGAGAAGAGTTTTATGGCCAATTTACCTCCCATAAAGTGTAATAGGAGAAACAAAAGGTAATTTAGAGTTAAGATTTTATTATTATCGTTAATTTCGTTGGCTCGTGCTGTAGACTGTAGATAATATTTTATTATGCAGTACCTACTCACTACTACGTTCGGTCGTAAGGTACCTATGTAGCTTGAAATGAGTAATCGTTCAAAACGAAAACATTATTATGCATCGAGCGTAATATACTATAATATACAACGATAGTACCTAATGTCTCACTGAGCTGTCAAAAAGAAAATTATAAACGGTTGAACAGGGTATAGTCGCGGTCGTATTAGATAGCAACTTTTAAAGGTTTAAATACATAAAACCTACTAAGGTGTCTATAGTATTTATGTCTTTATAGATCCACCACTTATCCGTTGGTGACGGGGTCGCTATTCGAGCGTTTAGTACGAAGACGAGAAAATCGGTACTGCATTTTCATAACATTGTAAGGCACTCGCGCTAGAAAGAACATAGCAGCAAAGACCACAACAACACTTGTTCAGCGGAATTGAGCGGACTGATATTTTAAAATAGCAGCCCTACATAGTTCCAATTTCGTCCACCTGCACAGATTTATAAGTTGGTGGCACGGTACGCTGCTGAGTGGGTCCTCTTCATTGGCCATGAAGCCAAAAGGGGTAGGTACAGAGTTACAGACGTCCAGGCTTAGCCTTACCCTTACCCGGGTGGGGCGTGGGGAACGTCACTTCCCCGTTGATTTGATTTTGTGCAGTTTTATTTCCGACTAAGGCCCCGGGGTGAGGGGTCACATGGCTTGTTGACGTCGAAAAGCTGTAACTCTTTATGGAGTTGAACTAGAAACTTGAAATTTTTACAGCATTAAGGAACCATTGAGTTAAAGTTTCAACTTAGTACCTCAAGCACCTCAAGCGTTTCTGAGAAAAAGGGCCTTGACACACAGACAGGCGTGACGGTCAACAAAGTGATCCATTAAGAGTTTTTTTTCGGAACCTGGTTCACAAATAAATTATTAAGTATATTATCTTCTTCTTCTGGTCTTTATTTTTGAATGAAGTTCGATTTTATATAGTAAAATCTTAAAATAAGTGTTACAAATTGTTTCTTCTCTGGTAACACCTTCAATGTCATTGACGTTTAATATTCAATACCAAGGTTGAAACTGATAAATGCCGCTCAAATGCGCAAACAGGTATGCGTACAAAGTAGGTTAGTAACTACACCTAACCTAATCTTTACCTAGAATGAGCATCGACATCTTTATTTATTTAAGTAGTTAAGTTAGGTAGGTACTAGCTTTTGCCCGGGACTAAATACTCGCCGAGTTAGGTATCTAAAAATCCCGCGGGAACCCAAGGTTTTTTCAGGAATAAAAGGCAGCCTATGCCATTCTCCAAGCCCTCAGATATAGCCATGCAAAAAATCATGTCGGTCTGTTCCTCCGTTGTTGCGTTATTGAAAGACAAACTAACAAACAAACACATTTTTGCATTTATTATATTAGTAAGGATAGACGAAAGAAATTTCCCAAAACAAACTAAAATAACAGAGTAAGGAAGGTTCTCCTCCTTATACTGTGCTAAATTGCAATAAGGTCAAAGACTTTTATGTATTCTACCCTTGATTCTACCATAAAAGTCTGCATAGGATAGGTACTTACCTATATTTTGCAACGTCGTAGTTGAATAGAAAAGGAATTGGAAAAGACCGATGAACGGCGAAGGTTTTAAACCCAAGCTTATAACTTGAACTTACAACGAAGGAATTCATTTAATAATTCGAAGGGGGTTTTTTGCTCCGTCGGATCCCGTTTCTCCAGGGTCAACCGCTCGTTATGGCCGCCGCGCGCCGGCCGCGGGCTGTCGGGATGTTCATATTGATAGTGGCACAAGGCGAGCTAGTGGCAAAACGTAAACCATTGCACGAGTTGGCTAATTTTTAACCGATTTCAAAAAAGGAGCAGGTTCTCAATTCGTCGGATATAACCGATTTTGAAAATTCTTTTTTTGTTTCAAAGGGTATACTTCCCAGGTGGTCCCATTGAAATTTTACCGAAATCGGTCGAGCGGTTTTTAAAATATCAACAATAAATTATATATTTTGTAGTACGTTTTCAGTTCGTTTTTAGTTCACGGGCGTTTGAAGTCGGTTTTTTAAAAAGATTTTTTTTAAAATTACTTATATCAGTTTTCAGTCCGCACGAGTAGGTATCTAAATACGTAAAAAGTGGTATGCTTAGCAAGTACTTACCTAGCATCCTGGTAAATACTAAATACTAACTTGCCAAGGATGTAACAGTTGTACATATTCGTATTATAAGTCTTATGACCTGTTCAGTGTTCACCACTTGCTGATAACTGCTTGATATATTATATCTAACATACAAAATATCTGCTGGATAAATGTGATTTCTTTTTAACTGTCAGATTGACCTTTATCAGCAAGTGGTAAAGCAGGCCCTTAGAAGTCTCTTAGTAGGTTTTATTAAAAGCTAATGAGCCAATGGTAGAAAAGTGTTTTCATTCATAATTATTATACCTTACGTTATCGCTATAAATGTATATAATGTTATGGCTTATTGCCTCTGTTGACCGAGGCTATTGAAATGTAACTAGAATAAGCTGCAATTTACATAATAATTTATTATTGAAGTACATAACATTTTTGCTTCCAATGAAATAAAATATTTGACACGGTTACATTTAGCTAAGTAGCTAAGTATTTTCAGCAATTTTAACGCGAACACTGCATTTTGAATTTAGGTAGGTACCTACTTAGGCACTAAACCACCTTCTTTAACATAAATCATAAATACCTATTCTACAATTTAAAGCTCTATAAAAGCGAAATAACTATTCGTTGGTAAAATATTGAATCATGCTAGAAGCAATAAAAAGAAAATGTCCTTTTTTAAAAACGATTAACTTTATTGAGAAAATTTTTGCAGGTAGGTAACTACCTGGTTCTATTCTTGCATTCATAATAAAATATACTCGTAGTTGTCTCATGAAATAGTCAGGAAAGTGCCACCAAATAAAGTTTACCTCGTCCAATCAGCCTCGTTTAACCTTTCATTCAGGGCTATGGACATAAATACATCACGAAGGCTCTGAATCTGATTGCCTTTATCAATCAAGCTCTCGCAATTCTAATAATGATGATGAGATAATTTATGACTATCATGTAAAATAGGTTTAACTATGATAAAAAGAAAAAACTTAGAACTTAAAACTTCGAAACCTTAATAGTTCAATTAGGTAGTACCTACCTAAAGCAAAATGTTTCAACCATGGTAACTATAAACAAAATAAAATAAGAATTAATAAAAGAGCTACTAGCAACAAAAAAGTCACTAAAAAAAAAAAGTAGAATCAATAATTCAGTAGACTAAAATGACATTTACAGTGTTGTCAGTTTCTGATGAAAATAAAATAGTGTTGTGGCTAAAGGATCCACATCAATCACTTACTCATTACGTCGTGTACCAAAACACTTATTTTTTTATTTACTAAGAAAATTCTCAAATTGTGTTCATTATAATTGATACAAAAAAAATTTGAATAGCAATTATGATCTTATCGAAAATCTGATCTCGTCTTTGTCGGCCTATACTGAGGAAATAAAACAACTTTTAGTACTAAAAATAGATCTTAAATATTTCTATTCGTACTTTCTTTAATACAGCTTTAAAAAGGTGACCTTTATTACTATTTCTATTACATATTATGTGATCTTATGAGATTTATAAAATGAATTGTAATAGTACAGTACTACAGCTATCACTACCTACTGAACTAGAACATCACTATTACAATAAATATGGCAATATTATTTTACAAAGTGACATTAGCAACTGTCATTTTAGTCTACTGAATTATTGATTCTTCTTTAAGTATCGCCAAAACAGTGTTTTTATTTAAGCGGTGCCGTTACGCGCTACTTGACTAGAATAAATTTTACGGGAAAATGGTTTTCCTTAAGGTGGAAGACCTGCCCGCGAAATTCAAATAATTAATTTGGTTTTTCGCAATTTGTAAACTAATACGACAAAGTAGGCTTATGGCATTCTAATTACGACAATGGCAGTATCATCTTCACAGGTTTATATAAAAATATTTACTTGAAAGTGTCCAGTTTAAGAAATTAATCAAAATATCGACTAAGTAATTTGTGAGTAACTCACGTCCAACTCAGTATTTTGATTAATTTCTTAAACGGGTCACTTTCAAGTAAAGATTTTTTATGTAAACCTGTGGCGAAAAACCAAATTAAATTTGAATTTCGCGGGCAAACTCGTATAATCATCCTTAACCAGATTATTTTAGTCTACTTCTGAAAAAGACTAAGTAAAACCACGCTCTACAGATTTCAGTCTCATGAACAAAATATATAGTCTAAACTCTTTCGAATCGCAAGGAACCGATCATTTTTTCTTTATATACTTATGGCGTTTTCGATATAGAGAGCAACTGCAATATGGATGGACCCCTAGCCATAAACGTCTTCCAACATCGCTTATCTTCTCCCTCTTTTCTATCGCACGTATCAAACAAAATCTTTGTCAGCACATAACTTGGTGTACGTATATGGAAAGTATGCTGTGACGTGAGACGCCTGTCCTGAGATGTAACACTTCAACAGGAATTTGCAAAGTTTGAACAGTAGAATTTAGTATCTACCTACCATACATAATATTATGTATCACACCTACATACCCACCTTGCAAACAAACATTAAACAAACAAAGAAACAATTTAAAACAAACTTACATTTTATTTGTATTTTTTTTATCATATTAGTAGGTACCTATAGTAGGTGATATGAAGGTTGAAAATGGATTCCACTGCAGTGACATACACACTTAAGTGCTTTAAAAACTAGATCAATTGCCCACTTAAATGTCCTACATACTAAATAGGTACAGATAATAGTAATAAGACGTACGTTTCGTAATGCCTTGGAAAGGGTCCAACGATATCGATACTTAGGGACTATGATAGAGGAAACCGGTGATCACAGTCTGGAAATACGGTGCCGTATCGAACAGGCAAGAAGCGCTTTTACAAAGTTAAAAAGAGTGCTCTGTAATCGCAATTTAAAAATATCCCTTCGGATGCGGGTAGCGCGTTGCTATGTTTTCTCCGTGCTGTTGTACGGGGTCGAGGCCTGGACACTAACGCAAGCGATGAGTAACAAGCTGGAAGCGTTCGAGATGTGGGTGTACAGGCGGATGCTTCGAATATCATGGAGGGATCATGTTCGCAACGCTACCGTTTTACAAAGGATGGGAAAGAATATGGAGTTACTCAAAAGTGTCAAAAGGAGAAAACTGGAATATCTGGGCCACATATTGAGAAATTCCAAATATGACCTGCTCAAACTCATTATACAAGGCAAAATAAAGGGCAAAAGAAGACCTGGCCGAAGACGAACATCCTGGCTTAAGAACCTTCGCCAGTGGTTTAACATGAGCTCAAAGTCATTGTTTAGGGCAGTGGTAAACAAGATACAATTAGCCTTAATGATTGCCAACCTTCGGTAGAAGATGGTACTGCAAGAAGAAGAATAGTAATAAAGAAAATAGAGTTATAGAGGTAGTAGCACATAACTAGTAAGAGTACCTACTATATTTTGAGTTATGTCATTTAAATAAATTTTATTATTTTAGCACAGTGCTTAGACATTTGAATTACGAATCTCGGTCAAATATCTCGGTTCCAACAAAAAAAAGCCGGCCAAGTGCGAGTCGGACTCGCGCACCGAGGGTTCCATACTCCAAAAGTAAAAGTAAAACGATAATATTATATTAATTTGCTTATTTATCGTTAACTTTGTTTGTAGAGGTTTATTGTTAATATAAAAAAACTATGCTAGTTAGAGCGTTGGTTTTATTTTTCCTGTAAAATATACATAAACCTCTATTGAACATAATTATTTCAGATTTTTCGATTGGTAAACTTCGGAGATATTATCTTACTTTGAAATTTCAAACCCCTGATTTTCCCCCTTTTTTAATTAAACTAAAATAATTTTTGCGTTGATTTTATTTTCCCTGTAAAATATACATAAACCTCTATTGACCATAATTATTTCAGATTTTTTGATGGGTAAACTGTGGAGATAAGGAGGGGGGGGGGAACGGTATTTTTTTCGACATTTTGGCCGATTACTCAAAAACGATTATATGTAGAAATAAATAAAAAACTGTTTTAGAATGCACAAGTAAAGGCCTTTCATATGATACCCCACTCGATATAGTTATTTTACTTTGAAATTTCAAACCCCAGATTTTCCCCCTTTTTTAATAAAACTAAAAATAATTTTCGATTTTTCTTTATTCCAATGATGTTGGGCCACTATTATACACAACTATGCCAAATTTCATGTCGATAGCTTTAATAGTTACTGAAATAATCGACTGTGACAGACGGACGGACAGACGGACGGAGAAAGTCTCACCATAAGGGTTCCATTTTTACCATTTTGGTATGGAACCCTAAAAAACAATGTTTCGTAAAAGATGTGGGCGTGGGTGTGTTCGCAGGTTTCGTAGATAGATTTAAATATGGCAGTGAAGTCTAAACGTACGATTTTTATGACCTAACTTCTTTGCCTAACTGAGACATTATGTGCTTCGTTTGTTTTCGTGGGGTCAGCGAAATCCATTTCGTTGTAGACGCACTTTAGTTGACAGTTGTAGCGTGTTTAGAGTTCCACAATACACAAAATTAAACCTACAAACACTCTAACGACGATATGTCTTGGTTGTATTGAATTTGTCGTAACGTTATTTCTGAGTGATTTTGAATTTTTTAACTGGAAACATCATCTAACGTTTTGGTGTGTGATGCACTGCAATCTGGGATAACGATCGACTAATCAAGTGTAATCAAGTATAAGTAGTTTACATTTTCGTGTAAATTGGTACTGTCTGTGTACTTTCTTAGACTGCATCATCACTTACCATCACGCGAAATAGTAGTCAAGGGCTATGTTGTCATGAAAAAAAACTGACTCCAGTTCTAATACACGACAGACCACTTTCCATTGATGAGTTTGCAGCATTACCATGGATTATAGAACGTTGAAGTTGGGCGTTGGCTGTAACATTCTGAAATAGGCCTACCTGAGGGCCTACCTCCAACGTATAAAGCAGTATTAAGTATTTCAATATTGTTTTGATATGTCATACAATGATAACCTTAAAAAAAATTGCCTTAAGGTTGTCATTAAATGATGGCATCTCAAAACGATATTGAAATAATACTACTTTAAACGTTAGTGGTAGGCCATGGTGCAGTGGCAGACTCAAAGGGGGGCGGAGGGGGCGGCCCGCCCCGGGCCTCTGTTCCAGGGGGCCCCCCAAATGCTTACAATATCAAATATGTTCCCTTGAACGAATCCTAAACAAGGCTTTAAAATTTAAAAAGATGCTTTGTACCTATCTTAGAGGCGATTTGGAGTTGGGAGATCCCATACAAATATGAGATATGACTACATAGTGGCGTAGTGAAATCGTGAAAATTTGGCGCTCGCTTCGCTCGCGAATGATGGTTGTAGTTTCTATTTTAATGTTGTAAGTACCAAGTAAGGACTACGTAGTGGCATAGTGTAATAGGGGAAAATAGAGATTTGAAAAATCGAAATTAACGTAAACGAAGCCCCGCGTAAAAGCTAGTAAGAAATAAAATTGTGCACGTAGGTACATACTAATATTTACATTATTTTCAAAGTCAATACCTGGTCTACATGAATTAGTAACAGAAAAAGTCATAAAGCATTCCATGTAGGTATGTGTATTTTACTTAAGTCGAATTTAAATTTCACTTGCAAAAACACATATGTACATACAAAATGTGAACATAAAAAAATGATTGTCTGTAAAGTCGGTTTACGGACGATAGTTTTACGTGATAACGATTAACGTCATAAAGAAACATTGATGAAAAATTGCATAGGTACCTACTTTTATAAATTGAATTGAATTATTATCACTGAATTATCATTATTGACCGAGCGAAGCGAGGTCTCTGAGTCTACTAGGTGAATTTGCTCTTGTCCGTCCGTCCGTCCGTCCGTCCGTCCGTCCGTCCGTCCGTCCGTCCGTCTGTCAGAGCCTTATAACTTTTGAATTACTGAACGTAATTACTTCAAATTTAGATATAATATGTGAACTGATGGCCTTCAGCCGAATATTGCATAAAAAATTATAAAAACCTTTATTTCAGGGGGGCTCTCATATAAGTGAATGCGAAGTAAAAAAAAAAATTATCGCGTTATATAAAATTGTAACATATCATATTAAAGATAATTTCGAACCGAGTACAAAAATATTTTTTTTATTTTTTCCTTTAAAATTGACGAAATGGGGGGCTTTCAAAGTGGCGATTTTATACGCTCGCTTGAAGACGCTCTCTAGCAAAATCCGCTACGTATTTTCAACCTGTTTTATTTTTATTATTTCACTTATATCCTGTACTTGAACAACAAATACTAAAATTATATGAATATTATAAAGAAACGAGATTATTTAATTTTTAATGAGCATCAGTAATTCATATAGCATCAACATAGCTTCACAATAATGCTAATAGATGGCGCAGTCATTACATTAGGCAGTAGGCACTATTCCATGGAACTAGGAGATTACGACTACGACCTATCCCAAAAACAGTTTTGCGTCGACCATTATTATTTAGTTACATAATAATATAATACCATATTATTCAATTAAAATTATTTTTTAGTTAAATATCAAACTTATTGAAGTTTGATATTTAGTTAAATATCAAACTTATTGAAGTTTGTTAACTAAACAATAATTTGATGATTTAGGTATGTTTGGTGAAAACGGGCATAATAATAATGTCAGGTTTGGTCGTCATGTATCGATTGAATGAATAATCATGGGATATCGTTACCGCGAGGTCTCAGTTCGGGGCGAACCACTAGTTTTGTATAATACAAAGAAGGAGTTATTGAAAATAACAATTTTCTCTAGTCACAAGCCAACGCTTGGGCCGATCATGCCTCTCTATCGCTTGTTCCGCGCTCTCGCTTGCACGCGCAGGTTCAGGCGGAACGTGACACTTTTTCGTGCGTGCAGCCGGTGTTCATCGATTTATGAGACGTTATCACGTCAAAAATCATAAAGCATTCCATGTATGTGTATTTGTCGAATTTAAATTTCACTTGCAAAAACACTTATACCTACATACAAAATGTGAACTTAATAAAAAGCTTGTAAAATTTCGATCAACTTCTTAAACTAGGGGCCTCATTAAGCTTTGCCGCCCCAGGCCTCTGACGGGCTTCCGCCACTGCCATGGTGGAACATGCTAAAGTTAACCTTAAGATAATACGCACATCTCTAAACTGCACGGTGCCCGCTTCGCCCAGCTCGGAGACGGAGGTGTATGCCGCCTCGGGCTGAATGAAGAGCTGGCACAGCGCCATCTCTTCGCTCCGGAACATCGCCCCCATCTTGATGGTTCACACCGTCCCCTTTTGTTCTGGAAAAAAACCTCAAATTGAATTTTTTCCTTGTGATCACAAGCATGTGATCTAAGTAAGAAGGATGAAAACAGCCTGCTAATTTTTGAGCGAAAGGTCCTGAGGAGGATTTTCGGTGCTGTTCAAGATAATGGTATCTGGCGCATTCGTTACAATCACGAACTCTATGGACATGTGCAACGCTTGGACGATTCAAGAGCCCCGAAAAAATTGCTTGACAGTAAACCAGAGGGCCGTAGAGGCAGAGGAAGACCTAGAGGCCGGTGGATTGACGGGATGGAAAAGGACATGAGAGTTTTGGGAGTACGGAGTTGGAGAGAGGCCGCTAAAGATCGCCTCAGATGGAGAAATTTGCTTGACCAAGCCAAGGCCCACCCAGGGCTGTAGCGCTTTGATGATGATGATGATGATCACAAGCGAGTTCTAAGGTTAGTATAAGATTTAATTCGATTGATCGTATTCTTATTCGATAAAATGAGCATCTAATTAAATGAACGATAACAGCATTGAATTAGAACTCAATTTTGTGTATGCGTTCTTATACGTCTGCGTATCCGTTTCTTAGCGCTATGATACACTCCAAATTATAATCGGTTGTACTGAATTTGTAACTTTAAATCAATACAATTCAGGTTTATTTTACTTTGACGCTAATGTCATCGAATACGAATACGATCAATCGAATTAAATGTTATACTAAACCTACCGTATCTACATGTCATGCTGGCGACCGCTGCCATGAGTTTTGTATTGTATTTCCAAACTAAACATAGAGCAATAATCGCTTTGAATTAGCCAGATTAGTTCTTTATGTAACTATTCTCTATCTATATAAGTGGCTAGGTATAAAAATTGATAACTATGTGTCTGTTGAACTGTCGAAACCCGCATTGTTTGACTAAATGAGGGTTTGACACTTTCTGAGAGACTCAATTGTTTTTTTTTTTTTTTTTTTTTATTTACAAGCTTTGAATACCCAGTTTGGGTGTAGCAACAATAGTGTAATTTATTGTGGTAGGGAGACCGATTTTACATATTATGCTTATCCGTATCATTAAAAAAATCATTGATTGCGTAGTAACACTTTTCAATTAGGTACGTTTTTAATGTTTTTATAAACTATTTCATTTTCAATGTTTCTGATGTTGTTAGGTAGATTATTGTAGATTTTTATTGACATTATGTAGGGGCTCGAACTGTGAAGTGCTAATTTTGATAGTGGGAGAATTAATTTGTTTGTATGTCTCTCGGGGAATCGGCGAGTTTTGTCTTCTTTTTTAGTATAAAATTGTATGTTTTTCCTTACGAATTTACACATTTCGAATATATAAATAGAAGTTAAGGTCAAGATTTTCAGCTCCTTGAAGTGAGGTGTTTTCCATAGCCACTGGAAATTCCAAAAATAGAGAATTCGGCAGCTGAGCCTGAGCTAACCTTTGAGCTAACGGATGCTGTCAAAGTAACTAAAACTGGTAGACTCATCGACGATTCGAAAGCACTTGTAAAAAAGTTTATTTGAATAAAAAACATTTCTATTCTATTCTATTCTATTCTATTCTAAAATATTTAAAAGGATTTTATTTCATACTTTGAAAAAAAAATTTGCTAGTGCATTTTAGTATCTATGAAGCTAACGCAATGACTTTAACACGCTTATACGTCATGGACCTAACTAAGGGTACGTTTATGAACACGCGAGGCGTTGCGCCGTGCGCGGCGCGTGGTGCGTCGTGTCGCGCGGTAAACTCAAACATAATCAAGTAGAGTGTTCATACAGAAGCGTTAGGCGACGTTTTCGCATAGGCGTGGCTTCGCGCGGCGCGTGCGGCGTCGTGTAGCGGCGGGCACCGCGGCGTTCGCCGACGCGGGCACCGCGGCGGGCAGCGCGGCGGGCACCGAGGCGACGCACAGTGGGTCGAAACAGCTATATGAGGTACATAGGATTTTTTGTTACAAATTCCATTTAAAAAAAAATACTTATCGAAAGACCTTGTTATTCTGATGAATAATTGTTATTAAACGTTTTTCTCTAAAACTGATAGTTTGCCCGGAAAAAAATATTTTCAGTTTTTGTTGTATATGGAATGAAACAGAAACTGCTAAAAGCTAATAATAAGCTGATGCCCGCGACTTTTAGTTTTAGTTTTTAAAGAACCTCGGGAAATCTTTGATTTTCCGGATAAAAAGTCACTCTCGGGTCCTCAACTATACCCATGTAAAAAAATCACGTCGATCCGTAGCTCTGTTGCGGCGTGATTGAAGGACAAACCAACAAACACACTTTCGCATTTATAATATTAAGTATGATTAGCTAATTTTTCACTGTTTGTAATTATTAGTTTCCAACAACAAAGACAGTTTAGCTAAGGAGATACATTAGATACATAATAAAATGAATTGTTAAAAAGAAATAAAGAAAGCTATATTTTGAATGTTTTATTTTTGTAGATCCTTTATAAATTAAATAAAGAAATTATATTAAAATAACTTGAATTCAATTCACGTTATTTTAATATAATTTACAGTTTTAATCTATGAAATATCCTTTTTTAAGTGCTTAACTTATAAGTTTCTCTTCGATGAACTAGTGATTTAAAGTTAATTTCAATATTTATTCATAGAATTTTCATGCAGCACATTATTTTGGTCAAATATTTGATAATCCACGACATTATAAAATCAATAAAAATCTTTTTTTTTTTTAAATTTCGGTTTCTAATAACTTTTAAACGGGCAAGTTTGGGTGCAAGCTGATAACATAGAGTTATAGCCAATAAGCCAAAGAATAAGAATAAAGTAGTTTTAAAGCAAGACCTTTCAAGACTTGGCCAAATTTTAGCAGTTTCTGTTTCATTCCATACAACAAAAACTGAGTATATTTTTTTCCGGGCAAACTATCAGTTTTAGAGAAAAACGTTTAATAACAATTATTCATTAGATTTCATTCACATTCATCAGCGGCGACGCACAGTGGGTCGAAACAGCTATATGAGGGACATAGGATTTTTTGTTACAAATTCCATTTAAAAAATACTTATCGAAAGACCTTGTCATTCTAATGAATAATTGTTATTAAACGTTTTTCTCTAAAACTGATAGTTTGCCCGGAAAAAAATATTTTCAGTTTTTGTTGTATGGAATGAAACAGAAACTGCTAAAATTTGGCCAAGTCTTGAAAGGTCTTGCTTTAAAACTACTTTATTCTTATTCTTTGGCTTATTAGCTATAACTCTATGTTATCAGCTTGCACCCAAACTTGCCCGTTTAAAAGTTATTTTAGAAACCGAAATTAAAAAAAAAAAAGATTTTTATTGATTTTATAATGTCGTGGATTATCAAATATTTGACCAAAATGATGTGCTGCATGAAAGTTCTATGAATAAATATTGAAATTAACTTCAAATCACTAGTTCATCGAACAGAAACTTATAAGTTAAGCACTTAAAAAAGGATATTTCATAGATTAAAACTGTAAATTATATTAAAATAACGTGAATTCAAACAAAGGATCTACAAAAATAAAACATTCAAAATATAGCTTTCTTTATTTCTTTTTAACAATTTATTTTTTATGTATCTAATGTATCTCCTTAGCTAAACTGTCTTTGTTGTTGGAAACTAATAATTACAAACAGTGAAAAATTAGCTAATCATACTTAATATTATAAATGCGAAAGTTTGTTTGTTGGTTTGTCCTTCAATCACGCCGCAACAGAGCTACGGATCGACATGATTTTTTACATGGGTATAGTTGAGGACCCGAGAGTGACTTTTATCCCGGAAAATCAAAGAGTTCCCGAGGTACTTTAAAAACTAAACCCACGCGGACGAAGTCGCGGGCATCAGCTTATTATTAGCTTTTAGCAGTTTCTGTTTCATTCCATATACAACAAAAACTGAAAATATTTTTTTCCGGGCAAACTATCAGTTTTAGAGAAAAACGTTTAATAACAATTATTCATCAGAATGACAAGGTCTTTCCATAAGTATTTTTTTTAAATGGAATTTGTAACAAAAAATCCTATGTACCTCATATAGCTGTTTCGACCCACTGTGCGTCGCCTCGGTGCCCGCCGCGCTGCCCGCGTCGGCGAACGCCGCGGTGCCCGCCGCTACACGACGCCGCACGCGCCGCGCGAAACCACGCCTATGCGAAAACGTCGCCTTAGCGTTGAACGCGGCCGAGCACACGGCGGGCGCGGAGGGCGCCGCGCCGCGTGTGCATAAACGTACCCTAACGCTTTACAAGTTGGAAAATCCTGACGGAACTTGCGATTTCAGGTTATATTTATTGTATAATATTATTACGTAGTTATCTCAAGGGACATAATTGCAAAAAAATTAACCATTTTGTATGTGGCAAGGCATAAGGAGATAACGAAGAGATAAATTAATATCGGGTTGTTTTTGATCTTCTTCTTTTTCGACCGATAGACCTCTACAGTTGAACAAAAGTCTTGCGCCGCTTGCTTCCTGCGACTCGTTTGACGTCGCCGGTCCATCTAATGGGGGTCAGCCAACACTGAGCTTCCCGGTGTGGAATCGCCACTCCAGCACCTTGGGACCACAACGACCATGAACTGGTCGAATAATGTGCCCGCCCATTTCCACTTCAGTTTCGCGACTCGCTAAGCTATGTCGATGACTTTGGTTCTCCTACGGAACATTAAATCATCTATTAAATTAAACATCTATTAAATCACTCATTAGCGTAATGTGTATGTGGGCGCAATTGATTTCCGTTTAATTTATATTAAATAATTAAGAGTATTGTTTTGATTTCCGTATCCTTTCATTTTAAATTAATTATTTAAAAGTATTGTTTCGACTTCCGTTTCCTTTTATTTATTAAAATTAGTTTAATCAAAGTGACATTTGACTTTGACAGCGCGGGTACACCATTTTGCGCGCCATCTTAAAATATTAGTATAAAAGGGCTGTTTCGACGATACGAATTATTCAGTCTCTGCCCAGAGACTCATTCGACTAGTAGATGCCTTCGCGTCTAGGTCGTTCTATTCGATTGAGGGATTGCGATAGCAATTGCTCCCTAATCGAATAAATATTGTCTGTACGCTTAGATTACTGTAAATGATAATACTTTGATATTTTTGATAACTACCCTCACGTTTAGATGTTGGTTTGATTAATTAATATTTTGATATTTTTGATAACTACCCTCACGTTTAGATGTTGTTTGATCAATTAATTCTTTGAAATTTTTGATAGTTACCCTCACGTTCAGATGGTGGTTTGTCTGTCGTGCTGTGGTTATTAGCTGAGTGGAAAGGGGCCGTTATTGGGGATGGTGGCGACGGCTTTAGGTAGGGTTTCAGCGTTTTAAGAGATGAGTTCTCTTAAAGCCTGATCAGTTTTGAGTAATAATTTCCCCTTCTGGTCCATCGCTAATAAATGTAAAAGAGGGGCTTTTGAGGGTACTTTGTTCGAAGAATAAACATCCCAAGTAATGAATTGATCTTACCACGCTAGCTTTTCCTCGTTGCGCAACAAATAATTCTGACTTTTTTGCCGACGAGGATACCTTCTCCGACAGCAGCGGTGGGATCCACCTCTCCCATATGGGGATTTCTGGATCCCAGGTCGAAAATTATTTAAGTTAAGGATGGACGAGCGATAATTTCGGGAAATTAATCTTATCTGATTTTTGTATTTAGTCCACTTTTCCAACCTAGACATTTGATGATCACTAAGCGTATCCTTTTTCCTGGTCTTAGGGCTATATCCCAGGCGGGTGATGCCATGAAATGATGTGGCTAGATCCAAGGCGGGTGATGCCGAGTTGTCCAAAACATCCTTCCTTAAGCGCCTGGCTCTTTGCTAAGCGTATCCTTTTTCCCGGTCTTAGGGCTATATCCCAGGCGGGTGATGCCATGAAGTGATATGGCTAGATCCAAGGCGGGTGATGCCGATTGGTCCAAAACATCCTTCCTTAAGCGCTGGCTGGCCACCATGCGTATCCTTCTTCCCGGTCTTAGGGCTATATCCCAGGCGGGTGATGCCATGAAGTGATATGGCTAGATCCAAGGCGGGTGATGCCGAGTTGTCCAAAACATCCTTCCTTACGCGCTAGCTGGTTACCAAGTGTATCCTTTTTCCCGGTCTTAGGGCTATATCCCAGGCGGGTGATGCCATGAAGTGATATGGCTAGATCCAAGGCGGGTGATGCCGAGTTGTCCAAAACATCCTTCCTTAAGCGCTGGCTGTTTGCCAAGCGTATCCTTTTTCCCGGTCTTAGGGCTATATCCCAGGCGGGTGATGCCATGAAGTGATATGGCTAGATCCAAGGCGGGTGATGCCGATTGGTCCAAAACATCCTTCCTTAAGCGCTGGCTGGCCACCATGCGTATCCTTCTTCCCGGTCTTAGGGCTATATCCCAGGCGGGTGATGCCATGAAGTGATATGGCTAGATCCAAGGCGGGTGATGCCGAGTTGTCCAAAACATCCTTCCTTACGCGCTAGCTGGTTACCAAGTGTATCCTTTTTCCCGGTCTTAGGGCTATATCCCAGGCGGGTGATGCCATGAAGTGATATGGCTAGATCCAAGGCGGGTGATGCCGAGTTGTCCAAAACATCCTTCCTTAAGCGCTGGCTGTTTGCCAAGCGTATCCTTTTTCCCGGTCTTAGGGCTATATCCAAGGCGGGTGATGCCATGAAGTGATATGGCTAGATCCAAGGCGGGTGATGCCGAGTTGTCCAAAACATCCTTCCTTAAGCGCTAGCTGTTTGCCAAGCGTATCCATATTCCCGGTCTTACAAGTTATATTCCAGAGGATGATATCATTCAGATACTAATCTACAGCGCAGAGAGCGCGCTGGATCAGAATGGCCGTGTGGGCGCAATTGATTTCCGTTTAATTTATATTAAATAATTAAGAGTATTGTTTTGATTTCCGTATCCTTTCATTTTAAATTAATTATTTAAAAGTATTGTTTCGACTTCCGTTTCCTTTTATTTATTAAAATTAGTTTAATCAAAGTGACATTTGACTTTGACAGCGCGGGTACACCATTTTGCGCGCCATCTTAAAATATTAGTATAAAAGGGCTGTTTCGACGATACGAATTATTCAGTCACTGCCCAGAGACTCATTCGACTAGTAGATGCCTTCGCGTCTAGGTCGTTCTATTCGATTGAGGGATTGCGATAGCAATTGCTCCCTAATCGAATAAATATTGTCTGTACGCTTAGATTACTGTAAATGATAATACTTTGATATTTTTGATAACTACCCTCACGTTTAGATGTTGGTTTGATTAATTAATATTTTGATATTTTTGATAACTACCCTCACGTTTAGATGTTGTTTGATCAATTAATTCTTTGAAATTTTTGATAGTTACCCTCACGTTCAGATGGTGGTTTGTCTGTCGTGCTGTGGTTATTAGCTGAGTGGAAAGGGGCCGTTATTGGGGATGGTGGCGACGGCTTTAGGTAGGGTTTCAGCGTTTTAAGAGATGAGTTCTCTTAAAGCCTGATTAGTTTTGAGTAATAATTTCCGCTTCTGGTCCATCGCTAATAAATGTAAAAGAGGGGCTTTTGAGGGTACTTTGTTCGAAGAATAAACATCCCAAGTAATGAATTGATCTTACCACGCTAGCTTTTCCTCGTTGCGCAACAAATAATTCTGACTTTTTTGCCGACGAGGATACCTTCTCCGACATGTACGTTTGTATGAAGAATCGTGCATTAGTTGACACATCAAAACAATTTCTAGATCAAGATAAAGGCAAACAGACAGGTAGTTAGGTACTTATCGGAATGGGAGCACGAGCAAGACTAAAGCGGATCACCTTTCTGCGACGCAAGCCCTCAAGGTTAACAATTGCTTCATCGATTGTTATGATCAATCGTAACTCGAAGATAAGTTATAGATGTGATAACAATTAACAACGTGCCTAGCAACTTGGATGAGATGATCGCAGTAAAGTGGTGTATTTTTTGCTAGGCACATTTTTCCTCTTTGTCTAGTCGTCCTCGTCAGTCGTCACGCAAAAACTTCAAGATTCATGGACAATGGGTAGGTAGGTAATTTTTGCCACGTTCCTACTTCCTACGGGCCGGCTACATTCTACAAATGACACTTCAAAAGTATTAGTTCTTTATTAGGTATAGGTATGTTTTAGGTAGATACCTAAACTAGGTACCTCTATTTCTATCTGTTTTTTATTTGAGGTTCAAACTAAGAGTGCTCTTTAAATGATTTGGAATTTTACTGTTCTGATGATGATTAATAGACGGTGAGTCATCCATTGTAAGTAAGTAGTTAATGTTAGATCGCCTCTCAACAAAATTGAAGTTCTATTTAACAAAATATTGGATTGGTTTTTTGGGTTTATAAAACGGAATTTTCTTATTCGATACGGAGTAGGTACGGACTATTTATCTAACTACAGCTAGAAAAAGTAACTAGGTATCTATCTAGCATTGAAACGGCCGCATTAGTGTTCAATATAGTACCCATTTTAAGTAGTTTGATGAAACTTAAAAACTTGTCTTTGTTATTTATCGGGTTTATTATTTTGGTCTCTCACGCCTCTCTGGCCAGCCAGTGAAGCAGGAATTATTACAATTCACAACCTCACGCAAGGCCAAGTGCAATTTTTTGTTGTTAAGTTGCTCTGTCGTGACAACTTGTAAATTAACTTTTTTCTTGAGTAAAATACGTTGCGTTGGTAGGTTTAGCTAGGTTGGTAGGGTTGGCTTTCGTTACCTAGCTGATAGCATTACCTAATCATTTACGCTAGTACATTTCGCTTCCGAGACAAGGGTCGCCCAAATTTGTGAACTTTGTTTCACAAGTAACAAGACACATTAGGTAAATGTATGCCCACGAACAGCTAAGTGGTCGATACAATTCGCCAGTGCATTGGCCGAATGTATTGGGCGGTGGGCCACTGTGTAGATATTACGCTCACAAAACAATATTTATTTCTTTGATTATATTTATATAATCAAAGATTTATTTATTATTTACTAGTGGTTCGCCCCGAACTGAGACCTCGCGGTAACGATATCCCATGATTATTCATTCAATCGATACATGACGACCAAACCTGACATTATTATTATGCCCGTTTTCACCAAACATACCTAAATCATCAAATTATTGTTTAGTTAACAAACTTCAATAAGTTTGATATTTAACTAAATATCAAACTTCAATAAGTTTGATATTTAACTAAAAAATAATTTTAATTGAATAATATGGTATTATATTATTATGTAACTAAATAATAATGGTCGACGCAAAACTGTTTTTGGGATAGGTCGTAGTCGTAATCTCCTAGTTCCATGGAATAGTGCCTACTGCCTAATGTAATGACTGCGCCATCTATTAGCATTATTGTGAAGCTATGTTGATGCTATATGAATTACTGATGCCCATTAAAAATTAAATAATCTCGTTTCTTTATAATATTCATATAATTTTAGTATTTGTTGTTCAAGTACAGGATATAAGTGAAATAATAAAAATAAAACAGGTTGAAAATACGTAGCGGATTTTGCTAGAAACGTCTTCAAGCGAGCGTATAAAATCGCCACTTTGAAAGCCCCCCCATTTCGTCAATTTTAAAGGAAAAAATAAAAAAAATATATTTTTGTACTCGGTTCGAAATTATCTTAAATATGATATGTTACAATTTTATATAACGCGATAATTTTTTTTTACTTCGCATTCACTTCTATGAGAGCCCCCCTGAAATAAAGGTTTTTATAATTTTTTATGCAATATTCGGCTGAAGGCCATCAGTTCACATATTATATCTAAATTTGAAGTAATTACGTTCAGTAATTCAAAAGTTATAAGGCTCTGACAGACGGACGGACGGACGGACGGACGGACGGACGGACAAGAGCAAATTCACCTAGTAGACTCAGAGACCTCGCTTCGCTCGGTCAATAAATAAATAAAAACTGGTATAAGACGACTTTGCTCTGCATTCACGTCGGGTGTGACATTTATGTTTAAAACCACGGTCTCACCTTGTGTACTGTAAAGGTTAGCCATCCGTAAAGTCTGCTTCCGGCATGACTTCCCGCTTCCGATTTATCTACTGACCCTTGCCTTGCATTATGTCACTACTCACTACTAAAGGCTGGGATAGCTGAGCAGAGAAATTGGGAGGAAATATAGATCCGTAATCGGGGTGGATAAAATATATTTTGCTAGCAATGAGTTACAATTACAAGGTAGTAGGTACACCTATAGCTTGTTTTGTTACATAGAGACTACTAAGTAACTAGGTTCGTTTTTAATATTGCAACATTTTGTTTTCTGTCTGCTGTGATTCTTGCCAGTTCTCTGCAGAATCTGATTTGTGAACCGGTGGTAGTGTCATGACTCATGACTTACCATCATAAGTCACAAGTTGGCATACCTTAATAATTTTTAATTTTTGATCACAGAATAGGGATGGTTCGAAAGCGATATATTATATTTACCTATAGGTAGATATGTATGTAGCAATGTCTGTCACAAAGGTCGTATTCACTTTTGCTACAACATGATAAATATCATTTATTTATCATGTTGTAGCAAAAGTGAATGAAGTTGCAAATACATAGTACTTATCTAACAATTTGAAAGCGGAAATTCCAGTGCATTTTAATGCGCAAATTTCAAATATAAACAAAGCCCCGGTAAACAATTGGTTAGTGTTCTAAAGTACTAAATTTAGGCGAGCAGGTACCTACCTATGTAGGTACAGATACGATGACGGCATATTAATGGATTTAGACGTTAGCGGTTATTGGAATCTTGTTCTTGTCTACTAGCCCAGTCGACAGGTAGGAAAAAGTGGGATTTGGTGGAAAAAGGTCGGAAGGTAGGAAAAACCGGAGGAAGGTCGAAAATTTTGCAGTTCTTCCCCCCTCTCCTCCTTAAGCACAGGGTCCTCGAGGTCTAAAACTTGAGAAAATGTTAATTAACCATCCCTAAACAATATCCCGAATTTTCACTAACTTCTGACCTTTTTCCATCTAAACTACCTGTCGACTGTACTATACACTATTAAATGTAATATGAAGACGTAAAAACGCCTTAATTGGTCAGTTAGGTAAACTGCACTAGCGATTGTGACAAAGAGGGCATGAAATGTGTGTGATAGACCACACCTACCTACCTAAACGGTCTGTACATCTATTCTACCTCATTGGCAAAACTGGAAGAAATAAGTTAGCTATAATATAATTTTTTTTTATTCGATGACAAGATAGTACTTGACTGCGATCTCACCTGATGGTAAGTGACGATGCAGTCTAAGATGGTAGCGGGCTAACTTGTAAGGGGTATGGCAGTGAACATTCAAGCCATAACTCTAATCGGTTACTACACGCCATCGTGCCGGAACGCTAAATCACTTGGCGGCACGTTTTTGACGGTAGGGTGGTAATGGTAACAAGCCACGGCCGAAGCCTCCCACCAGACCAGACCAGATTATATTCAAGAGTTTTTAAGTAAATAGAAGAAATGCCTTACAAATCTTCAGGCTGATAAAGAACTAACTGCTTATACTAACTAACTAACTGTAATACTTCATTACTTCATAATATTCTAATGTCAATAGCTTAACGTAGGGTAGACCGGGTACAATAGTAACACGGGGCAATAGTGACATCGTCGATATTTCGACAACTACCTAAAAAAAAGCTTGTTTGAGTGCATGCTTACGTGCCTCGAGCGGTTCTCAACCTGCTCACCAGTCGGCGACTTGATACGGTGAGAGATGGATGAGCTATTCAACAATTTTTGTTTACGAGTGTCCCCAGTAAAAATTTGCGCTTTATGTATTGGCTCATTATTCATTAAAAATACTTTTAATGCTAGATCGTAATTAATATTGTATCCACTAAATATCAACGCTTCAATTGTGTAGTAGTTTGAAGGTCAGTTTCATTTAAAACGGAAGTTATTTTAACTTATCTGGTTTTGGTCACTTTGGCACAATTGTAACAGCACATTCGGGGTCATTTGAAACGTTACATTTGACCCCACGGTACAAATGACCCCGAGCCATATTTTCATATACTGAATTTTATCTGTTATTTAATTAAAATGAATTTGATCCATGTATCTACATACTATGTTCTCCTAACAAAACCTAATGTGATTGCTGCAATTGGAAGTCATTATATTAATCATGGAATAATTTCGAAATCGAATCTGGTGCCTATTTTGATTTACAAAATCTCTAAACTAAAATTTATTTGATCGGTATAAAATAGTAATACACTTCGCCAGAAGGAGGATTATTTTGAAAATGATTATTTTTAGACCAGAGATTTTGTAACTTCGAATAGGCACCAATGCTGAACTGGAGCTTGCATTCTATTGAGTTTAAAAATTATGGTTTAAAGGAGGGAAATTTAAGTTTGTTATATTTCTTACTTTCGTTTGGACGCAATGACGTAGTTGAAAAGAGCTTTCCAGAATTATGACTAATAAGTGTGGAACGGGGTCAATTGTAACTCCATACAAAATGTGATTTTTGAAAAAAGTGATCTCTTTTTAGTTTTTAATACAAATAGCTTACAAAAAGAAATGCGAAAGTAATGTTCTTTAGCTATATTATTTATAGCAAGTTACTTACTTCCGTAACAAGCTAAAATAATTATATTCTTCGTCGTTAAACTTAAACAAGTTATAATTTTCATTATAATGTTAATTCTGAGACTTATGACTGATGTAACTTATCAGACCGATTAAGTTTAAGGAATAATAATGAAACTATTTTGATTAAATCATACATATGGCTTTAATTAACTTCTAAAGTTGTGGTACAATTGACCCGTACTTGGGGTCAATTGTAACAGTGGGTATCCCTGGACAAAAATTCGATTTATACAATGTTCTGCAACAATGAATAAAATCAGAAACTACAAAAGCATAGAGCATAAAGCTGAGTATGCTATGTTTAAACCGTGTTCAATAGAAACTTGTAGATTCTGAACTACAAGAAGTTGTTTAAAAAATGTTACTATCGTACCCGGTCTACCCTACCTAATAGGTACATACCTACATCGCATACCTTTCCTTTCAACAGTAGATTATAATATTTACATAATACGAAACAAAACAACGAACTGTAAACATTAAGAAATTACTTATGTTTAATAAATGGAACACCAATTGTATAAACACCAGTTCATGTAGGAATTAACACATAAAAATTTCACAAAATGCATTAGGTAGGTAATATAGCTAGCACGATAAAAGTTATCTTCTTCTTCTCAATATATAAAAGGGAAAGGTGACTGACTGACTGACTGACTGACTGACTGATCTATCAACGCACAGATCAAACCACTGAACTGTTCGGGCTGAAATTTGGCATACAGATAGCTATTATAGCGTTGGCATCCGCTAAGAAAAGATTTTTGAAATTTCAAAAATTCAATCCTAGGTGGTAAAATAGGGGTTTGAAACATCGAACGTGAGCGAAGCCGCTAGCAAATGCTAGTTGTGACATAGAGATCGACAAACATATACCTAAGGCTTTTAATTTATCTACTACCCAAATGGGAAACATGAAACATCCTCGTAGATAAAATGGAAAATAAAATTTATTAAAGAGTACCTAGATAAGGTAACACAAACTGAAATATAGTAGAAAAGGCCTCTTTTGTAAAGAAACTTGCTTAAAAAGACGCATAAAAGCTTGTTAGCCGATTATTGTACAATGGGAACCAGAAAAAGACCTGTTATACAAATTACATACAAAGATGTGTAATGGATGTATCTATGTATAATTCTCTACATATATAAATTGTACTAACTATGTTTGCATAAAATTATCATCGTTCTGAACCTTAGTCCAATATTTGACATACGACGCATTAGTCATAGGTAGTAGGTACCTACCTAGTTTCATGCTCTACTATGGTTGCTAACTATAATTATAACTTTGGTTCTCATATGAAAGCCTTAGGTGCTCGGGGTACTTAGTTCTGCATCAAATCAGAAATTAGATCCTTAGGCGAAGCAGGACCTATCTAATCGACATAAAATGTATATTAATCGAGGCTCAAAACTGAAGTGGAAATGGACAAAGCCCGTAATTCCTTGCACAGCATAGCACCATAGCACCTTCGGACCCCATTTGGTTCTTTAACCGTTATTTAAAGACTAGCTGATGCCCGCGACTTTTTCCGCGTGGATTTAGTTTTTAAAGTCCCTCGGGAACTCCTTGATTTTCCGGGATAAAAAGTAGCCTATATGTTGACCCGAGTAATAAGCTACCACGGTAAATCAAAATTTTGTTGAAATCTGTGCGGTAGTTTTTACGTGAAAGAAGGACAAACAAACAGACAAAAGTTAAATAAAAATCTGTTTTGGGCTCAGTATCGATAGTAAAGCATCCCCCAATTAAAATTTTCAAAATACACACATCAAAAGTGTCTAGGGATCAAGCATTTTTATGCGGATTTCTTGAGATTGAGATGTGGCTTTGTAATAAATTTATGATTTTATAAATTTATATGGATCCTTTTTGGTGCATTTCATAATTTGAATCAGGAACTGTCAATCAAATTCGAGTAAAAGATGAAAATCAGCTGTCAATATTTTCCCTATAAAAACATACAACGCATTGAAGACATTATTACACTAGCGGCACGCTATGATGGCCGGTTTGACACATTACACAATAGTGATGTGGAATGTCAATTTATTCTCGAACAAAAAACAATTAAGTTTTGTTTTTGTACCTGATTAAATAGGTTTAATAAAACAAAAATGTATATGTTTATTTAATTTATTTGAACGAACTGAATATTTGAATGAAAATGAATATACATACTTTATATGCACACAAGAAACATATGAATACAAAAGATACCAAAAAAGGTGCCACAAAAGGCCATAATTAATCAGATTCGTCCATACTACTATTTTCACTGTCGTCACTGCTATCATCACCTACATTAATAATTATATGTTCGTTTTCTATAATATTATCTATTTTCACATCTCTTTCATAATCTGTAAATAGTAGCCGTAAACATGTCTTCGGATAGCATCGGCATCAAAGCTATCGATGCCTACGACTGGTTTTGCTCGTTTTCTCTTTTTTGGTGTGTGAAGTTTATTTTCTTCTGTGCCAGTCTCGCCATATTTTTTTTTAGTTATCCGTCTAACAGTTCGTTGTCCAATATTAAGCGCATCAGCTACGCGTTCAACCACTGACGTTATAGGTAAAATTGGCCCTCCATTTTGAGCTTCACGATCGAAATAGTTACGAAGGCGTATTACGAACTCACGTGTCTGACTATTTAGAACAGTTCTCTGCGTACGTTCGGTCATATCGACGAAATCCACAACAAAGGGCTTGAACAGAGTCCAAATTAACGAGCAAGGGTCAACAGTAATGCAGTATCAATATTTGAAATCCAAAGCCAGGTCAAAACTATATCACAATCGCATTGCACTGACAGTTTATACTTTTCGAAGCAACGTCAATTCGAAACTGCTTTGTTTTGCATTGAGCATTGACGCGAGTTTGCCGGAGGTAGTAGTTGTGCTAGCCAGCGATCCTATGTGACGATCGTATTAGATTCCATTTTTAAAAATTTTCAATTTAGAAAACCAAATGCCGAGTTGTGGTATATATCATATAAAAATAAAAATTTTACCTTTTGTATGAAACAGCTGATATTTTTTTGCGATTTCAGAGGTTTGTCCACATAGTGAAAATTGTTCATATTCACAAGTACATTCACCCCTTAAATGGTGCAAACTGATTTTTCTACACTTGTATACATTTTAGAAATCAATTTAATAAATAAAGTTTGAGTCCTAAACCTAAAACTACATTCGATAAAATTTATGAATCTCTGCACATCACTATCGTCAATAAAGTAATACAATTATTTCCTTCAAAGTCGTTATCAATTAATACGGAACTTCATGAGCGGACAAACGTCAAACCGGCCATCATAGCGTGCCGCTAGTTTAGTGCTACTGTTTCCCTACTACTGATTAAAACCAACGTTATTATGGAGCGGCGACGTCATTTAAGCAGGGAAGAAATGCTCAGAGCCGTGGGAATGATAGAAGCTGGTTCCCGGCAACGTACTGTGGCTTTAGCTCTGAATACAAGTCAGAGTGTTATCAGTCGACTTTGGACACGTTACCGAAGCACTGGTACCGTGGCTGAGCGCCATGGAGGACGGTATCGCTGCACCACACGGAGACAAGACCGATACATTCAAATCTTAACTCGAAGAGCTCCAACAATAACCGCCATGATATTAGCCGTGAGGCTTCATCACTCTTCAGGGAACTTAATTAGCGACCAAACAGTCAGAAACCGCTTGCATGAAGTGAACCTTCATTCCCGAAGACCGCTACGGGTACCACCTATAGCAATGCACAATCGTAGGATTCGATATCAATGGGCTCTTGAACACAGAAATTGGGCAGAAGAACAATGGCGTTTCGTGTGCTTTTCTGATGAGTCTCGTTTTGGTATGAGACCGGATACAAGACGTATACGACACTGGAGAACCCCTGGACGCCAACAGCGATTAAAATCCTGCCAGGAAGTCCATCCTTATAGTGGTGGAACCATCATGGTATGGGCGGGTATTTGGATCGGCGGAAGAACTGAGTTGATTTGGATCAGAGGCAACCTCAACGCTCAAATTTATGCTGAGACGATTGTATCAGACGTCATCGTTCCTCTACAAGTGCAAATCGGTCCCTTATTTCAGTTAATGCATGATAATGCACGACCGCACACCGCAAGAGTTGTAAGACAGACTCTCGCCGCAGCTAACATCAATGTCCTGCCCTGGCCTGCTCAGTCGCCAGACTTGAACCCGATTGAGCATGCATGGGATATGCTACAGAGAAGAGCTCTGCCGAATATGGAGGGTATCCAGTGGCAAGAAGACCTTTTTTTGTTGTTGCAACGAACATGGGCGGCCATTCCACAGCGTGATTTGGATGAACTCATTTTGAGTATGCTAAACCGATGTTCTAGTGTTGTTAGTGTTCGCGGTAGAAACACGGATTATTAATTGTTTAAGTTACCCAATAAAATTTTAAAGAAAACTGTTATTTCAGTCTTTTTTTCGAACTTTAATGTTAGTGGTTCAAATGTCAAAAATCCCTTTATTAGGAAAATGGGAAATTTCTTTATTAATGCAAAGGTGACTTGGTTTATCGTTACTGTGACAAACGAAAACACTTTATTTGATGAATTCTTAAAGAAAATTTTAATTAATATCAATCAGGAGAAAAGTTATTGCAAAAATATATGTTGATCCCTAGACACTTTTGATGTGTGTATATTAAATGTACAGAAATCTTCCAGTTACAGTTTTATTATATGTATAGATACCTAATTGGGGTTCTCAATTAGCCAAGGTGCTCAATTAGCGATCCCCTAACGAAGCGTTTGAAGACCTTTCAGTAGGTGGATAGATTATTTCAAGTGAGTCGCAGTGAGCCGCTGGAGACACAAAAGGCATAAGATCAGCTCTGTGGCAATTAATTTTATTTCCAGAAATGGTCGCCTATCTTGAGATAACAACAACGTTTCTATAGCCAAAAGTTTAAATTAACAAAGGAACAAAAAAAAACAAACAGTTATTAGATCGTAAGAAAAAGTAGTAAGTAGGTGTAAAGCCCGTAAAAGTTATAATGAAAGCACTTGAATTAGTAATCTCGCTGCTATTAGCAATCACAATATTTATATAATAGGTATTCAACTAATTACCAATGATGCTGATTAGGAACTTCAGCACCTGTCAGGATTTATGATTTTATGATACTTATCTCTTGTTGAGTACTAGCTATAGTGTAGACTGTAGGTTTAGTGTACCTTCAAAGGTATGTTGATACATTAGCTACTTTTGGGCAGTTAGGTATGCAACTATTTGATTACTTAACTGATAATTCTTTCGCCAAACATTTAAATTCTCACATTTCATTACCATTGTAGATTGTAGTATAATTTATAAGGAAGTTACAAAAATCATTACGGTCATCAAAATAATAAGTTTTTTATACGCTTTTTATTAGCTTCACTTGTATGTTTGTAACAATGTTTGTAACAATGTTTGTAACAATGTTTGTAACAATGTTTGTAACAATGTTTGTAACCGACTTCTTTGGGCGCGATTTTGACCCACTTTAAACGGCCAGATTTCGTTCAAACTTTGTAGATTTATCGAGGACCGATGACAATACACTAATTTGATAAAAAAACAAAAAAAAACTTGTATGTTTGTAACCGACTTCTTTGGGCGCGATTTCACTTGTATGTTTGTAACTTGTAACCGACTTCTTTGGGCGCGATTTTGGCCCACTTTAAACGGCCAGATTTCGTTCAAACTTTGTAGATTTATCGAGGACCGATGACAATACACTAATTTGATAAAAAAACAAAAAAAACTTGTATGTTTGTAACCGACTTCTTTGGGCGCGATTTCACTTGTATGTTTGTAACTTGTAACCGACTTCTTTGGGCGCGATTTTGACCCACTTTAAACGGCCAGATTTCGTTCAAACTTTGTAGATTTATCGAGGACCGATGACAATACACTAATTTGAAAAAAAAAACAAAAGTCATTCAAAATTAGATGTACATAATATTTATAGATATAGATATATCACCATCCATGTTAATTTTACATGGATATATATAGATATATTAAAATTAAAAAAACAAGCTATTAAATATAAACCAAACGAAAAAGTAGAAAATAAATAATAGTTTAAAAAAACTAAAAACACGCTTTTTATAGAAAACCAAACTAAAAAATAGAAAATAAATTTTAAAAATTTAAATTAAGAATAGGGTCCAAAAATTTCAATAAATATAAATTAATAATAGTGTCAATAAAAAAATGTATTTTATTTTAAAAAAAAGCGTGGGGTGCTTTTTAAGATATTATCAAAATGATAATCACTCTACTCATATCTGTCAATAAAATATAATTTATAACTATTGACACCATGCACCCCACGCTTTTTTTAAAATAAAATACATTTTTTTTATTTACACTATTATTAATTTATATTTATTGAAATTTTTGGACCCTATTCTTAATTTAAATTTTTTAAAATTTATTTTCTATTTTTTAGTTTGGTTTTCTATAAAAAGCGTGTTTTTAGTTTTTTTAAACTATTATTTTAAAAGAATATCAGCCAAGTTGAAATTGACTTAGATTGAGGGTGTTGTGTCACCCAATCACTAGAAATCCATTGAAGCGAAGACGAGCGTAACGGAGCGAAGACGAGCGTCACGGAGCGGACAAGAGTGGAACGGAGCGATGACATGATCTTCATTCAGTCAGACAATCAAATCATCGAGAGATTATTACGTCATATATCAAAGACAGGTTTACTATTATTATTATTACCTACCTACCTACTTTGCCTCTCCTGCTGCAGTAGAAACGTCTATAAAGGTCTAAATCTAATTTTTTAAGACCCAAAGGGTCATTTTTGTAGTATGGACGACGTCACTAACTTTCAGCTTATTTCTACTTCCTTATAGGGAAGCTAAAGGCGTGGAGAAAAACGTCCAGCTCATTTTCCGCAAGACCGGTCCGGTTTAAGCCCTTTTAGATCTTACGTAAGATTTACCTTATGTAAGATTTGATAAGCATGTCTCAAACTATTGCCGTCAAACGAAACGTGCTATCCTCTCGTCGATAACACGTATCTATCTTCAATGAGACTTTCCAAGCAATGTCAGATTGTGACATCATGTGAAGATGAAATAAGTACATAATCTTAAGATGGATTATGGAGATAGGTGGGTAGATATAAAAATATCTAAATATTTGGCCTTGAAACATCTGAGTAATTAGGGCAAGGTAGCGGGATAATGCCATGCACTTTTATCCTAGCGCTCCAATAGTCAACCTTCTGCGCACCTGCCACCTTATACTTAAATTAAACTTAGAGCCTTCAAACATGGATATTAGGAAAACAGCCACAGTTCTGTGGGGTATCTACTTGTGATTTGGCTAAGTTAGTTGAGGACTCAGATCAGGTTCAGGACGCTTTTAGAACCCTAGTAGCTTAGTTTTAAGTTTTTCAATAATAATATAACCATATCTCGCTTGTACCTACTCGTATATAATATTATAATGTTACAGGTGTTGTAAAAATATATTAGGTCACAACTCACAAGTCAACCAAAATGTAATACTATGTTACCAATTTTTTTATCTTCAATTATTATTAGGTCACAACTCACAAGTCAACCAAAATGTAATACTATGTTACCAATTTTTTTATCTTAAATTATTAAATTCCAAAGTAGAGCCTTTTTTAACCACCGACGCAAAAAAAGGGGTGTTATAAGTTTGACGTCAATGTCTATCTGTCTGTGTGTGTGTGTGTGTGTGTGTGTGTGTGTGTGTGTGTGTGCGCGAGTGTGTGTGTGTGTGTCTGTGGCATCGTAGCTCTCAAACGGATGGACCAATTTCGATGCGATTTTTTTTCATTTGAAAGCCAGTTTCCTTGCGTTGGTTCTTAGCTATGTTTGGTTACTATATGTCCAGCAGTGTAAGAGTATCAGCTCTTTTCCAAAATGATGTGGCATTTTTTGGCGTATGATTACTCGATTAAGTGCTTCACGCGTGCCAGTATAATCGTTAAATGACAATTAATTGATAACTTCGACAGCCATAGATTCTCATGACGGGGGTGTTTTAAATTTTCAATTTACACTTGTTTAGTTAATAGGTATATAGGTACCTACTTTTAATAAAACTGTAACTGGACGAATTCTGTACATTAAATATATTATTTTGATTTTAGGAGGACGCTTTATTATCGATACATACTGACTGAGCCCAGAAAAATTTTTTGAACTTTTTTATCTGTCTGTCTGTTTGTGCGCGCATCACGCGGAAAGGGAAACTACTGAACCGCTTTGAACGTTGGTATAATGGTAGCTGCGGGTCAACATATAGGATAGTTTTTATCCTGATAAACAATAAGGTTCCTCCGGGATAGGGATGAAAGTTTTTATCGATTTTACTTCCTCACTCTGTCAAAGAACCGATTTCAATAATTCTTTTTTTATTGTGTATTACTAATAGTAATACAAATAGTAATTTACTTTCATGCATGTTTTGTCTTATTTTCATGAAGATCTGATAAATATTATCGGAGACATTCATTACATATCGGACATAACTCTTCACGGATAGCAGCAAGTCACTCGCATAATCCTATCCCATAGATATTAATAAAGGAGGTTGGCGAATTTTGACCCAGCATTTTTAAAAACTATTCAGATTCAGAAAACATTTAATTTTAATTAATATTTTCAGAGTATTTTTTTGTGTGTATGTTACCCCATATTTTTAGAAATTGGGGATCAAAAATATAATTATTCACAAGTACACATTATAAATAACCTTTACATGGAAATACAAGTGAATATCTTTTTTCTCCCAACTTTATTTGATAGACATTGATTCATTAGGGTTCCATACCAAAATGGTAAAAATGGAACCCTTATGGTGAGACTTTCTCCGTCCGTCTGTCACAGTCAATTATTTCAGTAACTATTAAAGCTATCGACATGAAATTTGGCATAGTTGTGTATAATAGTGGCCCAAAATCATTGGAATAAAGAAAAACCGAAAATTATTTTTAGTTTTAATAAAAAAAGGGGGAAAATCGGGGGGTTGAAATTTCAAAGTAAAATAACTATATCGAGTGGGGTATCATATGAAAGGCCTTTACTTGTGCATTCTAAAACAGTTTTTTATTTATTTCTATATATAATAGTTTTTGATTAATCGGCCAAAATGTCGAAAAAAATACCGTTCCCCCCCTTATCTCCGAAGTTTACCAATCGAAAAATCTGAAATAATTATGGTCAATAGAGGTTTATGTATATTTTACAGGAAAAATAAAAGCAACGCGAAAATTATTTTAGTTTGATTAAAAAAGGGGGAAAATCGGGGGTTTGAAATTTCAAAGTAAGATAACTATACCGAGTGGGGTATCATATGAAAGGCCTTAACTTGTGCATTCTAAAACAGTTTTGTATTTATTTCTATATATAATAGTTTTTGAGTAATCGGCCAAAATGTCGAAAAAATACCGCCCCCCCCCCCGGGGCCCTTATCTCCGAAGTTTACCAATCGAAAAATCTGAAATAATTATTGTCAGTAGAGGTTTATGTATATTTTACAGGAAAAATAAAATGAACGCGAAAATTATTTTAGTTTAATTAAAAAAGGGGGAAAATCAGTGGTTTGAAATTTCAAAGTAAGATAATTATACCGAGTGGGGTATAATATGAAAGGCCTTTACTTGTGCATTCTAAAACAGTTTTTTATTTATTTCTAGATATAATAGTTTCTGATTCATCGGCCAAAATGTCGAAAAAAATACCGTCCCCCCCCCCCCTATTTCCGAAGTTTACCAATCGAAAAATCTTAAATAATTATGGTCAATAGAGGTTTATGTATATTTTGCAGGAAAAATAAAACCAACGCTCTAACTAGCATAGTTTTTTTTATATTAACAATAAATCTCTACAAACAAAGTTAACGATAAATAAGCAAATTAATATAATATTATCGTTTTACTTTTACTTTTGGAGTATGGAACCCTCGGTGCGCGAGTCCGACTCGCACTTGGCCGGCTTTTTTTTTGTTAGTCTGGTTTACTAGAACAAGTATGAGAAGTTTGATTCGTGAACGTGGGCGTTCAGTGTTCAGTTCAGTTCGTCTGGGTCAGAAACTCTATGGAATTCGCCAATCTCCTTTTATTTTATAGACTAAAATATCATTAGATAATCTCCAGGCCCCAGATGTTTGTTTTGTAGCCTACCCGTGTGAAGCCAGGCGGCTCAACTATAGTCTTAAATATTTAAAGACGGTTTGTTCAAAGAATTTGACTTTGGAATTATGGCGACGATATACCTAATGCTTGTCAGGGTCTAGACCAAAGTATGTGTACCTATATCTCACTAGCGTGTAAGTAATTAGTTATTATCATGTCTAGTCACATGTTACATAAGTAACTAAGTAGGTACTTAAGGCAGGTATAAGGTACCTATCCACAGGAGCTATAGGCCAGTTTCTGTTTATGTTTGATCAGGGTATATTAAGATGACTCTCACGCTATTGATTAAATTCTAATGTAAAAAATTATTTTTAAAAAACCGACTTCAAACTCCCGCGCCACTACAAAGTAGGTATATAATTTATTGTTGTACCAATTTCGATTAAATTTATATGGGACCATCTGGAAAGTATACCCTTTAAAACAAAAAAGAATTTTCCAAATCGGTTCAGGCGTCTTTGAATAATCGGTGAACATACATTTTAAAGATTCCGACGAATTGAGAACCTCCTCCTTTTTTGAAGTCGGTTAAAAACGCATTGATATAGCAATTCTTGCTCCCCTTCTTGGCCATTCAGCCAATCACGGGTGATTGTGATCGTCACACGGTAGCAATTACTCTTAGACAATCATCATCAACATACGTGCTTCATCATCAGACCCTGTTCACTGTCTATACCTAAGCCTCATCAGGAACATAGAGCCCAAATACGATACGACTGCTGTAAGTGGTTGAGGAGGCAAGTAGTCCGCAAACTAATCTGGTTGCAGCATCAGTCAAGGTTACCATATTATATTGCAGTGTTATAGAGTATGAACCTATACTTAGTATGCCAATTTTATAAAAGAATAATAATGGTGGTGTCGTGTGATGCGGGTTGTTACGTTCCCTCAAATATGGTTGAGCGAAGCAATGGCTGGGTCATGCGCCATGCTCGTGAACGGGTTCCACCGGCGGGAATGGGGCTACTTTATGTGTGCCCATCTTAAGATAGAAGTTTGTCGGTATGCATTTTTGGAACTTCCCTCATTGTGGAAACACTGCATACATATCATAGTATTTATTGTATTGTAAACTTGTTTTGAAAAGTCCAACCGCCGAGTTTCTGGTAATTGGTAGTAGCCATGTAGTAGCAAATGAAGCTTACAGTAGGAGTCAATGTAAAATTATTAAATGCGTTAACTTCATAGGGACAAAAATGCACTATCTAGGTAGATACCTATACTACATATAGGAGCCAATACCTAACAGGTACCATTGCAAAGAAATTGATCGCATAGCACCTCTAAAGTTTTATAACCATAATTATTATGCAAAGATAAGTATAAGATGCGCTTATTTACTTATCTTCCAAGATAAAACATTTTTAACTCAAAACTCGGAAAAAATTCCAATGAAACTTGATCAAATACACCTGCTTAAAGTGTAAGTAACTTTTTGTAGAAATCATTAACTACGACAGAATACTGATAGCATACCTACGAAGCGGGAGCATAACTTAGTTCAAACATCGGTGCGTGCAATTAAATTAAAATAGTAGTTACTCACGTGTCAAATGAAAACGAACTTTATTGCTATGTGGTTAAGTAGGAAAATTGTAATGAAAAACGCACCAATCCTTGTATTCAGCTTGGAATTTACACAGCACGTTGCGCGCGACTCACGCGCGAGAAGAAACTGAATTGCATGGGTCTGTGATGTTGGTGCCGCCGACATGTGACCCTGCTCGCTTCGCGATCAACGAAAATTATGCTCATTGACTACATTATGACCCACACAGACTACAGAATTATAAACGACCGATATTCTTGTCAGTAGGTAATGCACTTTTGACGTGATAACGTCTTATAAATCGATGAACACCGGCAAAACTGCACGCACGAAAAAGTGTCACGTTCCGCCTGAGCCTGAGCGTGGAAGCGAGAGCGCGGAACAAGCGATAAAGAGGCACGATCGGCCCAAGCGTTGGCTTATGCGAATTGCGATGTTTCTGTATGACGTTATCACGTAAAACTGTCGTCCGTAAACCGACTTTACAAACAACGAATTTTTAAGTCAGTTTTTGACGACCTCCCTGGCGCAGTGGTGAGCGCTGATCTTAAAGTGAGATCTCGTGTTCGATTCCCGGCGGGGACAATTTTCGATATTTATAATTTCTGAAATGTGCCTGTGTCAATTCTGTAAAAGCTGCATCAATCATTGCAACAGTCTCAATTGTGGTGTACGATACTCTCCATAACGCTCCATGTTAAAATCGCTTGTACTGAATTTGTGACTAAATCAATACAATCAAGGATTATTTTACTTTGGCGCTAATGTCATCGAACGCGAATACGATCAATGGAAAACTTTTAGACAATTGGTACCCAGAGGCGATTGTTATCGTTACACTCTAGCAATCATTTTTAGAGAATCGTACCACTGGTGTGTTCTGCGATTCTCTAAAAATGATAATGTAGTTAAAAGGATAATAATTATAGTTAAAAGTTTAAAGGTCACGATTGAATTTCAATCCATTGAAGTCTACGGTTTCAAGTTTCAACTCGATCCGAAACATCAGCTCGATCAAAAGTCTGCAGTTTGCGAGGGACCTAATTAAGTAGATTGCTGGCAGTTGAAAACGGAAAACAATAATTTGAATTCAACTAAGTATTGTGACTGAAGTTAATCCAAATCAAATCACCTAAACACTGAACAAAAATGAAATAAATTGAAAAATACATACATGATGATGATGGATGAACCTTTCAATTTTGTCAGAAGAGGAAAAATGTAGATCGTGAGTAAGTAGTTATCGTATCAGCTGATGATAAGGAAGCTGTGAGGCATCTCGTGATCTCGCGCGGTTGGCAGCACTGTAGCGACTCCTGCGCAGCCTCCGTGCCCTTGACGGACGATTGTGTAAACAATGCTAGTTCAATACACTCACGGTGCATTCCTTGATAGTTAAACAAAAAAAAAAGTGTGACGTTGATTATCATTTGATTAGTATTTTTAGGATACCTATAAAGTTAATACTAGGTAGATAGAGATAGGTAGGTATAGGCTGCCACCTCTTCGGTGATCTCTTAAAAATAATCTTCATCATCATCATTATAGCAACCCATCAACGGCTCACTAACTGAGCGCAGGGTTATGCTCGTGAACGGGTGCCACCGGCGGGAATGGGGCTACTTTATGTCTGCCCATCTTAAGATAGAAGTTAGTCTGTATGCATTTTTGGAACTTTCCTCATTGTGGAAACACTGCATTTATAGCATAGTATTTACTGTATTGTAAATCTGTTTTGAAAAGAGCAACCGCCGAGTTTCTTGCTGGTTCTTCTCGGCAGGAAAGGCATTCCGAACCAGTGGTAGATTCATTGACTATTCAAAAGCACTTGTAAAAGTTTATTTGAATAAAAAATATTTCTATTCTATTCTATTCTATTCTATTCTATAGGCCATAGTCCACGGTCCACCACGCTGGCCCAATGCGAATTGGCGGACTTCACACACCTTCAAGAACATTATGAACAGAACTCTCAGATGTGCAGGTTTCCTCACGATGTTTTCCTTCACCGTTGAAGCTAGTGATATTTAATTGCTTAAACGCACTTGATCGAACCTGCGACCCTCCGAATAGGAAACCACACTCCTTACCACTAGGCTATTACTGTTTCAAAAATAATCTTACTATCTTAACAATATTATAAAGGCGAAAGTTTGTGAGGATGTATGGATGGATGTTTGTTACTCTTTCACGCAAACAAATGAACTGGTTTGGCTGAAAGGAGGTTGGCGAATTTTGACCCAGCATTTTTAAAAACAGTTCAGATTCAGAAAACAGTTAATTAATTAATATTTTTCAGAGTATTTTTCTGTGTAAACCCCATATTTTTAGAAGATGGGGATCAAAAATATAATTATTACACTAGCGGCACGCTATGATGGCCGGTTTGACGTTTGTCCGCTCATGAAGTTCCGTATTAATTGATAACGACTTTGAAGGAAATAATTGTATTACTTTATTGACGATAGTGATGTGCAGAGATTCATAAATTTTATCGAATGTAGTTTTAGGTTTAGGACTCAAAATTTATTTATTAAATTGATTTCTAAAATGTATACAAGTGTAGAAAAATCAGTTTGCACCATTTAAGGGGTGAATGTACTTGTGAATATGAACAATTTTCACTATGTGGACAAACCTCTGAAATCGCAAAAAAATATCAGCTGTTTCATACAAAAGGTAAAATTTTTATTTTTATATAATATATACCACAACTCGGCATTTGGTTTTCTAAATTGAAAATTTTTAAAAATGGAATCTAATACGATCGTCACATAGGATCGCTGGCTAGCACAACTACTACCTCCAGCAAACTCGCGTCAATGCTCAATGCAAAACAAAGCAGTTTCGAATTGACGTTGCTTCGAAAAGTATAAACTGTCAGTGCAATGCGATTGTGATATAGTTTTGACCTGGCTTTGGATTTCAAATATTGATACTGCATTACTGTTGGCCCTTGCTCGTTAATTTGGACTCTGTTCAAGCCCTTTGTTGTGGATTTCGTCGATATGACCGAACGTACGCAGAGAACTGTTCTAAATAGTCAGACACGTGAGTTCGTAATACGCCTTCGTAACTATTTATCATTCAAATATTCAGTTCGTTCAAATAAATTAAATAAACATATACATTTTTGTTTTATTAAACCTATTTAATCAGGTACAAAAACAAAACTTAATTGTTTTTTGTTCGAGAATAAATTGACATTCCACATCACTATTGTAATGTGTCAAACCGGCCATCATAGCGTGCCGCTAGTTTAACCGTTAACCGTTACATGGAAATACAAGTGAATATCTTTTTTCTCCCAACTTTATTTGATAGACTTTGATTAATTTTGTGTTAGTCTGGTTTACTAGAACAAGTATGAGAAGTTTGATTCGTGAACGTGGGCGTTCAGTATTCAGTTCAGTTCGTCTGGGTCAGAAACTCTATGGAATTCGCCAATCTCCTTTGGAATAGAGATAGCTCATACCCAGGATTAACACAAAGGCTACATTTTATCCCGGAAAATTAAGGGGAAATTAAAAACCTTAATCCAAGCGGACGAAGTCGCGGGCCTCATCTAGTAAAGAATAAGTAGATTGTAGTTGGCATCGTCACTTACCAAAAAATGTGTCGTGAAGCTAACTACTCGCAGGTATCGATCAAACCCTTGGCACGTACCTAATTTAATTAACATTTCGTGAATTTTTATATCAGCGTTTTTCGTGATTTTAAAAGTGATCGCATACCTGTCCGCGCCGTAAGAACTGACCGCGCAGTTCCGTATTTTAAAATTCTTTAAAAGAAATCGTACGAAACCCTCCTCATCAAACCGCGACAATCAGACCTGCTTTTTTCTGGAGATAGGTACATAGGCTATGTACCTATCTCCGGAAAAAAGCAGAAAGGACCAGACGATGCGCCCGCAATTTGCGAGTTGTACCTAGTCCATGTTTTAGCGAGGTGCAGTCTATTATTTCGTCGCGATTGATTCCTTCGGCGCGGATAGGTTTGCGAGGTCTTCAGAAACTTGGTTTCGTTCAGCGCAGTCGATTTTTTTGCCGTGAACAGTTGTGCGATCGACGATCATCTTCAGGCCAAAAATGAGTACTTACTTACGGTTCCCTAGCCTTAAAGGTACTTTTGTGCACTTTAATCTTATTTTAATTAACTCATGTTTGCTGATTTCAATGAACTAGTTTTTCTCGAGAACTTCTTAATTGTGTCATGGCCTGTCGCGTGCAATTAAAATATTATCTAGGTACTTACAGGTAAAAAAATAATGGCGCTAATTCAGTTGTACACGATTTTTACTAAACTAAATTAAATTGACTGGGTTTTAAAAGCAAAGCAGCATTTATTCTGTGCAGATAGGTACGGCGATTTTAGGTAGGTATATCTTATCCTTACGAATAATATTCGTTTATACTTAATTAAACGCGAAAGTTTGTTTGCCCTGCAATCATGCAGTACCTAACGAAGCAACTCAAAAGAATTAGCATCACTATCTTCTATAAAAAAAAAGTTTGTTAACTTCTAGAGTTAATCTGCTGAACAGTTCTTTAGTACAGCACAGATATTCAAGATTACAGAAAGACGTGATACATAAATTAAGGAAGGGAAATTACAAATTAATAAAAAGATAAATACTTATGAAATTGCATAATATTTATTTGTTATTTTTACAACCTGGCTAGATAAGCACCTAAACCACTATATTAGAAAAATATTTAAATGTAAGTATAACTGTAAGCGACAAAAATTGCAAATCTTTTAAGTACATAGGTACCCAGGTTGATTGAAAATTAAGTAAAGGTACAGTGCCACAAGTATAAGTTGGCGGTGGCGTTTTGAGGAACTAATTCAGTCATCCAATTTTTATACATTTTGTCAACGATGTTATATTTCCTGCTGTAATAGTTCCATGCATTTTGTGAACTGAACATTTAGACTACGATAACGCAAATAATCTATCTATATAAATAAAAATGAATGTTGGTAAGCGCATAACTCAAGAATGGATGGACCAATTCGGTTAATTTATTTTTTTGTATGTTCCTTATGGTCCACGGAAGGTTTTAAAAAAAGGTTTTTTCGCTAAAAAGCTTTCTAAAAAATTCAGATCTATAATTTAAAACTCATTTACGCTCTTAAAAAACATTTTACAATTATGTACAAATTATAATATGTAATATGTACTCCGTGGACCGACAACATCAGAAGAGTCGCAGTAGGGAGCATCTGGATAAAGGTGGCGCAAGACAGAGACATGTGGAAGTCTATGCAAGAAACCTTTGTCCAGCATTTAACGACTATGGGTTGAAAAAGAGAGAGAGAGGGAATTTATGTACAAATAAAGTCGCATAGTCAATAAGGTAGAATAAAATAATGCTTGCCACACTTTTTAATCCGTGAAAATGGAACATTATAATCAAACGACGCGACGTACAAACAAATTCGAAACTTATGAATACCCATTACCCGCCATGCAGACTATGATCGCATCGATCGCACAAAAAAGTCTGTTATTGTGCAGCCCATATAGAAACTAAATACATATTAAGTAACTAAAAATACATTTCACACCTATCCCAAGGCAAAATAAAAAAACCGGCCAAGTGCATGTCGGGCCACGCGCAGTGTAGGGTTCAGTAGTTGAAAGTCTCAAATATTATTGCTGACCTAGGATAGTGCTTTTGTTTTATTTATGAATATTGAATAAATTTTGAGTTCCATGGTTTAAATACTATAATATTCTACAAAATATGCAACTTACAATACGTGTAATACCTAACTTAGAAAAAACAGATATAACTCCTTAACTAATGAACCCTACTTAGCCGTGATAGTTTTCCTTTAAAATTCATTATATAGACTACTGCTGTGAATTTTTTCTTGTATCCTATATACAACCATTTAGCTGGCAGAGGGGGGGGACACTTGACTCTAGCACTTTAAAATATCATATTTCACAAACAGATCCCTGAATTGAAAAATGATGTTCCCACACCCACAATATTTTTGAAAGACCTATTTAACGACACCCCACACTATGGGATAGACGAGAAAAAAAAATTCATCCCCACTTTACATGTAGGGGAGGTACCCTAAAAAAATTTATTTTTCACAATTTTATTTCACGACTTTGTAGGCGTGATTTATATTTATACCCTTGTCAAATTACAGATTTCTAGTACCAATAGTCTCTGAGATAAACCGCGGACAGACAGACAGACAGACAGACAGACAGACGGACGGACATGGCGAAACTATAAGGGTTCCTTGTTTACTACGGAACCCTAAAAAGGTAAAATTCTGTTAGGATACATATTTTTTGACTACCACAAACAAACATACTAATTACTATACTAATAATTAATAATAATTATAAATTAATATAACATTTTAACCTAAGAGGTATTTATGCAAGTTATGGCACTGGCAGCATGATGCTCTATTAAGAGTAAAAAAATTATTTAACCTTTGGACGAGCTTTGCGGTAGCATTTGGTCACAAATATTGTGTAGGTGCTGCAATTTCATTTTATTTGCCTGCAACCAAAAACAAATATTTTAAGTTATAATGTTTTTTAGTTAATACTTAATATTAGTGCAGTAAATGTTACCTACTTTTAATAAACCATTTGACTTTGACTTTATTCATCGCAAAACCAAACCGATGTACCTACTTAATATTATTTTTATTCTAATACTAGCTACGCCCCGCGGTTACACCCTCGTAAGTTTCGATTCCGTGGGAATATCGGGATAAAAAGTTAATACTACGATATGAATGTAACCAACTTTTGTATCTACCGGCAATCTAATGAAATTTTAGAACACAAAAGCTACTGTTGTGACTTAACTATGATAGTTAGATATAAATTCACTCGCGGACTTTTTTGTAGGTAATAATGAGTACCTTAATCATGTACTACATAATTTCTATGTATTCCCAAGTTTTCTCAGCGTACGCCAAATAATGAGTTTTATAGTTTTGCTACTTTGGGTTACATTATTGCAATTTTCTTAAGGATCTCTAATTTTTTTGGAAATAAATTATAGCCTGTTACTTTCGGATAATTATTCTCATGATGATGATTCCAGAGCCTATAATTCGGTATAAACAAACAAACAAACAAAAAATCTTTCCTCTTTATAATATTAGTATAGATAAAGTACTTACTTGCCAAACTGGGAACTTTCATGGACCACAGTAATGTGTGACTGCACTTTATTTTCACTTGTTCAGATCCGTCGAAGGCATTTGATGTGCTCACTAGTTTTCCAAACTTTAACTCTTCACTGTCTGAAACCAAGGAATAATGTTACCTTACACTGTGAGACAAGCTGCTTGCTTGAAAACTGCATAATTTATTTATTTATATATAAATTAGTATGGAAATTTCCAATCACACTAATTAAATTTAATAAAAATCGAGAGGAAAAAAAGAAACACAACATAACTTAAAAATAATTACGAAATTGAATAAAAGTCAAAATCATTCAACAAGCTCAAAAGTTCTCCATAATGCTCTCAAAGGTGTGTGAAGTCTGCCAAGTCGCACTGGGCCAGCATAGTGTACTATGGCATATAACCCTTCTCTTAGAGACCTGCGCTCAGTAGTGAATCGTTGATGGGTTGCTGATGATGATGATGATGAATTTTAATAATGTTCTCAAACATGTGACATCTGCCAATTCGCACTTGGCCAGTATAGTTGACTACACTACAATTGAGACACAGAAATTTATATTAGACCCAAAGCAAAAATCCTATGCTAAAAGGCGTACATACTACCAGGCAGCAGCTAGTATTGATAAAGTAATAGGATAGGTACCTAGATTCCACTTTAGCCCACTAGTAGTAACAGTACTGCAGGGCTCTCCCACTGGTACCAAAGAGCACCATGCTCTTTTATGCTTCCTACTTTCTTCAGGTATGTTGATAATATGATCACCCGGATGAAGAAGCCATGACAGAGTATCATCTGACATTATATAGATCCTAGTCTTTGGGTGAACGAGACGATTTCCTTTGACTAGATACAAGGTTTGTATGTTGCCTAGAATTTGGTCTATTCTGCCAGAGGTCTGTGCTATAGTTATGACGTCATCCATCTGTAGTACAATAAAATTACAATATAATATTTATGTGTAACTAGTACATTATGTAGTTACAGCTAAGTAGTACGGTAGTAGTAGTAGTAGAGTTGCAGGGAGTCGCTGGATTCAGGCCGCGTAAGACCGAAGCCTGTGGAAGTCCATGCAGGAGACTTTTGTTCAGCAGTGGACGTCTATCGGTTGACGAAGAAGATGTACAATATGTATAAAACATAGCTTATTTATATTTATGTATCCATCCCATATCATCCCATTTGTTAAGTATAACAAAAAAATTTAACTGTGCAGTGTTTTAAGCCACTGGAAACCAACGGCACTAGATCAAGTTCTGTGGCATTCCTTGTAAGCGACCATTATGTTCTTAAAAGTGCATTAAAGCCTCAAACCTTCTCATTCGAGAGGTGACCTGTGACCAGTAGTGAGTAGATGAATTAACTAATGAATTACCTTTGTTTGATGTTCTTCACAATAATTATTTAACTCAATCAATGCCTTTGTGAAATCTGTGTGATTTTGGTCTGGGGTGTGTATAGCCTAAAACAAACTTAATAAATTAATTCGAAGAAAAAAAAATTAAAATACTTGAAATTTTTACATCAATCATATACATAAATAATAATAATATATAAAAATTCTATTAGAAAAAACCGACTTCAAACACCACTGAAAAGGATAAAATAATTTCAGTTTGTACATGTATGTTGAAGTCGAAAAAAAAAACCAAAAAAAATCTTCAGCTTAAAATTTCAGGGCTTCTGAAAGAAATCTCATATCTTTAGATATAAAATGTGTTGTGCACATGCTTTATATGTTAGTTTTATTTCTTTATTTTCCGTATACTACTACTACTAAACTATTAGTACTAAATTATTAAATATTAATAAATAATAAAATACTGTGTTCATTATACTTGTCACACTGTCACCTTACAACCTTTCTTTTTATACTTGTGTAAAACATCTTTGGCGATTGAATCAAAGTCTCCTGTGATTAAGTCTGGTATTTTCATTGTCTTTTGTTCGTTTTCTGACAAACTGTTGATAAATCGATCCCAATGTACTGTCCCACCATCTACTGTTATTCTTAAAGAAGCTAAAATATAAAAATTAAAGTTATTGATGGCCCATCTTAGCTAACTATAAGTGATCTGCCTGTGTCCGATATCCAAATCCATATCTGCTGATATCTGAGGGGAAAAAAAGATCTGTATCTGTATCCATTGCTTTTTTGGCGGATCTTATACAAATCTTTTTACACTACTTAACTTTGTTGTAGAAGACATTTCTTTTAACTAGTGTACCAAACACAAATGTTATCTATGCTGCCCATCGTCACACTAAAGTATAAACAAAACAAAAAAACCAGCACAATGTAAGTTGAAACATGTCCTGTCAAGCAAAACATCAAGTGGCATCAACTATCTTACTAGAGTAAGAAAGTTAAGATCCATATCCACATCCGTATTCAGATCCATATCTGCGGATATACATTTTTAACGATCCGGCACATTACTACTACTACTATCCGGCTGCTAACTACGGCAAAGCCATAATGAAGGTTTATGATTTTCGCAGTCTATGTATGTATGTGACTATTTATGAAGGTTCCACTTTAGTGCTGAGAGCAACTGCTGAGTTTCTTGCCGGCTCTGCTCAGCAGAATCTACTTTCCGAACCGGTGGTAGAATCTTGACATGTCCTAAGATCCACAGGTTGGCCTACATGAAATAAATAATTTTGAATTTTGAATTTTTTGAATTGTACCTAAACTACTGAGCTGGTTTAGATGAATGAGGTGTCAATCAATTCTTTATTATGGTCAACAAAATCAATATGGTGGATATATATCCAATTTACCATAGTCAGTTATAATTTTAAATTTTTTTCTTGTATTATTTTCATCAGTGGTTGGTTGTTCTGTACACTTCATAGTGGTGGCTGCTGTATGAGTGAGACAGCGTGAGAGATGAGTCTCATGTTATATTTGAAACAAAACAACATGGCCTATTTCATTAGGCTTATATTAAAATCATTTCTAGTCACTAAAACTTAATACTTTCTGCACTAACAAATATTGTCAATGTCTCTTTAAAAAGATGACTGTACCTATCACGTCAAGTTAAATTCTAAACATATACTAACCATGATTCCAAACCCTTTTGATCACCTCTGGATTTTGACTTATTGTGCGATTTAGAACAACAACTGCATATTTGCTGCGTTGGTTCTCAAAAACTTCACTGATATTCCATTTCCAACACTTAACCACACTGCACGTATGGCCACAAGGGCTCTGCTGTACATAGAAGATATTTAGTAATTTGATCATCTACTACAACATTTTTAAGATTTAATTTTTTATGAATCTGACCATGGTTTTAGAGTTAGGTAAAATTTCATGTCTATTACGTATTTTAACATTAAATTGAAAGGTGCATATAACTAAACTACTAGGTTTAGGGCTAATGTGTATTTGAACCCAATTTAATGTTATTTTTGGTTGCTTTTATTTCCAGAATTACCTACCTTACTCAAAACACCATTCATTGCCATTTTTCCAAACTGTTCTGTAGTGGTTCTGTATTTACAAAATAAATAACCAATACTTCACCGACCCGAGAAAATAAGAACCTACTATTTTTATTATACAGTTTTACATAATTTTCGTTTTTAGTTGAGACTTGTGTGAGAAATGAGAAATAAGAATTTGTTTGAGAGAGGTTATGTTTAATATTGTTTTGACAGAGTTCTGACATATTGGTCACAACTCACACGTCACATTGGGAAACGTCAAACGGCGATCGGATTACCATGGAACTAGGAATTACGACTACGTGTATATCCAAGGGGCTTACTATGAGCTCCAAGTGTTGAAGTGCTTACTGTATGAAAAAGGCCAATCCACTTGCAGCGTGGAGTGCGATAGGGAGACATTATCTCACCGAAGCTCTTTACCGCTGCGTTGGAGGACGTCTTTAAGCTTCTGGATTGGAACGGGCTTGGCATCAACATAAACGGCGAGTACATCACTCACCTGCGATTTGCCGATGACATAGTAGTCATGGCAGAGACTCTGAGAGACCTCAATACAATGCTCAACGATATCAGCAGGGTTTCTCAACAGGTGGGCTTGAAAATGAACATGAGCAAGACGAAAATCATGTCCAATGCTCATGCACCGCTCCACCCAGTAATTGTTGAGAACTCTGCACTCGAAATTGTCGACGTATATTTACCTGGGTGGGACACACAGTCCAGCTAGGTAGGTCCAATTTCGAGAAAGAGATCAACCGCCGAATCCAACTCGGCTGGGCAGCGTTCGGGAAGCTCCGAGATGTCTTTTCGTCCAAAATTCCTCAGTGCCTGAAGACTAAAGTCTTCGAACAGTGCGTGTTGCCAGTGATGACTTACGGATCCGAGACATGGTCGCTAACTAAGGGCCTCATAAGTAGGCTCAGGACCGCTCAGCGGGCGATGGAGAGAGCTATGCTCGGAGTGTCCCTGCGGGATCGAATCAGAAATGAAGAGATCCGTAGGAGAACCAGAGTCACCGACATAGCTCAGCGAGTCGCGATACTGAAGTGGAAATGGGCGGGGCACATAGTTCGAAGAGCTGATGGTCGCTGGGGTCCCAAGGTGCTGGAGTGGCGACCCCGCACCGGGAAGCGCAGTGTTGGCAGACCCCCCACCAGGTAGACCGACGACATCAAGCGAGTCGCAGGGAGCCGCTGGATTCAGGCGGCGCAAGACCGAGGCCTGTGGAAGTCCATGCAAGAGACCTTTGTCCAGCAATGGACGTCTATCGGTTGATAAAGAAGAAGAAGAAAGAAGTAGATATCAATCATTCACAAACATTCAATGTCAAAACATCGTTTTGGACATGGAATTACGGATTACGACTACAATCACTCTTGACTCTTGTGGCCACTCTTGTTGTTCCTGGTCTGTGGTCAGTATAAAGAACAAAGCAGGGGGGGGGGGGGCAACATTGAGGCAGATGTAAATACCTACTAGGGCAAAATCTCAGAGTACAAAATCACTTTTTTAACCTAGTGTTCATCGTCTATGCCGCGTCATCGTCATTCAACTTTCAAAAAGTTTCAACAATGGCGTTTTTGTTATTGTTTCGTAACAATTAACAAATTGATTTCTTGCAATTCTATAAACTTTCGTGTCGAGTAGTTTACTTCACTGAGTAATATAATCAAGTTTATGTATTTTAAAATGCAGTGCTACTCTTGTTTCACGGAGACAGGACTTGTGTATTTTATTTGGCAAATGGCTTAGAAAGAAATAAGAGGAAATGTTTCACATGTTCGCCGGCTAAAAATAACATTGTTTCGATTTCCTAAACCTGCTTTTAGGAATCTTGAACTAAATGGTACATAATAGCTATGTTCTAAAAGTGCTACTTTACCTACTTAACTTAACTTAGATTTTCCGGGATAAAATGTAGCCTATGTCACTCTCAGGTCCTCAACTATACCTATGCTAAAAATAACGTCGATCCGTAGCTCTGTTAGGGCTTGATTAAAGGACAAACTAACAAACACACTCACATTTATAATATTATTATGATTATGATTAAATTATTATCCTTTAAGAGGCACAAGCATACCTTTTGATATTAAGAGTACTTGTGTCTATAGGTTTTTGATGAGTATATAATAGTATTGTGTTTGCGTTTATGTCAACCATGTCCCACACTTGCAGATCCCATTAAGAAAAACTATTTACTATTAGTACATCCTATAGTTAGTGTATACAAATTACCAAAAGGCTATTAGAAACACTAACTATCTTTTATTAGGGCGAGCGGAGCGAGACCTAATACTATCCCACAACCTGAGCATTTTGTGGTACACTTTACTGAAAAACTATCATGCCTATAGATTTGTGATTTAACATAGTAATTTAACTTTATATCCTGATGTGTTATCTGTCAAAAAAAAATATAATTTTAAAACCATTAACTTAGAAAATATTACCCGTTAGAAAAGCTTTGCGAGCCCTCACAAAGCTCAGCTTTTTGCTAGTATTATGGTATATAATAATTATTATAATAGGTACTAAAAATAATAAAATTATTTCTTTTCAGATGTGAACTATGCTCAGTACATTTTTTTCCTGAAACAGACTACTCTTCATCATCCCTGCAGGTGAAATTTTACAGTGAAGATAGAATGTTATGTTGTAAAATCGTTCGACAAAGGAAACTATTAATATATTTACATAAAAATAAATGGTCATTTATATTTGCTAGAACAAAAAACCCGTTGTTTTGTTTTAAACCTGAACTGAAACCTTACTGATATGGTATTTTGACTCTAAAGAGAACTTGTATTTTAAAAATACCAAAAGAGAGTCAAAATACCATAACTAGAAATTTAATTTGGATAAGTACCTAGCTTATTTCCACATTTGAATCTTCCGCCTTCAGAGTTGTCACTGGGTTGAATATAGATGGCGCTAGTAAGAACGGTCGCCTTTTTTTTTTAATATGAAGTTGTCATTCTTCTCCGCTAGGAGTAATAGTGTCGTTAGTGTTCTGTGCAAGGAACATACTACTCTCTACCGAGAGGTTCTGTGGTACAAAGATAGTGTATTATCTATGGTACAAAGTATTCTGTGTCTGTGGTGGTTGAATTGAAGGCTAATTAATATTTTGTATTTTATTGAATTTTGTTTAATTTTGCTTGAATACTATAATAATTCAGCAAGATGAATCGATTATTTGGAAGGGGCAAACCAAAGACGCCAGGACCCAGCATTTCGGATTGCATAAGCAATGTAAGTTATTCAATTAAGTATAACTCCAGTCTTGATAGAATGAATCACCAACTATTAAACAATAAATAAAAAATTATATACTATAATATGATTGATTACAGATTGATAGTCGAGCGGATAGTATAGAGCAGAAAGTTCAGAAATTGGAGGCAGAACTAAGAAAATATAAAGAACAAATGTCCAAAATGCGGGAGGGTCCTGCTAAAAACTCAGTGAAACAAAAGGCGATGAGGGTGTTAAAACAGAAAAAAATGTATGTATATTTAGAGCCTAGAATCTAGATGGAGGAACTGCAAGCTGATTGCAAAATTGCAGTTTGGGGGCAGTTAGATTGCATTTGACACAATTTCATGGAAACTGCAATAGTGTAGATCGAGTACAGTCAGCCTGCAGTATTAAAAAAAAATTCAAAATTATTTATTTCACGTAGGCCAACCTGTGGCTCTTATGACACGTCATGAATCTACCACCGGTTCGGAAAGCAGATTCTGCGGAGAAAAGCCGGCAAGAAACTCAGCAGTTGCTCTTTTCAAAATAATCATTTTACAATTATTATTATACAGCTATTACATTGCAACAAGTTTTTTATACTATCTTGTGGGATGTGTGTGTGTGATGCCATGCCGATTTAACCCATGCAACTTTGTTAGAATAGAATAGAATATAATATTTCCACAATGAGGTGAAGTTCCAAAAAAAGCGTAGGTACTGAATTCAATTCATTTTAAGATGGGCAGACAGAAAGTAACCCCATCAGTCCAATAGACTGAATAATCAATCTGCAATTGTGTCAACTTTTTAGGTTCCGTACCAAAATGGTAAAAATGGAACCCTGATGGTGAGACTTTCTCCATCTGTCCGTCCGTCTGTCACAGTTGATTATTTTAGTAACTATTAAAGCTATCAACATGAAATTATAGTTGTGTATAGAAAGGGGGAAAATCAGTGGTTTGAAATTTCAAAGTAAGATAACTATAACGAGTGGGGTATCATTTGAAAGGGCTTTACTTGTTTATTCTAAAACGGATTTTTATAAAACCAATGCTCTAACTAGCATAGTTTTTTTGATATTAACAATAAACCTCTACAAACAAAGTTAACGATTAATAAGCAAATTAATATAATATTAATATCATTTTACTTTTGACATGACAGTTTAATTTAACCTGTACCACTAATTAATTTGTACCTTGTATAGTAGGTATATCTCATGTTAAAATTGTAGGTATGAGCAACAACTTGACAATCTACGTGCTCAATCCTTCAATATGGAGCAGGCAAACTATGCAACTCAGACTATCAAAGACACTCACTCTACCATTGCTGCTATGAAGGATGGCGCTAATTCAATGAAAAAAGAGTTTAAGAAAATTAACATTGATGATATTGAGGTATATGCTCAAGTCTTACTTACAATGGAACTGATGCCAGTTTTCACCAACCAGACCTGAATCATCCCCTAAATAAGAGTCTACATAGGTACACCCTAAATAAAATCCCTTATCTGTTGTCATTTCCACCTTTAGATGTTCCCTAAAGGTTCATGAAATTTAAATAAATAGAAAGTGCCACCGAACACAGCTTAGGTAGCCTGTAAAGTTAGGGCATATTGGTGAAAACGGGCATGAGATTCCTATATTATTACTATGCTATAATTATTATTATATAGGCTTTGAGACTGCTATTGGTGAAAACGGGCATGAGATTCCTATAATTATTACTATGCTATAACTATTATTCTGTTCCGTTCAAAGCTAGGTCAAAAAATAAAGATATGGTCCTAGGAACAAAATTAAAGGAGAGAATGAACGACTTCATTGAGAATACAAAAGAACTCAATACCCAGGTTAAATACAATAAATTGCTAGAAGCTCTAACAACAACAACTGAAACACCTGGTAAGAGAGACAAACAATTACCATGGTTATCCGAAAAAACAAGGAACCTCTTAGAAGACAGAGCTAAATTATTAGCGAGTCTAATAAAACAAAAAATATAAGAAGGAGCATAACCCAAACTAGCAAAGAAATCAACCTAAGCATACGAAAGGACAGAGAGAAATATAGACTAGAAAGGCTAGAAAATTGTATCCAAAAAACAGGAGGAGCCAAAAAAGCTCTGAAACAGTTGGCAGAAAAACGAGACTGGATACCTAAAATGAAAGCCATAAGTGGAAAAAATTTGACACAGCGACCAGACATTAACACATTAGCGACAAATTTCTTTAAAAATTTGTATATGAGTCAGTGCAATATTCATCCAACAGACCTAGAAGGAGAGGACGCGGTACCAGAAATAATGCTCACCGAAGTGGAGAAAGCCATTAAATCACAGAAAAAGGATAAAGCCCCTGGTTCAGATAATATTACCAATAATGAGTATCTAATAGCAAACAAAGACATTATAGCACCTATCCTTACATATATATTTAACGACGTAATGGAGACAGAGCAGATCCCAGAGCAATGGACATCGTCAACAATAATCCTGCACAAGAAAGGGAGCAAGGACGACATAAACAATTACAGACCCATTAGTCTCATAACCAATATCTACTAGTGGTTCGCCCCGAACTGAGACCTCGCGGTAACGGTTTCCCATAATTACTTATTCATTCAATAGATACATGACGATCAAAATTGACATTATTATTATGCCCGTTTTCACCAACCATACCTAAATCATCCCCTTTGTAGAAGTCTCTTTACGTAGGTAGCCCCTAAATACAATCCTAACATCCCAATGTCATTTTCACCTTTTGTTGTCCCGTAGAGGTTCGTAATAACAAAGTTGAAATAACAAAGTTGACAGAAAGTGTCAACTAATTTAACATAGGTAGCCCGTAAAGGTTAGGGAACTGTTATAGTGAAATCCTCAAGGCAAGGCCTCAATCAAACTTAGGTATAGTTTTTTTAGAACATTCAAATTAGATTACTTGTACACAGCGTCAACTATCGACACGATCAGAAAACATGTAAAAACAAACTGCAACGTGAAGTTTTATTGATGTTTGCTAAATGACTAAATAATAATTTTAATTGAATAATAATATGTTACATGTAGCTGCATTTGCTATATGAGATGAGAGCGCCATCTATTGACATCATTGTGAAGTTCTGTTGTTGCTGCTCATTAAAAGTTAAATAATTTAGTTTCCTTATTACATTTATCTAATTTAAGTATTTGTTGTTCAAGTACATGATATTACGCTAAAATTATAAAACTTTCAAGCCCCAGCTTTCAATGGTTATTCCGTTGTGAGGTCAAATATAATCTCCACTTTGAAAGCCCCCCATTTCGTCAATTTTAGGAAAAAAATTAAAAAAAAAATACTTTTGTACTCTGTTCCAAATTATCTTTAAAATGAGGTACTGTAACCCTATGAAACGCAAAAATTTTTTTTTTCTTTGCATTCGCTTCTATGATAGCCCCCCTGAAATAAAGATTTTTATAACTTTTTAAGCCATTTTCGGCTGGAGGCCATCGGTTTACATATTATATCTAAAATTGAAGTAATTACGTTCAGTAATTCAGAAGTTATAAGGCTCTGACAGACGGACGGACGGACGGACAAGTGCAAATTCACTCAAGTAGACTCAAAGACCTTCGCTTCGCTCGGTCGACAAGGTCTTTGCAAAAGTTATTCTCAACCGAATAACTAAAGTGTTAGGTGAGAACCAACCGAGGGAGCAGGCAGGATTTAGAAGTGGCTACTCAACTTTAGATCACATCTATGTAGTCAAACAGGTCTTCGAAAAGAGCAAAGAATACAACACCACTTTTTATTGTTGCTTTGTAGACTACAGTAAGGCCTTCGACTCACTGGAACACGAAGCCATCTGGAAAGCACTTAAGAATCAAGGAGTGGAAAATAAGTACGTCAGAATATTGAGAAACATTTACACTAATAGTAAAGCAAAGATAAGGCTAGAAAAAGACGGTAAAGAAATTAAGTTAGGAAGAGGTGTCCGTCAGGGTGATCCTGTGTCACCTAAACTCTTCACGGCGGTTCTGGAAGAGATCTTTCGGCAACTAAACTGGGAACAAAATGGTATAACAATAAATGGAGAAAATCTGTCGCATTTGCGATTTGCAGACGACATTATAATCTTCTCTCAAACAAAGGAGGATCTCGAGGGAATGCTAAATGACCTGGATAGAGAAAGTCGGAAAGTAGGATTGAATATGAACACTCAGAAAACCAAAATCATGACAAATGGGACAGAAGAACCTATCTACATCATGGGCAACACAATTGAATATGTCGACGAATATGTATATCTGGGCCAAATTATTTCCATAAATGACCTAACATCGAAAGAAGTGGAGAGACGCATAGGAAACGCTTGGAAGAGATTCTGGAGTCTAAGGGAAATATTTAAAAATAAAGAAATAAGCATGGCCATAAAGAGAAAACTATTCAACACCTGCATTGTACCAGTGCTTACATATGGTTGCCAAACTTGGTCTCTGACTAAAGCTCAAAGAAAAAAGTTCGACACTTGCCAAAATGCTATGAATAGAAGCATGAGGGGCCGTTCATAAAATACGTCACGCTAAAATCAGCTTTTTTTGACCCCCTCCCCCCCTATTGTCACGCTGTGTCACACTTTCTGTGACCCCCCTAGAAATATTCCGTCACAAAAACTAAGACCCCCCCCCCCCCTCCTTAGAATGATGAATTTCAAATAAATTTTGAGAATGAAAAATATTTATTTAGTTATTATAATAAATAATATTTGATAGAGTTCACCTCTTATCGATGACATTGTTTTCTAATATATATCTTAACTAGGCAATAAAGAGTATAAAGTAATTAACGTAATAAAGAGTATTAAACTGAGAAATATGAAAAAAGCGTCTGTATTAGTTCACTGCTAAATGGCGAATGAAGGAATAATATAATAATAAATAAACAGTATTTTCATTTGTTAAAAAATCGAGAGCGCAGGGTACGTGGAAACGTTACTCTCTCAAGTATTGGAAAAACGAAGAAACCAGTAGTGACGGATCGCAACGCTGCTAGAGCCGCGCGACAGAGCTAGCGCTCATGTCGAAAAATAATGAACGGCGAACGTCACGTTGCCGTAGACCCCCCGTCCCCCCTTGTCACATCTTGTCACACTCAGCAAGACCCCTCCCTCCCCCTTGTATGCGAACGTATTTTATGAACGGCCCCTGATGGGGAAAAAGCTGTCAGACAAAATAAGAACCACAACAATAAAGAATTACACAAAAACCAAAAATGTAACTGTCATCATCAAGAAACTCAAATGGAAGTGGGCTGGGCACACTGTCAGAGGCCAAGAGAAATGGAGCAAAATAGTAATGAACTGGTACACAGGGCACATGAAAAGAAAAAGGGGCAGACCTTTCCAAAGATGGGTTGATGAAATCAAAGCTGTGGCAGGTGGCAACACATGGGCAAGAAAAGCTCATGACAGACAGATGTGGAGGCAATTGGAGGAGGCCTTTGCCTAAAATAGGCAAACAGACAAGGTTGTCAAGGCAGAAATTAAAACTTTCTAAATAAATAGGTGTTTTATATTATATTATGTTAATATTATTATATGTATAGGTATAAGTTTAGTTAAAATACTGTTATAAATATTATACTGCTTAGAATATAAGAAAAATTGTAAGTTTACACCAAGAGTAGTTTATAAACCAAGTCTGAATAAAGGCTCTTTTTTATTTTATTTTTTATTATAACTATTATTATATAGGCTTTGAGACTGCTATTACTGCATAAAATATCACACACTTCTGGGCAGATTTTACATATATTTTATATGTATTAAATATTAATATGTTTAAATGAAGATTTTCACAATATTTTTGTACAAGATTTGAGAAGACATTCTTATTAACATGTATTAAAAATGTGAACAAATGTTTGTTTGTTGGTTTGTCCTTCAATCGCCGCTGCGACAGAGCAATGGATCAACGTTATTTTTTGCATAAGTATAGTTTAACTGGTGAAGGAACCATCAACCTTTCTGTTTTTAGTCTGGGCATCAAACGTTACACCATTGAGTTTAAATTTTGAATTCTATAAATTGCAGGATGTGAACGACGATCTGGCGGACATGATGGAGCAAGCCGACGAGGTGCAACAGGTGTTGGGTCGCCAGTACGACATGCCCGAGATGGACGACGATGAGCTGGCTGCTGAACTTGACGCTCTTGGTAATTATGGCATACATATCTACATATATCATAATCTACTTTTGTCTTATTCAATATAAAGATAGCCCTTGACTGCGATCTTACCCGATGTTAATAATTACAATTCAGTCGAAGTTTGTAGCTGTCTAACTTGATACATGGTTTTCAACCTGTTAACTGCCTCGTTGGTCGAGGTTCCGGGTTAGATACCTGAGTTCCAAAAATCTAGGTATTGGGTTTTTCTTGAGATATTCTCAGAATTTACTAGCCAGGAGCACAGAATATATAATTGCCCGGAGTTAGTAAGTTGGCGGCGTGTCACCCTCGTGCCTCAGAGAGCACGTAAAGCCGTGGTCCTGCGCCTGATCTCTGGTTGTGTCTGATTTCCATCCCATCGGGGCTATGAGAGTGAGGGCATAGAGAGTGCACTTGTGTTTGTGCACACAATTGTGCACTATAATATCTCCCGCGCAGGTGGCTAATCTCTAAGGCGGTTGACCGCCGCGACAGGATTCGGTCGGGAGGACATTATTTATTTATTTTATTTATCATTCCGTACCCCAAATCAGTATCTGCTTATCATTGCCGCAAATCGAACCTGAGCCAAGCCAAATATAAGCCCACAGGTCTCAACACTGCGTTTGTGACACACTAGGTTGAAATCTGAGAAATCCCACAAGTTTATTGGAAAACCGAAACAGGCATTATTTCGCTTATAATATGTTAAACTAGCAGATGCCCGCCACTTCGCTTATATTTACGACTCTATGATTCGAAGTATAAAATTGTTACTTTTTATTCAAAAATAAAGATGGTCTTATTTTTGTATGAAAAAAGTATGATTTCTTTTTTTGGGAAGGTATTAAGTTCTGTTAAAAGTCGTTTAGAATTATGTCCAGGAATTGCATGTTTATAACGTACTAGATGATGCGCGCGACTTTGTCCGCGGGGATTAAGGTTTTTAATTTCCGCGGGAACTCTGAAATTTTCCGGTATAAAAAGTAGTCTTATGTGTTAATCCTCGGTATGAGCTATCTCTATTCCAAATTATAGAGTAACAAACATCCATCCATACATCCTCACAAACTTTCGAGTTTATAATATTAGTACGATTTCGCGATTATAGTTTCACTTCTTCATATTATATTTTCAGGAGACGAAATAGCCCTGGACAATGACACGTCATACCTCGACGACGTGGTGAAAGCCCCCGCCATTCCCGACAGAGAGCCCGGCGCCGACAGCATGACAAACAAAGATGGCGTCCCCCTCGACGAGTTCGGCTTGCCGCAGGTGCCCACGCGGGCAACTACACGTTGATACTTACCCTTTGTTCAGTGTCTACCGCGACTCGTGGTTTCCGTTGATAAGGTAAATTCTTGTAACATTTTTAGTTTTATATCTACTACATTATTGTCTTGTAATATTGTTTTAATAAAAGTCACAACTTATTGAGCTACTATGTATTCACCATTAAAATTCACTGTTGAGATATTATTATGTATTTCTTTTATCAAAGTTAGAAAAAGAAACAGTCTATTTTTTCAATCAATTTGCTCGTAAAGTTTTTCTTGTTTACAGGCTGTCAAAACTAAAAGTGAATATTATTGCACAAGTATGATTAAATAATAATAATAATCACCATAAAGATGAAATATGCATTTTAGTGTTACATAACCCTTAAAAAATGCTAACAGGAATGACTTGTCATCATCCACTAACTTCACTCACAAATAAGTAGGTAAATATAGGTTAAAATCTATATTGAACTTACTATAAAACCTAACATATTCCATACTGCTAATGCTTTGCGAAGTCGCTCTATTTACAGTTATTTGTTCAACAAGATAGCAAAGTTCATATTATTTTGTATTGCCTAGTTTAAATCCCAAGGAAGAGAAGGATTCTAACTCGCTACGCTCGTAATTCTAAGGTACAATCGAAGGCACAAAAAACAAAAAACTTTGCTATTGTGTGATATATTATACAACTTTTCACTTCAATAGCTAGAAGAAAAGAAAAATATTTATAATTTTTTTTAATGTGTAATGTTGTTTTCCATAATTATAAAGTTTTAAAAACCCGAACTTTTCTTGAGACAATGAATTGAAGGAGCCAATCCTGAGTGTTCTAAATTCAAAATACTTTCCGAATAAATTTTTAATTTTTTTTTTAATTTTACAAAACACTTTCTCACTGGGTGACCAAAACGGCTGGTTTTAAGCAGCAAAGGCGTCCTTGCTAGTGAGGTGAAAATATTATTTTTTGGATTATGAATGCTGAGGATCTTTTGACAAAATTGTATCTCTTTAATTTTTATTTAAATAGAAAGTATAGTAAGAAAGAGTTTGAACTTGTATCAAACTGATAATGCTGAATTTGTCTTTATAACAAAAATAAGCTTCGGTTTGACACAACACAAAATCATTATGAAAGGAATGATGCCAGTGAATTATGTTTTGATTGAAATATAGTACAGGTGCTATTATAAGCAGGGTCTATTCAGATACATTTTATCACTAGAACCAATATAACATGTGGTCACCCAAGTTCGATCAATATTGTATGAGTCGCCTCATTAGATATTAACCCATCTTTCTGCCACCATTTGCATTAAAAATTAAATATATTAATGTTAGAGATAAGCACAGCTAAAATTGGTTTTCATAAATCCTTAAATTTGATGTACTTTGTAAGCTTTTAAGAAATAAATAAGAGAATTGCATGTTATAATTTTCTTTAACATCATTTTTTATGGTTTATTACATATTTTTCTCTACCTTATAAATCTTTTTGTCGCTTTGAATTTCAGATTTTTTTTTATTTTGTTATTTTTATCAATAAATTAAATTTTCCTTTTAAAATATGTTCAGACCAAACTGAAATCTATCCATGGAACCAAGAGTAAAGAATATTTCGCAGAAGATTGTGAAAAAAGCTTGTAGCTGTGTAAAAAAAATTTCTTGTAACGTAAATGTAAATGTAAATTAAAATAATGGAAATAAAAAGAAATTATTGAAATTGTTAGACATATATTACATTTATATATAAACTTTCTCTAGAAATATTAAAAAATAACATAATTTGGAAATATGATTTAATTTCTCAATGTAAGTTAATTTTATAATTGCTGTTATAATGTTGCTTTAAGTTTTATTATTTTATTCTTTCTATATAGCTTTATTGGTTAAGAAATTACAGTTTTGCTAATAAAATATTGTTACAGCATAATTATCTCAGTACTTTAATTCATAGTGTCTAACCAAAAGGCTGCCTTAATTATACCCCTGCCCTATAAATGCGAAATCGTGTTGGTTTGTAATATTATTAAGGATTATTCAATCAAACAGTGAAATGTGCCTGTAGTTCACACCATTACTACAGAATTTGATTCCAATCAATCTGTAGGCCGATTATGTACCTAAAAGCTGCATCAATTATTGTTGCAGTCTCAATTGGGTATTTGACTGTAGTCAAAATGTTGATATTCGTTATTTATAATCGAAAATGTAACATGTAACAATAACATTTGTAAAAACAGAAAATAAATCGGTCCAAAAACTAATGAGGTATAGTGCTTTAAAGTTTCCTGTTAGAGAGAGCGCTAGTGAAATGTGATGTCACAATTCAGCAGCTACATACACGCTCCATAGAAAATTTCGTTTTAGAAAGAGACAGTACAGTCGCAGTAAAACAGCATTTAATTTAGAGACTATAATTTAAAGATATTTAAAAAATAGAAATGGCATTGTGTTCCAATATCTAAAAACGTTATCCTTACTAATATTATAAATGCGAAAGTGTGTTTGTTTGTTGGTTTGTCCTTCAATCACGCTGCAACAGGGCTACGGATCGTAGTGATTTTTTGCATGGGTATACCTGGAGAGTGACATAGGCTACTTTTTATCCCGGAAAATCTAAGTTCCCGAGGGATTTTAAAAACTTAATGCACGCGGACGAAGTCGCGGGCATCAGCTAGTTTTAAATAAATAAAAACTATCAGTCAAATACCCAAGTAATGCAGATTGGTGGTAATTTATCGCGTTATTTCTGCAAGAATTAACGAATTCTGCAATAGCGAATGAGCATCGGCCAATCAAAGGCGATTGCAATCGTATCACTGATGCAATCATTTTAAGAATCGCAGCTTCATATCTGTAGAGATAAATCATACCTCAGAAATATTGTTTTGGAAAAGAAAAGGCCGACATTTTTTGATAAATCATAGCAGCAGTATGTACACATACATTAATTAATTTAGCATGTTTAGGAATTGGCCATGCAATTGCGTAAGAAAGTCGTATTCCTTTGACATCTTACTGCGACTGTATCTGTTTCATTCTAAAACTAAATTTTCTATGGAGCGTGTATGGAGCTGCTGAATTGTGACATCACAATTCACTAGCGCTCTCTCTAACAGGAAACTTTAAAGCACTATAACTCATTAGTTTTTGGACCGATTTATTTTCGATTTTACAAATGTTATTGTCTTACATGTTACATTTTCCATTATAAATAATGAATATCAACATTTTCACTACAGTCAAATAGAACGTTTGTTTGAAACTTTGAAACTACTTAAATGAAGTTATATTACATGTTTAAAGTTATCAGGTTTTCTTTTTCTTACATAGGAATGGGAATAGTGAATAGGAGACTAATAAATAAAATTTATTGATATATAATAATAATTTCAATTTAAGGACAGGCAAAAGTGTTAATAAAACCAATATAATATTTATTATGAACTATTTATTACACCTAACTTTTATCGACATAAAATAAATAAAACAATTGATTTTATGGAAGGACAATTAACCTTTAATAACAATAATTAATAATTTAAGGACATTAATTATATTACAGTCAATTCTAAAATACTGTTTCTCATTCTTACATTCAATTGCTATGGATACTGCATCACAGTAATTAATTGGTAACGCGATAAAACAATTGATTTTATGGAAGGACAATTAACCTTTAAGAACAATAATTGATAATTTAAGGACATTAATTATAATACACAGTCAATTCTAAAATACTGTTTCTCATTCTTACATTCAATAGCTATGGATACTGCATCACAGTAATTAATTGGTAACGCGGTTAGGGACACGGCGTCCGACTCGACAAAATAATATTCTAGAGGCGAAATGCTAAGCGGGTTTTGACCACAGACAAAGAAATGAAACAAACAATAATTCGTTGGCATTACATTAAACATTTTGAAATTAGAACGCGCAGGCTTTGGGGAATCCCCGCATGGCTGCACGCACATTACGAACGAGCTATACTCCCCGAACAATTAATGTGGGCGTATTGTAAGATGTTTAGTTGCATGTAACTGCTGACGCCTTCCAGTACTCAGTAAATATAAGCTTCATTACGTGCTAGACGTATGATGGGTATTCCATTTGGCAGAAAATATTCTTCGCGCATTTATATTATGATTACCTATTTTATATTTTACCTAATTTATATTTTCTATCAATGTTTGAGGTTCGCCGTAGAAAACAATGTAGGTATATCACTAGGAGGCAATATATATCGGGCAGACATTGACAATGTCTGCCAGAATTTGCTATCTGGTAAAGTCAGTCCAGAATAAAATTCTGGCGGTCTATGCAGATGCTAGAATACAGCTAGACTGCAACTAATGATTAAGTACTCGAAATTAGTTAATTTTGATCTCGAATGTGCGAGCAGCAAAACTACCCAGAACGGGTTATCCCTGCAAAACTCCACGGTAAGGCTACGTTCAGAACCCGCTAAGCACAGTGAAGCCCGTAACGGACAATAAATAAGAATACTTAGTCCACATATTTACATCTTACTATATACATGCATTTGGGAATCCGTGACGTCACAGGAGCTCGTGGCACTTCCATCAAACCGTGTGCCTTCGTGACACTAAATTCATTTGCGTTTCATTGTTTAATAAACTGTTAATCGTTCTATGTCCTTTGAACACTTTAATCAATCTAGATCGAATCGCGATCGAAAAGCGATCACTAATAAGTAAAACCGGTGATCATGTGCGTTATCTTGCGTTGTCACTGATAATAATTCTGAGTGCCTCGACACAACTCATCCCACTTTCCCCATAAATTCTTTGTCTACTTTTTATCTAAAGTAGTGTATAGAATTTATTTCCGTATCTCACGTCTTTCATTCGTGTCGTAATCTTATTCATTTTCTTCTCCACTTCTTGCAGTTGTATCCCTTTTGGAGGGCTAGAACGCCCTCAGCGCGTTTCTCCAGTAACGTCACATATTATGATCTCTACACTGACATTTCTAATTGTACTATCTAGTTTTACTCGTACTTTGGATCTAGTCGAGAGCTTCTTGTCCTGTCTTTGGCAAGAAGAAGCAAAGCACTGCAGCAACTGAAAAAGAAAGATACTTAAGTAAATACTAATTATAAAATTAGCTTTAGCTCTGCTTAGTTTGCATGCTGTTCCTATGAACTAAAACCCGATTTAGGCTACTTCCGTGACATCTCCATGTTCAGGCGGAGCGGAGTGAAAAATATACATCTAGCTGCATTATCATCATAAGCAACCCATCAACGGCTCACTACTGAGCGCAGGTCTCCTCTCAGAGAAGGGTTATAGGCCATAGTCCACCACGCTGGCCCAATGCGAATTGGCGGACTTCACACAACTTCAAGAACATTATGAAGAACTCTCAGGTGTGCAGGTTTCCTCACGATGTTTTCCTTCACTGTTGAAGCAAGTGATATTTAATTGCTTAAACGCACTTGACTCCGAAAAGTCAGAGGTGCGTACCCGGGATCGAACCTGCGACCCCCCGAATAGGAGACCGCAGTCCTAACCACGAGGCTATGACTGCTTATAGTTAATGTATATGTATACGTTAAAATAGGTAGTTTCGCGGCAGCGACTCAGCGTAAATATTTACAATTATCACAGATATTATGAAGATTCTCATGTTTTGTGTGAACAATTTAAAAACCCTTGTAGCATCAGTATAGGTATTATGGTATGTTGTAGTTTTGTCGTCAATAGCCGCAAGATGTGTGTCGAATATAGGAAAGCAAAGCTAAAGGTACTGTAATATACTCACTAAACAGGAATGCTGAGAAGACAACGATGGGGATCACGCAGTTGATGTCTATTAGGTAACCGAAGGACAGGTTGCCGATGAGACCTCCTCCTCGACCGGCCGTCAGTGAAAGTGCGGCAGCCATTACCCTGCACAAATGTCACATGCATAGACGAATGATATTTACTACCGTAATTGGACTCGCCTCGCAAGATCCTTCCCCTCTGCCACAATGTAATGGATTCAAATCTTGTGCACTTATAAAAACTGTTTTCGAATCGATTATATCATTACATGAATCGTTTTTGCACTCGTAGGTGCTCCGTGAAAAATGCTGATCTGAGCGCTTAACATGTGCAGGAATAAGATGAATACCTCAAATTTACAAAAATAGGGAATTACTTTCCATTTGGAAGTATTTTTATTGTGATACATGCTTTCTTCCTATTAAAAATATTTAAAGTAATATCATAAATAATAATCGAGAATTTCATCGTTTAGGTGATCTAGTACGTAATATCTCGTTAAAATCGGAGTGATAATCGTAAGTTGAGTTGTGACGTAACCACACTCCCCACGAGACTACTTTTTGTTTCTTTTTTAAACAATTTCAACCTTTGAATGCTACAAATAAGGTTTAAATTTGAACACGCAAGTACAACACGAGACTACTTACTACTATTTTACTTTTGTATAGCAATTTCAACCATCACTAAACTAGCGGCACGCTATGATGGCCGGTTTGACGTTTGTCCGCTCATGAAGTTCCGTATTAATTGATAACGACTTTGAAGGAAATAATTGTATTACTTTATTGACGATAGTGATGTGCAGAGATTCATAAATTTTATCGAATGTAGTTTTAGGTTTAGGACTCAAAATTTATTTATTAAATTGATTTCTAAAATGTATACAAGTGTAGAAAAATCAGTTTGCACCATTTAAGGGGTGAATGTACTTGTGAATATGAACAATTTTCACTATGTGGACAAACCTCTGAAATCGCAAAAAAATATCAGCTGTTTCATACAAAAGGTAAAATTTTTATTTTTATATGATATATACCACAACTCGGCATTTGGTTTTCTAAATTGAAAATTTTTAAAAATGGAATCTAATACGATCGTCACATAGGATCGCTGGCTAGCACAACTACTACCTCCGGCAAACTCGCGTCAATGCTCAATGCAAAACAAAGCAGTTTCGAATTGACGTTGCTTCGAAAAGTATAAACTGTCAGTGCAATGCGATTGTGATATAGTTTTGACCTGGCTTTGGATTTCAAATATTGATACTGCATTACTGTTGACCCTTGCTCGTTAATTTGGACTCTGTTCAAGCCCTTTGTTGTGGATTTCGTCGATATGACCGAACGTACGCAGAGAACTGTTCTAAATAGTCAGACACGTGAGTTCGTAATACGCCTTCGTAACTATTTCGATCGTGAAGCTCAAAATGGAGGGCCAATTTTACCTATAACGTCAGTGGTTGAACGCGTAGCTGATGCGCTTAATATTGGACAACGAACTGTTAGACGGATAACTAAAAAAAAATATGGCGAGACTGGCACAGAAGAAAATAAACTTCACACACCAAAAAAGAGAAAACGAGCAAAACCAGTCGTAGGCATCGATAGCTTTGATGCCGATGCTATCCGAAGACATGTTTACGGCTACTATTTACAGAAGGAGTATCCAACAAGAAAAAAGTTGGTGCATTCACTGAAGGAAGCTGGATTATTCTTCGGTGGGGAAAGTTCTTTAACGAAGATTTTGAAGACCATTGGATTTCGATACAAAAAATGTAACAAACGCAAAATATTGATGGAAAGATTTGATATAGCGATGGCAAGGTATACTTTTTTACGGCAAGTGAAAGAAATCAAAAATTGGCAAAATGTTGTGTTCTTGGATGAAACATGGCTTAATGCTAACCATACTGTAGGCCGTTCTTGGAACGATGACACAGCAGCATCTACTTCCAAAGTTCCTGTAGGAAAAGGATCGCGACTTATAATTTGTCACGCCGGAACCATCAACGGGTTTGTCGAAGGTTCTCTCATGGCTTTTGCGTCAAAAACCACTGGAGACTATCATGAAGACATGAATGGAGAAAAGTTTACTGAATGGTTTACCTCAATGTTGTGTAGCCTCCCTGAACCATCTATTATAATTATGGACAACGCCCCATACCACTCGATGCAAATTGACAAGCCACCTGCCCAATCCCAAAAGAAAGCTGATATCGTCGCATGGCTTCGTAAAAATGGCGTAGATGCAAACATGAATATGTTAAAAGCGGAATTAGTACGTCTTTTAAAAGAAAACAAACCAACCAAGATCCGATACGTCATTGACGAAATAGCATTAGAACATGGGCACAGAGTTATCCGCCGCCGCCTTACCATTGTGAGTATAATGCGATTGAGTTGGTGTGGGCTCAAATTAAGGGATATGCTGCAAGACACAATACAGAACCCCCATTTACCACAAAAAAAATGCTAAAATTATTAGAAGAAGCTTGTGAACATGTGACTAAAGGAGACTGGGAAAAGGTTGTGAATAGAACTGTTAAATTAATAAGGGAAGATTATGAAAGAGATGTGAAAATAGATAATATTATAGAAAACGAACATATAATTATTAATGTAGGTGATGATAGCAGTGACGACAGTGAAAATAGTAGTATGGACGAATCTGATTAATTATGGCCTTTTGTGGCACCTTTTTTGGTATCTTTTGTATTCATATGTTTCTTGTGTGCATATAAAGTATGTATATTCATTTTCATTCAAATATTCAGTTCGTTCAAATAAATTAAATAAACATATACATTTTTGTTTTATTAAACCTATTTAATCAGGTACAAAAACAAAACTTAATTGTTTTTTGTTCGAGAATAAATTGACATTCCACATCACTATTGTAATGTGTCAAACCGGCCATCATAGCGTGCCGCTAGTGTACATAGAACTTAGGTTCAGATTCGAAAAATGAATAACAAAAATCAAATTGACAAGCAAAACTGTGTAACGAGACTACTAGTCTAAGATCCGGCTACAGAATTAGTGCACTCATCAAGTGTTTGCTAAAAACCAAATTTTTACGCATATATTTATGATGAAAGAACATTTACCAGGTTGCCTATCAAAATGTGGTTGCTATTATTGTTAATTAAATTATTGTTAATTGATTTTTCGGAAAAAAATTCATTCACTGGTTTTTTAAATAAAATATCGTCCTCTTCACGGCAATATATATATAAAGACTGAAAAATCACGGATGCCGTTGTGCACTTGGCCGCACCTCTTCGTAGCCAAGTATATACAGGTATGATTTAATATACATTTATACGTTCATAACGTACATTTATTATTTATGTTATATCAAATTAAAGCTAATTATTTCTGTTTATTATGATATACGATTGCTTAGTTAAATCTGGCCGCAAATAAGGGTTGCTGGTTGTTAAAGATGGTAAATATTTAATGTAGAGTGAAAGAGAGTTAGCGCGTATAAATAACTAGTCAGACGAGGATAGCGATTGCCAGCTGTACGACCGCGATGATTTAAAGTCACTGCGCATGCGTCGAATGCTAGTGTTCTCAACTGAACAGCTGCGATATTTTTATTATAACATAAAAAACGCAACATAAAAAGAATTAAAGTTTGGAGTTGACTCCAACGCCAGTTAAGAGTGTGCTATGTGATTTCATGAACAAATCTTCCGATAATGTCGACGGATCTGATATTTGTAGCGATGAAAGTGATAGCTGCGATGAAAGTGTAAATGAGGGCTCCGATGATTTTTTAAATAAGAGTCACGGAAATATAAGATACATTTTTTAAATTTTTAAATTGCTTATATATGTTTAATTATTATGTAACAGACGGTTGAATACTTGAATAAAATCTAATATTTTCTTTTATATAAGTAAACCAACCAAGTTATATAAGTAAAGGTTTTGTTTTTCATCAATATTGATTTTTGTTGTAATTTTAAAATTTGTCATTTTGAAAAGGAAGATTTCTTTTGGAGTACCTATTTATTAAGCCGTTTCTACTACTGTTTGCACCGGTAGTAACATAATGACCACCAAACAACAACAACAACAAACGTACGTACGGTAGTACAAATAAAGTACAGTGGTACCTAATTTAATTAAAAATACTAGCGGTCACATTTTGATAGGCAACATCGTAGATGTATATTCTGCAGCCAGATCTCGTACTATAACACCCTATCATTTTGCAAAATTAGATTTTATTACATAGTGCACAAGGCTGCAAACTTTTAAATTTAGTAAAAGTGATGTGACTGTGGTGCGGATCGATAACGATAAAAAAAATTATTACTCATTGAAGAAGCATCGAAATTCATCAGCAAGCAATAAACTAAAGAGGATTATAACTAGCAAAAAGCTGAGCTTTGTGAGGGCTCGCGTAGTTTTTCTAACGGGTAATAAATTTAAGTTAATGGTTATAAAATTATATTTTCTTTGACAGATAACATTTGGATATGAAATTAAATTACTATGTTAAATCACATATCTATAAGCGTGATAGTTTTTCAGTAAAGTGTACCACAAAATGTACAGCTTGTGGGATAGTTATAGGTCTCGCTCCGCTCGCCCTAATAAAATGTAAATGAACCAATTCATTACATTAAATAAATTCGACAATAATATCGAAATATTGATATGTATATATTAAAGCTCCCTTCAATTTTATTTAACTTATGCCGAACGCATTAACATTAATGGAAGAGTGCTGTCGCATCTACGCTTTGCCGATGACATCGTTCTCTTCGCTAGACAACCTGAAGATCTGCGGACAATGCTCGAACAACTGCAGGAGGCTTCGTCTGCTGTCGGACTAAAAATGAATATAGGGAAGACAAAGTTCATGTGTCAAAATACGGATATGGACCACATTGCTATCCAAGGCCAACGGATTGAAAAGGTCGATGAATATGTATACTTAGGACAAATATTGACCTTGGATAAGCAAAGCCAAATGAGAGAAGTAGAACGTCGAATCCAACTCGGATGGGCTGCCTTCAGTAAACTATCCGACGTCCTAAGAAACAAGAAGATCCCCACTTATCTCAAACGTCGAATGTTCGAACAGTGTGTGCTACCCGTCATGACCTACGGTTCGGAAACCTGGACACTGACAAAACAATTAATAACAAAACTACAAGTGGCACAACGGGCAATGGAGCGAGCCATGCTCGGTATATCGCTCATTGACCGGATACCTAATACCACAATCCGTGAAAGAACTGGACTGACAGATATTGTTTTGAAAGTGACTAGGTCAAAGTGGAGATGGGCGGGGCATGTGGCCAGGACAACAGACGACCGATGGACCCGCTTGGTGCTTGAGTGGAGACCACGTACTGGCAAGAGAAATGTGGGGAGGCAACCTTCGCGCTGGTCCGACGACATCGTCAAGCTTGTGGGAAAAACTTGGTTGAGGTTGGCACAACATCGAGCAGAATGGCGTGCACATGAGGAGGCCTATGTCCAACGATGGATTACATGAGGCTCGAAAAGAAGAAGAAGAAGAACGCATTAACGCATTTGTATTGTTTATTAACTAAATGTTGATTTTAGCGGAAACTTTTTAAGTTTTAAGGATAAAATATATAGCCTATATTGTGTAAATTGAGAGTACCCTAATCGGTTCGAATGTTTAGGTGGACAGACGGTCGGACTTGACTAGACTATAAGGGTTCCGTGTTGTTTTACTTCGAACCCCTAAAAAGTGTAATGATTAAAAAATATAAATATTGCATTTTTTTAATGTTTTCCTCTTTACGTTATATTATTATGATTTTATTGAATAAGTTGTCACGGCATCGGCATATGATGCGGAGGAGCAAGTTTTAAGATAATTTTTAGGGTTCCGTACCCAAAGGGTACCAACGGGACCCTATTACTAAGCCTACGCTGTCCGTCCGTCCGTCCGTCCGTCCGTCCGTCCGTCTGTCAGCGGGCTGTATCTCGTAAACCGTAATAGATAGACAGATGAAATTTTCACATATTATGTATTTCTATTGCCGCTATAACAACAAATAATAAAAATTAAATTAAATTAAAAAAATTAAATTAAAATATTTCATGGGTACATAGAAATATTTTTATTTAAATTTTTTTTTAACGGAACCCTAAAAGAGCGAGGCCCGACTCGCACTTGGCCGATTTTTTTAGTATAGTTAATAAATTTATAATAAATAAGTTTAATATAATTAATAAGTTGAATCCTACTAATATTATAAATGTGAAAGTGTGGATGTTTGGATGTTTGGATGTTTTTTACTCAATCACGCAATAACGGCTGAACGGATTTGGATGAAATTTGGCATGCATGTAGCCTTTGACATGGAAAAGAATATAGGCTACCTTTTATCCCAATTCGTTAAGTAGTTCCCGAGGGAAAATTGAAATTTTTTTACGAGTTAAGCCGCGGGCAGACAGTTTTGAAATTTGGTATGCATGTCACCTATGCTATTGAAAAAGCTATACTTTCTATACCGGTATATACTTTCTATACCGATCTCTCAAATAGTTCCTGTGGTAAGATTAAAAATTGTTAACGAGCGAAGCGAACCAGTAATTCATTTTTATATCATTCTAGCTTTTCGCCCGCAACTTCGTCCGCGTGTAATTCGGTTAACACGCTCTAAACGTGTTTTCCCGTAGGAATAAGATGTTTTTCCGGGATAAACAGTAACCTATGCCACTTTTCTGACTACAAACTATCTCTATAATCCGCTATAATTTCAAAGCTAATTGCGCTTCGCCCATATATATTTTTGATTTTTCCCACGGGAACCACTTGAGGAGTCGGGATAAAAGGTAAGATATCCGTGGCAACCAGGCTCTGATGGGAGGTGTTGTAGTTTTGCTCGCTGGTGATTTTAGGTAGACACTGCCCGTAATTGAGAGGGGTACACCGGCGGATGAAATGAATGCGTGTCTCAAGGCGTCGCCACTGTGGTCCAAGGTAGAAAAGCTCCACCTTACGTGCAACATGCGTGTCCAAATTTTCAATGATTTGGAATCAGGTGCCCATGCATCTAAGCTGCTCCAAATTGGAGAGGGTCGATTAGAAACAGACCTAGATGGCAAAATTAAATTTACCAATGATTTTTGTCATCCAGTAACGACAGAGGATGAACTTATTTCGCACGTTTTTCCGAACTTAGAGAACAATATAAGAAATGATGAGTGGTTATGTGAAAGGGCAGTGCTATCGCCGAAAAATGAGGCCGTCAATAAAATCAACAATAAGATTTTGGAAGCGTTAGTCAGCGAATCAAAAATATACACATCAATAGACACGGTGATGAGCAGTGACGACAGTACATCTTACCCTGTAGAATTTCTTAACACCTTAGAATTAACAGTGGTGCCTTCCTATAAACTCGAGCTTAAGGTTGGCGTCCCAGTTCTGCTGATGCGTAATCTTGATGCACCGAGATTGTGCAATGGCACCAGGTTGCGCGTCACAGAGCTGGGGAGAAATATCATAAAGGCCACTATTCTTACCGGAGCAGCTAAAGGAGAGAGGGTGTTAATTCCCCGAATACCAATTATCCCAAATAATTTGCCATTTCAATTTAAGAGGCTGCAATTTCCCATAAAGTTGGCATTTACAATGACGATTAACAAATCCCAAGGCCAAACGTTGAAAGTAGCAGGAATTCATTTGGGCACTCCTTGCTTCTCACACGGTCAGCTTTATGTCGGTTGCTCCAGAGTATCGAGTGCCCAAAACTTACACGTACTGGCGGAAAATAATAAATCGTACAATGTCGTATTTATAGGAGTATATTAATTTAAATTATGTGCGTCAAACAAAAATATAAATGCGACTCGACCATATTAAATACGTAACAGCTGAAACGCAAAACTGCAGCTATTTTTTGTATTACAGCGCAAGCGATAGCATGGGTGTAAATTTTATTCCATTTTTTATTACTTTCACATTTATCATTTTTTTTTTGATCCAATTCTCAAGTCCACGCAGACGAAGTCGCGGGCAGAAGCTAGAATATTACAAAGGTGAAAGTTTGTATGTTTGTTACTCAATCATGTCGCAACAATTGAACCGATTTGGCTGACATTTGTTACAGATAGATTGTAGTCTGGAATAGCACATAGGCTACGTTTTATCCCGGGAAATAAGAGAGTTCTCGCGGGAGTACAAAACCTTAATCCACGCGAACGAAGTCGCGGGTATCAGCTAGTAGTTAATAAGTTTTAGTAAGTTTAATAGTTTTAAGAGCGGAGCGAGACCTATCACTATCCCACAAACTGTACATTTTGTGGTACACTTCGCTGAAAAACTATCACGCCTATGGATTTGTGATTTAACATTGTAATTTAATTTCATATCCAAATGTGTTATCTGTCAAAGAAAATATAATTTTATAACCATTAACGTAAAAATTATTACCCGTTAGAAAAACTACGCGAGCTCTCACAAAGCTCCGCTTTTTGCTAGTTATAATATAATGATTATAGTCTCTAACTTACCACAGTAAGTACCAATAGACTTGGCGAAACTGTAAGGGTTCCTAGTTGTTTTACTACGGAACCCTAAAAAAAGACGTGTTACGCTAACCAAGTTTGCTGCTTAAGAAATTTTCTGTTTTTTCTTAGGAAAACTATCGATATAAAATATCGATATGGTAGCATCGCAATTAATTTGTCTGTCTTACACTGTATTTAACCTATATGTGTGCGTAAATGTAATAGTGTTGGAGATTTTGTCTTTTGTGTGCCATAATGACACAAATGGAATTGATAAAGTGTGCAGTTCTGTGTATGTAGTGTTTCCTCCCCCCCGCACCAAAAGTGGCAGACTTTTTTGTTCGTTGCATTAGGCACGTTACTGGTCCCGTGGTTCATTTGTCAAAGGTCACATGTGTTGAATGTTTTTAATAATTTAATATAAAAAAATCTTTCGAAAAATTCAAACGCCCGTGCCAATACAAAATATATAATTTATTGTTGATTTTTAAAAACCGCTCGACCGATTTATAAGGGACTACCTGGGAAGTAAACCCTTTCAAACAAAGAATTTTTCAAATCGGTTCAGGCGTCTTCGAGTAATCGGTGAACTGAACATACATAAAAAAAAGATTTCGACGAACTGAGAACCTCCTTTTTTGAAGTCGGCTAAAAATTGACAATGAATTTGCATGTCTTAGTTAAAATATCACCCGGGAAAGTAAACTTCGACGAAGCAAATAAACGGCGCCAGAGAGGTGTCATAATATTATCATCATCATCAAAAACTCATTTGATAGACGTCTACTGCTTGATATACAATAGATCTCTTGAAAGGATCATTACAGAAAATGATCCCTAATACAGCGGATCCAGTGACTCGCATGAGATCGTCCCGCAACTTCGTGGAGTATTTTCTAACACTGCGCCGCCCAATGCGGGGTCCCTATTTCAGTACCTTGGGTTACCAACACTCATTTGTATAATTAATCTATGATTAACACTGGACAGGCTGTTGTCATCCTTTTTTGAACTTACTTGATTAACGCCATTTTGGCGCTGTAAACGGTTACGACTAAAACTAGTGAGGGCATTAGTTAACAACTGATAAATAGTAGTTACTTTTTGACATAGCTCAGCGAGTCCGAAACTGAAGTGGAAATTGGCGGGGCACATAGTTCGAAGAGCTGATGGCCGTTGGAGTCCCAAAGTGCTGGAGTGGCGACCCCGTACCGGAAAACGCAGTCTTGTCAGACCCCCCACTAGATGGACCGACGACATCAAACGAGTCGCAGGGAGCCGCTGGATTCAGGCGGCGCAAGACTGAGACCTGTGGAAGTCCATGCAAAAGACCTTTGTCCAGCTGTGGACGTCTATCGGTTGACAAAGAAGAAAAAAGAAGTTACTTTTTACTACTTCTTTCATCTCTAAATTATTTAGTTCTAGAGACACTCGTATGCCAAATGTGGCACTTCAAATTGATCCTTAATATATGCTGTCATTTGTATAAGGACTGTCAGTCCAGTGTTAATCATTGAGGTCATTTCCAATCACTGTTCACTTACCTAAGATTCGTAGGGAACAGATCGACGAGCACACAGAACACAAGGCTGATGGCCAGCGAAGTGAGCGCTTCAAATATGCAGGAAAGTACCAAATTCTGGGTGGAGTTCTGCACGAAGTACAGACCTACTGTTACTACACCAGCGAAGCCCAATGAGAAAACTGGAAAGGATTAAAATGATTATTTATTTATAATAGTTGGAAGGTAATCATACTAATATTATAAATGCGAAAGTGTTTTTTGTTGGATTGTTGGTTTTTCCTTCAATCACGCTGCCAGAGAGCTACGGATTGACGTGATTTTTTGCATGGGTAATAGTTGAGGACCTGGAGAGTGACATATAGGCTACTTTTTATGCGAGTTCCCCGAGGTATTTTAAAAACTAAATCCATGCGGACGAAGTCGCGGGCATCGGCTAGTTTAGCGTAGATAAATAACATTACGATCTCATACACATTTAGGCATAAAATTGTTTCTAGACTTTTTTGTTTAGTCCTTCATATCAATTTGTACCTTTGGTAACAGAAGCACATAAACATATAATATCTAGGTATTGTTTCTTTCTTCTTTCAGTTGTTTTTATTTGGTTATCATAATCTTAAACGATAACTTTAACTGCTAGATGTGCAACTGGTTCTTAACCTTTTCACATTCGTTTACGGTTGCGATATAAGGTTTTTGACTGGAACCTCTGTTTTTTCATACAATATAACTTTTAAGATTACTCTTTGACAAGACAACATCTGACGACCTCCTTGGCGCAGTGGTGAGCGCTGTGGTCTTATAACTTGGAAGTCTCGGGTTCGATTCCCGGCGGGGTCAATTTGGGAATTCATACTTACCGAATTGTCTCTGGTGTGGCTTTGGCCGTGGCTAGTTACCACCCTACCGTCAAAAACGTGCCGCTAAGCGATATAGCGTTCCGGCACGATGGCGTGTAGAAACCGATTAGGGGTTTAATGTTCAAGTTTACAAGTTAGCCTGCTACCATCTTAGACTGCATCGTCACTTACCATCAGGTGAGATCGCAGTCAAGGACTATCTTGTCATCGAATAAAAAAAAACTTAGAACTTACTGAGGAAGAACTTAGCACCGAGCCGATGGACGCAGAGTGGCAGCCACAGCGACGTCGGTATACACGCCAGGCCGACGATAAGTGTGTGCATGAACACACTTTGGTCGATCGACTTCTCGCAGTCGAAGGGATCAGTGCTGGTCGAATCCTTCACCACGATGCCGGACACGTCGCACACCGACGCCGAGGTGTTCGGGAAACGGTGCTCGTATTCCTCGTAACGGTTGAACAACTCGGGGAACCAGATCATGAGGGTGTAGTAACTGCAATGATACGCAATTATGTTTAGAGGCAATATTAACGTCTAACGATCGAAATTAATGAAAACCTTGAACAACTGGGGGAACCAGATCATGAGGGTGTAGTAACTGAAATGATACGCAATCATGTTTAGAGGCAATATTAACGTCTAACGATCGAAATTAATGAAAACCTTGAACAACTGGGGGAAACAGATCATGAGGGTGTAGTAACTGAAATGATACGCAATCATGTTTAGAGGCAATATTAACGTCTAACGACCGAAATGAATGAAAACCTTGAACAACTGGGGGAACCAGATCATGAGGGTGTAGTAACTGAAATGATACGCAATCATGTTGAGAACCAATATTATTGACCGAGAGAAGCGAAGGTCTCTGAGTCTACTTGAGTGAATTTGTACTCCGTCCTTTTTCCTTCCGTCTGTCAGCCTTATAACTTCTGAATTACTGAACATAATTACTTCAAATTTAAACATAATATGTAAACCAATGGCCTTCAGCCGAATATTGCTTAAAAGTTACAAAAATCTTTATTTCCAGGGCGGCTCTCATAGAAGCAAATGCGAAGTAAAATATTTTTTATAGCGTTATAAAATGGTAAATGGTCCCTACATTTAAATTACAAAATTAAAATAGTCTACAATATTAATCTACATAATCCAAAATCTATTTAATGAAGGTGGGAGATTCCCTCAAGTACATAATGAAGTTTTTATCTCAATTAGTGGATTGATTAGCTATGTAATTAATATCAGCTGTAACTCTGGAACAAGTTGCTGCTGAAATACAACAAAACGATTCTTCATAATGTTATTTGCATTTTAGCATTTTGGGCAGTTTTAATTAATTTAGGCAGTTTATTTTACCTGGTTGTTAATCCAAACTGGATAAGACATGTGAGTATTGTGTATTTGAGGTAGGGAGGCCGGCACAACGCTTTGGTCTGGACCCAGATCTCGCTGAACAGCCGCCTCAAGTCTTTGGGCTTACGCATGCTCAAACTTCGAACAGATTTTTGAGAGCTCTGCGATGCCACTGAAATGGTTCTAACTTTCTCCTTGAGACTTTTGATCTAGAAGGAAACACAAAGTTTTAGTATGTGAGTTGAGAGCATCTTTTAAAAATAAATAGTTGAGCTTACTTAGGCTAAGATCTTTGCCCTAGTAGCAATTTTCGTTGGGGTTTTGTACGATAGCCAACGTTGGGAGATGGTAGTGGTGATGTCGACTAAGTCCCTTCGTAAGGCCAACCACATCCTGCTTTTCTACGGTAGTCACCACGATTTTTAAGGATGACAAGTCTTACTGTTAGCCAACCAAACTAGGGACAAAGGCCCAACTAACAGCCAACGCAAAATGCTACATGGGATAGAGCTTAGGTACTCTGATTTTGCTTAGACTTAAGACGAAGCTACGACATATAAATACGAGTAGGTAGGTATAGGTACACTTGTCATAAAGTCTCGTTTAGACTAAGTTTGAACATAGTTAAAGGACGATTCGCATTTTTCAGGCAAATTACGCGTCCGGTACAAAAAAATATTTATTCACTAGATATCTACATTCTTCATACACGAAACCAAGCGTAATAAAGTTATGCTATATAATAATTTTATTTAATACATTTTTAACAATTTTTTTCTCATTACCAGCAACTTGAAAGAAAATGTAAATTACTATCTCCATATGACTTAATTGTGGCTATGACCCCCATGCTGCGCTCCGCACACATCTCAGGCAGACAGTGAATGTCCACTTATTCTCAATACAGCAATATTTTCGTATAAAGTTTTCCGGGAGGTGATTATTCTGAAATTGCCATTCTGAATTCTCTTTGCCATCGATCGTATTATTAAAGGAGTATTTGTGACTTTGTTTACTATGTAGGTAATTATCACATCTTAGAATCTTATCTTAGAAATCTTTGTTAGTCAAATAAACAAAAAAAAAAACGAGTCTGCTTTAGACCACACGACTGAAGTAAAACTTACGAAACGCAACTGGCTAAGAGAGAAAGAAAATGTGTGCTCGCACCTCTCTCTCTCTTTTGCCCCTACAGTAATATACGAAACGTAACTCTCTCTCTTTTTCTATCTTCACTAACTTATCCCTCTCAACTTCCGTTCGCCTCGTCCGATCACACTTTTCGTAACGAATTCACCAGCTTACTCCCCAAGTCAAGCGTGCGTAAAGAAGTTTTACTTCAAAAATACGCCTCGAATTAATAGCCTCTTTTTTTGGTCAAAAACTAGGTAATCACACGTACAGGGTAATTATCAGGGTCGTCGCCGGTGTTCTGCTTGTATATGGCCTTGAGGCACGCGAGCGCGTCGTCGTAGTCGCCGCACTCCATCATGAACTTGGGGCTCTCGGGGAAGGTGAAGAGCCAGAAGCCCAGCATGAGGGAGGGCACGCCGCAGGCCGCCACGAACCAGTTCCAAGAGTCGTATGAGAATGCTCCGCTCTCTATACGGATCCCCTTAATCGGAATGATGCCCCAAGCGATCACTGCGAAATGAACAAATTTTTTTTTACAATAATAACCACTTGATCCATGAAAATTGATCAGTTTACCGCAGTAGTTAATCTATTGATTAACTTCTGTGGTGTCTTATTATACTAGTCACTGGAACCACTATCAAAAAAACCGGCCAAGTGCAATTCGGACTCGCGCACCGAGGGTTCCGTACTCCAGAAGTAGTTCAACTGGGTTGGACTAAATATAAAGTTATTGGAGATTTCTTTCAGTTGTCGCTACGCTGAAAATTTTCCGGTTTTTTCGAATTTTCCATCGGACCATGAATGTGCTCTTGTGATACTTTAATTAATTTATGCTACTTAGTCAAAAACTAATTACACGTAGACGGCACGTCCGTTATGGTTGGCGGACGTGGTCGAATTTCGGATCGGAACAACAATAATATTATTATGTGATATACCTACAATAGCCACAATTTGCAATGACAAAGTGCCTTCTTAACATAGGTTACGTGATCACATTCCATCAGGTATGTATGCCTCGAAGTCATAGACATTATATTTACACCGTAAGCTCGAAGTATATCTAGTCAAGAAATAGTCTAATACAATAACAATCAAAACTTACATGGTAGACAGATGACACCCAGTGTCCAGAACATTTCCATCCAGCATAGAATCTTCTCTCTGTATTTAGTTTGCTGGAATTCTCCCAAGTACGGGAAGCAGATTCCCATAGCGCCCGCAACACTAGAATTTAATTGAGGGTTCAATTATTTTTTGAACTATGTACCTAGTCTTGTAAAAAATATTTGTTTTGAATTATCATCTTTAATGTTGGTCCCAATTAACTCCATGATGCCATACCAAGAAAAGGTATGGTGCTACGTAAGTACAGCAATGCGTCGGGAGGGTTGTACATATCCTAGAAATTTTGCCGAGACTTATATTATGCTGGTTTCCTCCCAATATTGTACCCCTCTGTATGTTTGAATTTGAGTTTGAGGCAGAAACAGGACCAGGCCTCATCATTTATGGCGTTCTGGCGCCAACCATAATGTTATGGTTTTTGTAATTTAAGGGACTATGCAGATAACAACTGTCCATTTTCATAGGCAAATGAAACTCAACTTTATTTTCAAATCTAATTTAGATACTCACGCAAAACCGTTAATAAATCTGCACGCCATAAAAACAGGCAATATTTGGACGAACGAAGAAAAAATCCCGACGAAGCCGTCGAGTAGAAGTGTTGACACCAACACCACTTTTCGGCCTTTTGTGTCCGCTAAGCATCCCCAGAAGTATGAACCGATAACCATACCTGAAAAATAGATTTGATTTTTAACTCAAAAATCTGTTCAAATGTTTCTAGGTTACATTTTACTCAACTTGTTATGGTACATAATTTTTTATAAATAAATCGATTTCATGATAATATTATGAAAGATAGGTAATGCTTAGTAAGAAACAAGTCAATTGCACTTGAGTTATCAGTATGCAGTGCCTAGGTACTTAATGGGAACGCCACTATTAATAAATAATTATAATTAATTATATTAGGTATCTATATAAATTGGGTTCACCCAATCTATTCCCGCAAGATAACAGGATAATAAGTACTATACTAAGTAACTATTTATCATAATATTCCTAGGTAATTACGAGTGTAGTGTGAAATAATGTTTCCACAAGGAAATAAATCAAAAGATAGAAATAGAAAGAAGAAATGGTATGACTGCTGGGTGTCCGAAATCTTTTTCGTTTCCTACGTGCCTCATAGCAAAGCTTAAGGACCCCATATACGATACGATTGATCTTTACGATCCGTCGTTTCAGACCGATTGAAACGATGAATCGACAGTGCTACGAGCCGTAGCGATCAACGATTCGATTTTTTTCTATATAATAATAATATTCTTGATTTCTTTAATAGCCATTTGTTAATCCACACATTTCTAGGTATTTTCTTTTCTTCTGTAGCCGAATCAAATTTACCGCCACATAGCTCAGGAAAAGAAGTTCGTTTTTTCATTTTATAGGGCACGTACTGGAATTATTTGAGCACGTCTTGTCTTTATCGTTCCGTTTCTAACGAGTAAATGGTCGATCGTAACGACAAATTGTTTCGTGTGAGAATGGCATTTAGAAGCGATGGATCGTCACGATTTTCTTAAAATTGATCGAAGCGACGAATCGTACCGTATATGGGGCCCTTTACGTTAAGCTGTCATATTCGGTAAAGATGACCTGTTTCTGACAGCAAATAAAATTAACTAAATTTTTAAGGTTGATATAAATATAGAGGCGTCTTGTTACTGTTGAGTCCTAAGCGAAAAGATCAGCTCCTTGACTGTAACTTTTGTCAAATTGAAATTTGGATGCAAAAAATGTTTCCATTCTATCAAATGACAGATTTAGGTACGCAATTTAGTTTGATTTGAAAAGTTGCACTCAGCGCGCTGAAAATATAAAATGTGGTCGATGGAGAGGCATCTCAAAAATGGTAAGCAACTTACCTAACATAGGGGCGGCTGTGAGCCAGCCTTTATCAGCAGATGTCATCCGGAAGTCGCATGTCGCGGCGGGCAGCACGAACGACACTATCGTGATGCCGATGGCTGTGTTGGCGTAAATGAGGCCCGTGATGGCCAGGAGACAAAAATGGAAGCGTCCGAAACCTGAATAACAACAAACGCTACTTTATTTGGCACATGCAATAAGTCCCTAGCTCCCTACGACTCGACTCGAAAGTTTAAATAATTTAATATAAAAAAAAAAACTTTTTAAAAAACCGACTTCAAACGCCCGCACCACTACAAAGTATATACTTTATTGTAGATTTTTTAAAAATCGCTCAACTAATTTCGATAGGTACAATTTAAATTGGACCACCTGTGAAGCAAGTACGAGTATACCCTTTCAAACAAAAAAAGAATTAATTATAATGTATATGAGTACGTACCACGATAATTGTTTTTATAATGTCGATATTTCGGTCCATGCATGTTATCGTGGTACGTACTCGTATAATACATTATAATTATATGCCATTGAACCACGAAATATGTCTAAAATCTTTAAAAAAAGAATTTTCCAAATCGGTTCAGGCGTCTTCGAGTAATCGGTGAACATACATAAAAAATATTAAAATAAAAGATTCCGACGAATTGATAACCTCCTTTTTTGAAATCGGTTGATTATTATGGTGCGATGAGCCGGAAAGAAACTCCGCAGTTACCGTTTTCCAATTTATAGGCAGGTAAGTAAAAAGTGAGAACAATGCAAAACCGACTGCTTTCATGCAACTTTGTCGATGTGTAATGTTCGTGCCTGTTCATAAAATAATGCATAATTAAGTATCCAAGTAGGTATACCTTGTTTATTTTAAGTACCATTATCTTTATACATAATATAACTATGTTCATACCTTAGTTCATACATATCTTTCAGTGACATTAGTTTTGCTTACCAAAATTCCAGCTTAGAAAAGACATGAAATGTAAAATTACAGTCGTCATTAGCAACCCAACAATGGTTCACTACATGAGCGCAGGCCTCCGCTCAGAGAAGGGTTATAGGCCATAGTCCACCACGCTGGCCCAATGCGAATTGGCGGACTTCATACACCTTCAAGAACATTATGAAGAACTCTCAGGTGTGCAGGTTTCCTCACGATGGTTTCCTTCACCGTTGAAGCAAGTGATATTTAATTGCTTAAACGCACTTGACTCCGAAAAGTCAGAGGTGCGTACCCGGGATCGAACCTGCGACCCCCCGATTAGGAGACCACAGTCCTAACCACTAGGCTATCACTGCTTATGCTTAAATTACAGTAGCTGATACTAAATAAGTATGATAGAAATTAAAAAAGAAATCAAGACCATTGAACCCTTGATTCAACGGTAGGTACCTGATAATAATCTACCTGTATAGGAAAGATTTATTTTATCATCATCTCTACCGAAAGACTGAGATTATGATTTCAAGAGAGCTATGTCGAGCAGTACAGGTCTCTACTCTCTTCAAATGATTTCGACAGAGCACGATCTTTGCCGTCTGCATCCAGAGGCTGCCAGCGACTCGCCTTAGATTGTCCGTTCACCCAGTGGGGGGTTTACCAACGCTGCGTCTTTCGGTACGAGTTGGCCATTCCAGCAACTTGGGACTCCAACGCCCAACGGTTCTTCGAGTCATGTGTCCCTACCATTGCCACTTCAGCTTTGCGACACGATAAGCTGTGTCTATAACTTTGGTTCTCCAATCCATCTCCTCATCTCTCATTTGATCCTCACAGGGCTACACCTGGAGCCCTAAGGCGCAAGAGCGTCGCCAGTCGAGCCAGCCAAGGGGGGGGGGGGCAAGTTGACATTATTATGGACGACGGGAAAAGTATGAATAAATAAAACTTATGCGTTGAGTTAGCAACGAAGCACGAAGAAACAGATCGATGTGATTTTTGCAAATAACTATTATAGTACTATATATTTTTCAAACGTCTAGGGAGGGGGGGGGGGGCAGCTGCCCCTACCTACCCCCCCTTGGCGACACCCATGCTAAGGCGATTATAATCTCAACATAAGAGATACCACCTAACTTATTATTTCCATCCTGATATAAATATTTAGTTAAAACAAGTTTCCAAACTCACCGGTAGCTGAGATTGCAGCTTCGAAGTCCGCCCCATGTTCTAAGAAGTCTAAACCTATAACAACGAATAAGCCACATAAATATCACATTCACATCAGAGTAATTACCTACATATCACAGTGTCGCAATTGGTATACTTAACTGACAATACAGGCCTAATAGTTCTAGTTACGGTCATATGAACTTCGACAGTCATGTTATGTATTTTTTAAATTAAAAGAATTAAAATTAAACTATTTAAATTAAACTTCACAATTCAATGTTGGAACTAAATTTTGCTGTTTTGCCTAACCTAAAATATCGGGTACGTATCGTTTGATCCATGTAAATGTCACTGAAATGCAGACTAATATAAGAGTAAAAACCTACCTACTCAGATTAAATTTAACAACAAACCAATTTATTTAAACTACCCGCATATTTTAATTATTTATTTACAAAGATTTGTTACAATAGCAGAGTAATATTGCACGTTTTTTCCTTCAGGTACAAAACTTTTATTAGATTTCACATTTACTAATTATTTTTAGGTTTATTAATTAACTGCTCACTTTGGATCAATCAAATATAATAATTACATAATGAAAAGTTTTTAATGTTCAATTTAAATCAATAGCTACTGCATGATCAATAGGCCTACCTAGATATTTTCCAGAAAGTTTAAAGAATTGGAGACATCACAATAATATAATGATATAATAATTTATTTTCCTATCTTCACAATCGTTCCTACACTGCATTTTAAAATAAGTATATCAGGCTAAGGTCATCGATTTAATAAATAAAACATTACAATATAAAATCTAATAGTCTTATAAATTATTTTTATTTATTTATTTCTAATAACTTTAATAGTATAACCTAGTACATTAGGTATTGAATTATCTTCTTTTTTATCAACTTAATACAGATGCAGCATAACCTGCATAAGGATTGTGAGCATATTGTGTATGCATTTTTGTTTATATCTATGACTATTGACTAGCTTTTACCGCGGCTTCGCACCCGCTATTTATTGAAAGTAATCCGAAGTGGTGAATACAAACTTACAAAATTACTAATTTTGATTTCTCGGCGGTTCTTTTGGGATGTCCCATTTGTCGTATTAAGGCGAACAAAACAAAAAACCAAAGCCGTTCAAAGAAAAATTAATATCTAATCGGATAATATAAATCGGAGGCGTGAAAAGGTAAGTAACATACAGACAGACTAACGCATTAATATGAATCACACTATAAAACGTGATTTTATACCATTTCTCAGTTACACATGTTAGCTAAAATGTGAATGTAAAAAAAATTAAATCCGGTAGCACAAGGGTCGCAACTCGCAATTTTTTTTTGGTTTTATTTCGTACTAGCTGATGCCCGCGACTTCGTCCGCGTGTATTTAGTTTTTGAAATCCCTCGGGAACACTGATTTTCCGGGATAAAAAGTAGCCTATGTCACTTTTCAGCAGCTCCTCGCTTATAGCCATGCAAAAAATTCACGTCGATCCGTAGCTCTGTTACGGCGTGATTGAAGGACAAACCAACAAACAAACACACTTTCGCATTTATAATATTAGTATGATTTTTTTCGTGGATAATTGTAACTTTGAAGTCATTTTTGGTTTCTATCAAGGGCATAACCAAAAATTATACAGATAAGGTTAAAAGACAGCTTGTATGAGAAAAGCCGCTCGGACTATATCTGCCCACTTTGTTCAGATAATATCGAAGTTTGTGAAGTGTACTTGGAATATGAAGATCATCGTTATCTTTTGTCTGTTCTCAAATATGATAAAATAGTGTTGGTTTAGAAACGGAATTGTTTTACTTACTTATTTGGTTTTGAAATGTATTAGGACATAATAAAAAAATGATACATAGATATTATATTATGTAGTTTATCTCATAGAATAGAATAGAAAATTCTTTATTGCACACCAAGAAATAATGGTTGAAATACAACAAAAAGATCTCATGTCATAGTCGTACCTTATTTGTACCTACTACTAACAAATGTTCCAATCGCAAGAAAAATTTCCAGCGTTTGATTTGATTACGCAAGGAGGGCCTAAACTTTATTTTTATCGACCGAGCGAAGCGAAGGTCTCTGAGTTTACTAGAGCGATTTGCACTTGTCCGTCCGTCCGTCTGTCAGAGCCTTATAACTTCTGAATTACTGAACGTAATTACTTCAATTTTAGATATGATATGTAAACCGATGGCCTCCAGCCGAAAATGGCTTAAAAAGTTATAAAAATCTTTATTTCAGGGGGGCTCTCATAGAAGCGAATGCGAAGTAAAATAAAATTTTTTGCATTTCATAGGGTTGCCATACCTCATTTTAAAGATAATTTGGAACAGAGTACAAAAGTATTTTTTTTTATTTTTTTTCCTAAAATTGACGAAATGGGGGGCTTTCAAAGTGGAGATTTTATTCGAGGCCAGATCTCTAAAACCACTTTATTTTAAAAATTGAAACTTACACATAATTTGAGTTATATTCTGTACTTGAACAACAAATACTACACTAGCGGCACGCTATGATGGCCGGTTTGACACATTTAATAGTGATGTGGAATGTCAATTTACTCTCGAACAAAAAACAATTAAGTTTTGTTTTTGTACCTGATTAAATAGGTTTAATAAAACAAAAATGTATATGTTTATTTAATTTATTTGAACGAACTGAATATTTGAATGAAAATGAATATACATACTTTATATGCACACAAGAAACATATGAATACAAAAGATACCAAAAAAGGTGCCACAAAAGGCCATAATTAATCAGATTCGTCCATACTACTATTTTCACTGTCGTCACTGCTATCATCACCTACATTAATAATTATATGTTCGTTTTCTATAATATTATCTATTTTCACATCTCTTTCATAATCTTCCCTTATTAATTTAACAGTTCTATTCACAACCTTTTCCCAGTCTCCTTTAGTCACATGTTCACAAGCTTCTTCTAATAATTTTAGCATTTTTTTTGTGGTAAATGGGGGTTCTGTATTGTGTCTTGCAGCATATCCCTTAATTTGAGCCCACACCAACTCAATCGCATTATACTCACAATGGTAAGGCGGTAACCGTATAACTCTGTGCCCATGTTCTAATGCTATTTCGTCAATGACGTATCGGATCTTGGTTGGTTTGTTTTCTTTTAAAAGACGTACTAATTCCACTTTTAACATATTCATGTTTGCATCTACGCCATTTTTACGAAGCCATGCGACGATATCAGCTTTCTTTTGGGATTGGGCAGGTGGCTTGTCAATTTGCATCGAGTGGTATGGGGCGTTGTACATAATTATAATAGATGGTTCAGGGAGGCTACACAACATTGAGGTAAACCATTCAGTAAACTTTTCTCCATTCATGTCTTCATGATAGTCTCCAGTGGTTTTTGACGCAAAAGCCATGAGAGAACCTTCGACAAACCCGTTGATGGTTCCGGCGTGACAAATTATAAGTCGCGATCCTTTTCCTACAGGAACTTTGGAAGTAGATGCTGCTGTGTCATCGTTCCAAGAACGGCCAACAGTATGGTTAGCATTAAGCCATGTTTCATCCAAGAACACATTTTGCCAATTTTTGATTTCTTTCACTTGCCGTAAAAAAGTATACCTTGCCATCGCTATATCAAATCTTTCCATCAATATTTTGCGTTTGTTACATTTTTTGTATCGAAATCCAATGGTCTTCAAAATCTTCGTTAAAGAACTTTCCCCACCGAAGAATAATCCAGCTTCCTTCAGTGAATGCACCAACTTTTTTCTTGTTGGATACTCCTTCTGTAAATAGTAGCCGTAAACATGTCTTCGGATAGCATCGGCATCAAAGCTATCGATGCCTACGACTGGTTTTGCTCGTTTTCTCTTTTTTGGTGTGTGAAGTTTATTTTCTTCTGTGCCAGTCTCGCCATATTTTTTTTTAGTTATCCGTCTAACAGTTCGTTGTCGAATATTAAGCGCATCAGCTACGCGTTCAACCACTGACGTTATAGGTAAAATTGGCCCTCCATTTTGAGCTTCACGATCGAAATAGTTACGAAGGCGTATTACGAACTCACGTGTCTGACTATTTAGAACAGTTCTCTGCGTACGTTCGGTCATATCGACGAAATCCACAACAAAGGGCTTGAACAGAGTCCAAATTAACGAGCAAGGGTCAACAGTAATGCAGTATCAATATTTGAAATCCAAAGCCAGGTCAAAACTATATCACAATCGCATTGCACTGACAGTTTATACTTTTCAAAGCAACGTCAATTCGAAACTGCTTTGTTTTGCATTGAGCATTGACGCGAGTTTGCCGGAGGTAGTAGTTGTGCTAGCCAGCGATCCTATGTGACGATCGTATTAGATTCCATTTTTAAAAATTTTCAATTTAGAAAACCAAATGCCGAGTTGTGGTATATATCATATAAAAATAAAAATTTTACCTTTTGTATGAAACAGCTGATATTTTTTTGCGATTTCAGAGGTTTGTCCACATAGTGAAAATTGTTCATATTCACAAGTACATTCACCCCTTAAATGGTGCAAACTGATTTTTCTACACTTGTATACATTTTAGAAATCAATTTAATAAATAAATTTTGAGTCCTAAACCTAAAACTACATTCGATAAAATTTATGAATCTCTGCACATCACTATCGTCAATAAAGTAATACAATTATTTCCTTCAAAGTCGTTATCAATTAATACGGAACTTCATGAGCGGACAAACGTCAAACCGGCCATCATAGCGTGCCGCTAGTTTAAGATTAGATAAATATTATAAAGAAACGAAATTATTTAAGTTTTAATGGGCATCAATGTTTTTAACAAAACTTCACTATACTGTTAATAGATGGCGCTGTCTTTAATATTGTAAATACGCATCCCATCCAGGAAAGCAGATGACGATTGACGTCATCAGATTCGGCGCGTTTTAATTACAATATAATATAGTTAAAACTACCTTATGGGAATTATGGGATACCGCGAGGTCTCAGTTCGGGGCGAACCACTAGTTATTTTATTGTCATAGCGGCAATAGAAATACACGTTCTGTGAAAATTTCAAGTATCTATAAGTTCATGAGATACAGCCCGCTGACAGACTGACGACAGGGGAGGCTTAGTAGGTAAAAGGGTAAAAGGTTCTGTTGGCACTCTTTGGGTACGGAACTCTAAAAAAGAAAGGAACAGGGTGAAAATATTCAGCGACGTTTGTTGGTGAGGGTTTATGTGCAAATCTACCTAAGTATTATGTATTACACAGGTCAACAATTTTGGTAATTGGTTCTGGGTTCTAGGTAAAATCGGATATGTAGGTACATAGACAAGATAGTTTTTATCCAGGTACATATCAACGTAATAAACCTAAATCCACGCCGACAAAATCAGGGGCATCAGCTAGTTTTAAATATATGTCAGAAAGGCTTCATAGCTACTTAATTCTCACTCAGCGTTATCTTATCTTATTACACTGGTAGCGTTATTTGTTGGAACTCATGATTAATCAATTTCATGAAACAAGAAGAAGGGTTTTACCGTCGTAAATAAATTGCTCGTTGACATATCTAAACATCGGGGCGTGTTATAGGTGTGCGCATGGCTTTAACGCGTAAATAAGTGTGACAGTGACACGGTCATTTTACGGCATTGTAAGTACGCCAAGGATTTTCGAAACTTGTTTTAGTAAATATGGTTTACCAAAAAAAAACGTCGGCTCTTACGGTGGAGTGACAATTCAGCTAAAAACAACAAAATAAGGAACCGGGCTCGATTCCCGATTGCATCAGTTTTGAAAGTAACCTTTCTGAAGTTTTTCAATTACATAATATTAATCCACTGACCTCTATAATTAATCTACGATTAATACGGGGCTGGCTGCTAAAAATGACAGCAGCTATGGATCAAGTTAAGGCTGGAATCAAATCTGTGCGCATTTTGTCCATACAAAACTGTCATTTTGTACAGAGTCGTGTACGCACTAAAGCGACACATTTGACATACCTACGAATTAAAAAAAAGAACGTAACTGGAACGATGCAGCCTGCAGGAAGTGCCAAATAGTATCAAACATCAGTTGTCAAATATAGGGTATATTTGACAACCTATCCTGAGTGAGACTGAGCTGTCAAAAAGAAAATAAATGGTTGGACAGGGTATATACAGGGTGGGCCAGACCAGGTGGATATAAAATTTTTTTTAGATTGTTGACATGGGGGTCTACCAGGACCCGCAAGGAAAAAAATCGGTTCCCAACCGATTACGAGAAAAAAAAATTTATTTACAATTTTGGAATATTAACGCCTTGACGAACTTTTAATTTTTTTTTAATTTTTCCAGTGACAATTTCCGCAATTTTTTTTATGGAATATCTTTACCGAATAACTGTGCTCTCTTAGGAAAAAATTCCAGTCTGATTAGCTGGTTTTAAGAGCATTAAATTTTAAATTATTCCAAGAAAATTAAGTTCATCCAAAATCTACAGAAAATTTTAAAATTCCATTAAAAATAAAAGAAGAGGTTCATAGCACTGGTGATTTTTCAAAAACTGTAACAATTTATGTTCTTTCGATTTCCAAAAGAAAAATTGTATGTCAATGTGCCGGATAAAAAGTTATGATTTTTCAAAAGTCTTCGTTCCTCATTCGTGTAAATAACGACCTTATTGAAAAAAATTGTAATTGTTTGTGGAGACTGCATTATGTCCTTTAATTTTAACTGCCTCGTAGGTCTAGTGGTAAGCGTGTTCGATTGCGGCCGACGAGGTCCCGGGTTCGAGTCCCGGGTCGGACCATACCAAGTATTGGGGTTTTCCGATAAGAAATTCTCAGTACTAGCCCGGAGTTAAGAAGTTGGCGTTGTTTCACCCCGTGCCTTGGAGAGCACGTAAAGCCGTTGGTCCTGCGCCTAATCTCTCTCCGGTCGTCTCGAATTTTCCGTCCCATCGGGCTACGAGAGTAAAGAAACAGAGAGTGCACCTGTGTTCGCGCACATACTTGTGCACTTTAATATCTCCCGCACTGATTGCTAATCTTTCTAGAGATAGGCTGCCGCCGTGGCCGAAATTCGGTAGGGAGGACATTAATCCTTTAATGATGAATGACGGTATCTACTTTTATAAGAGAAAGAAAAATAAAACAATGTTTTATTTTTCTGAATTTCGGCCACGGTGGCAGCCTATCTCCAGAAAGATTATTATCTTGTTATTACTCAATCTGGGCCAATAAATAAATTAATATTTGAATTTTATTGAAGAGTTCACGCGGAAATCAATAACCTTTATACACGCGGACGAAGTCGCGGGCATCATCTAGTTCTAGTAGATACAGATAGATATTATTAGATATTAGAGAGCGTTTATCGATGTTATGGAGCCATCTGAAGAAAATTTACAAAGTGACTTATAGGTATAGACCTGCTTTTCAAGTTTTTTTATTTATATTTTTATTTGATGACAAGCTAGTCGTTGACTGCGAAGTGTTCTTAATGAAAGGTTTTAAACTTTTATCGTTTCGTCAATTTAAATGAATTAAAATATCTACTTTGAACAAACAAACCAAATATTTAAGCAATGTATGCAGTACATGATACTTTGTTAAGATCTACATAGATAATAATATATTTACTTATATCCACAATATCGTTGTCTTGTTTGATATAATATAGCAATCTTTAAAAGTGCCTAAAGTGTATCATAATTTATGCTAAGGGTCAGCGTTTACCGCTGGAGTATTGGCCAGTCGACCATGTTCCCAAGGATAATGAGATACCTATTTATCAACCTTATCCAATTATGATAGGGTTGTAAATAGTATGACAAGAAAAAATAATGCAATTTTTCATCAATTGTTCCTATCCTTGTTTATTAATAGTAACTGTCCTCTAAAGTTATTAATGAAGTTATGCCCTGAAAGTGCTTTTACAGCCCCTGAAATGGTGATGGTAACATTACCATTAACAGGCAATGACTTAGTTTCATCCTATAAAATTTATGGCCGCGATGAGACTGCTAACTACTGTATTATACCTTTACTATGTCAATTGTTGATACTCGGTTGGAATAATAAGTTGGACCATGGCCTAACACCGGCAAAATACTAAGCCGAATAAGAGCAAGCAATTATTTAACAAGAAGTGTATGTAGATAAGTTTAATCAAGGCTGACAACCAGACTTTTCACTTATGTCTGCATCTGATATTACTCATTACCTACTCATTAATCTTCCTGCATGTTGATATGGAGATTTCTGATTGTTTCAATTTCATTGTCTGCCATTATTATTTTGGCAATTGCGATGTAGGATTGCTTTTTGTGAAGTATTAGTTTTACTTTGAAATTACTATATTTAGCGCCATATAGCGCAGTGTAGCGCTATCTAGCTTCATTGTTTTGAGTTAGATTTTTGGTTGCTCGATGTGTAGTATCCGCAAATAATATACTATCACATAAATCAACGTAGTTACTTATCTGTCATACACAGGTATAGTTCTTGCAATTCACGAGGGCGACTGACTTATGCTTGTGTGTGACGTATCTGTATAAGTGTGAGCGAGCGCAATGCTCGCGCCTGCCCGCTCCCACCTAGGCTTTGACAGGCACGCATACTTATGCAATGTGCATGTACACGAAGTAACCACAAGTAAAGCTCACTCGCCTTCGTGAATTGCAAAAACTGTATTGGTCTCTAAGCATTTTTAGAATTCCGTGTCCATATGGAACAGAAACCTATTACTAAGCCTCTGTCCGTAACTGTCACAGGGGTTTACAACTTTAGCCGACGTAGCTAGACAGTTGCAGTTTTCCAGTGTGACTAACTATACATTGATATTGTATTAAATACATAATTATTTTGTTTTGAAAAGAGCAACTGCTGAGTTTCCTTGCCGGCTCTGCTCAGCAGAATCTGAATTCCGAACAGGTGGTAGTCTCGAGTGTCACAAGGTCTACATGAAACTTAGTAGAAATAAATATAAAATATTGTTATTTATTTGAAGAATTTAGGAGTATAGGTAATATTGTGTTGTGGTGCGGCGTATTTTTTTTGTGAGTCCGATTCGCACTTGACTGGTTCTTTACACCACGCTTCTACGCGGCAGCGTAGCAGCGAGGATGTTCTACGTTTCCTTGCTGACATACATGGATCTAACCACAGAAATATATCGAAGTAGAAAGGAAAAGTAAGCGGATGACGCGCGCCGATAATAAATAATTTGCAATATAGTGCAACATTTTTAATAAAAATAAAAATCTGTGTGAATGCTATCTCACACGATTCCTAATTTTATGTAAAAAATTAAAAACAAGGAATGTAACCTCAAAAGGAAGCATTTCCTTTCATAGGATTAGGATGCGTTTCTTTTCAAGAAAAACAATATCTATAATATAAAAGAAAGTGGTGTTAGTTACACTATTTATAACTCAAGAACGGATGAACCGATTTTGCTGAAAATTGGTAGAGAGGTAGCTTAGAACCAGGAGACGGACATAGGATACTTTTTATCCCGTTCGACCGCGTTTCCGTCAAGTCACTATAAAACGTGGTATAACAAAAACGCATCTGACATGGAATAACAAAACGCAAATGACAGTGGAATAACAAAACGTAAATGACAGCTAAACGTAATTTTGTCTTTGGTTAATTAGGGTCAAAAATTTGACAATAATTATAAAAATGATAGCTAAACGTAATTGATAATATCATCAGTAATATGTTTTCTCTTGTTTCATCATTAACAATGCCGCGAGCAAGACGATCAAATGTTTCCTGCTACAAAGCTACGGATTGACGTGATTTATTGGATAGGTATAGTTGAGAACCTGGAGGGTGACAAAGATTTCCCGCGGGATGTTATGAACTAAATCCACGCAGACGAAGTCGCGGGCATCAGCTAGTTTTCTAATAAAACGGACGCCTTGGTTTTAAATATGTCAAGGAATAAGCTCAATAGATTCAAGGAACAACTTCACCATCGTTGAGTAATGTTTAACCGACGAATACATTGACGATGTTTTAACAAACAGATTTTCAATACAAAAACGTTCATTATTCCTGGAAGAAACGTTACTCGGCGATCGTGAAATTCGCCCCGTAGTAAAAAAGTGGAAAGACAGCGGTTGCAACTTGCAAGTATTTAGGTATAACTGAACATTAAAATAAATTATTAATTTACTATTTGTGATATAGGTACCTACTTAAAATAACTACCTACTTAACTATTTACCGTTTTATTTTTGGGCCTACAACCGGCGGCAAGGGAATGATGGACTACAGGATAAATAAAGTAATGATAAAATACGAAATAAGCGTGTTATTAAATTACTATAGCCTTTTATTTATACATATTATAGCCATTTTAAGCATTGAATTGAATTGAAAATTGATCAGAAACACAATAAGTTAAAAATAAATCTGCATTCGCGACTTCTAGGTAAATTGCAAGCAACAAAAAGTTTAATCTACGTAAAATCTATTAAAAAGATAAAAACTTTAAAGTGATAATAAAGTGAATAGTCATCTTTTTATGAAAAAACGAAGATCTCATTCGGAGGCGGGACAAAGTCCTACGTAAACAATGATATATGCAAAGTGTGAACTTTAAAAAAAATCCTGAACGTTGTCATTCGCTGGGAGTGACAGGCGTGTGCTTTCCGATTTATGTTGAATGAATTTTTCGCGGTATTGTGCGTTTGCTTGTGCGCGTGTAAACTCGCTGAACTTGACTTTAGCGCGTACATATACTATGGTACCAATGATCTTCAAAACTCATGAATAATCAGTTGGTTAACTCGCTTCTAATTATAGTTATTTCAATATATTTCAGGATGGAATGGAGACGCTATAGGTAAGGTATATGTTTTCCAATCAGATAATATTACCTAAACATTTTCCAAGCTAAGAGGTTGCGTGATTGATGTTTTTTGCGTTTATTTGTTACCATTTTCGTCCAAAACTATTAGGGCAATTTGAAAGCATTTTTTGTATTACCTACGTATATCTTTTTGACAGTTTTTTGAATATGTTTACGACCACTAGGGTTTAATGAAATCGTAATTTATCATATTTTCTTTAAAAAAAATGTTTGGCCGATTTTGATGAGGGTTTTTAACATACGTAATTATAATATGCGTATGATTTAAATTTATAGACCAACAGTATCTAGTAGCAGTGGTAATTTTGATTTTTTTATTTAATGTCTTTGTTACGTAATACGTAGGTATAATTGCTTCAATAACTGCATTTATTTTTGTATTTCACTTCATTAGGTAGTTTTATTTAATTAGCCTCATGAAATTACTTCATTTTCATTCGATATTGTTTTACGTATTTTATGGATTCACATTACCTGTTAATGTATTTACCTATATTTGGGTAATTTTAGCTACAGTTGTACTTGAATAACCTGTCCCTACAATATTTTCTCAAAGCTCAAAACAATTATTATTGATCTAAATATCTGCTTTCACATCTCTAGCATAACTTTTACAAAACAATGCCTAATTGGCACGTAAAAAAAAACTAAAACTCACCCATGTTTAAAAAGTATCACTTCACTATTTAAATAAAATGTCCTGTTGAGATCAATCACGATATACCGCCTACCGGTGTTGCATCGTCAGACGATGCGCGGACGCAAGCCTCAAGGATGCCGCGTATTGCGCGCAGAGGCTTCTATGCGAATGTCGCCTCGCTACCGGCTCCTACCGAAGATTCCTTCCATGCTGATAACGATAAGGTCGGTCGATCGCTCATCTCACGTTATCTAGACGGTGACCACGATCGATCTCCTCGCATGATTTCTAGGCCGTTTCTCACTAGGTACTACAATACCTAATCCTTACGTAATAGCTACGTAAGTTTGGAAGCTAGTTTCTAATTGAACTGCACAATGTGTTGTTGGAAGTTAGTCACTTAAGTCACTTCATAAGTACTTCATACAGTACCTATCTTACTTTTGATATGATTACGTCTATTTCTGTAATCCGTCAAAAGAGGCGCATGTCTTAGGTTCAAGTGCTGCTAAATAGACTATAACGTCATCTGTATAATATATAGGTAAATATTTATATATTTATAGTGTTCAAAAATTAAACAAAAACATGGGTAGGTACTTCCTTAAACATTTCACAATTGATAGTTTCTTACAGTTCAAGCTTCCTAAAAGTACCCATTAGGTACCAGTACTCAAACACGTCATACTCAACACGTACACGTACTCAACACTCATCATCATCATCAAATAAAAAAAAACATCTCTGACACATGATTATGGAGCACGGGTTTCCTCTCAGAGTGAGGGGGGTTTTGGTCAGAGTCCACCACACTGGCAAAGTGCGTAGGTACCTATTGAGTATTTGCGAGATTTCATCCACCTTTGAGACATTACAAAGAACGCTCAGGCATGCATATTCCTCACAATTCCTATTACTGTTACAGGAACTGATATTGAATTTCTTAAAATGCACAAATCTAACTTTGAAAAGTTAGATAAGTGCGTGCCTAAAATCAAGAGATCAAGAGAGAAATCAAGATACCAAATACCAATAGGGCTAGTATGAGATTTAATTCGGTTGATCGTATTCGTATTCGATGAAATTAGTGTCAAAGTAAAATAACTAAAAACACGTAGTTATCCTTATTTAATCTGATTCAGTCTAAACATTAAATATTTCTAGTACTATTCCTTAGCAAACATTTTATAGCACGGCGGTCGTACAACAATATCGCCCAGCCTAACCAGCATTCATTCGTATCGATATTTTAACATTAAGTTAAAGTATACTATAGTATTCATAGGGTGTGATGCTTCATAAGGTTTTCAAATTACACGTTGGAATTACTTAAAGTTTAGGAGGTACTTTATTCTTTCAAATACTACATAATATAAATGCCCACTTTTCCAAGAGATTCATTCATTTGCAAAGTACTTATCGTCGTATTTATTAAGTATAAAATATTATTGTTATTGCGGAATCCCTCTTGGTTTAATAATTATGAAAGTTATTAAAGCTTTAAGAGTAGACCTCCCTTGGGAGCGAGCTCTAAAAGCCGGGGAACATCTAATGAATACAGAGATAAGGCGATTTGTTTTCCTGACAGAAACTGATTAATTAAAAATATTACAGTTTTTTGCTGAAACTAAAAGATGGGTGAATATAAAGGTGATCTACTTATTAATTACTTTTCGGTGTTATGTAATTATGTAGGTATGTGCGTTTTATGCAATTAAACATCAATTTCTTAAACAGCGAAGGAAGCTGGAAGAACTGTGAGGAAACTTGCATGACTTGTAAGGAAAGTTGAAACCTACGAGTAGGTACATGACTGTAAGTTCTCTACATCCATACATTTGGCGTTGCCCTAGTCGGGTAAAAAGAATACCAAAAAGTAGCTCTATAAATGATAATATTATTATGATCAAATGATTTGTGTATAGTGCTTAGAATAAATACTCCTAGAAACGTAATAAGTAGTCGCCGCGGTGATAAGCCATTTTTAGTAAGCCGAAGGCATAGATAATATTCCTACGCAGCTCAGTATCGTCGCGTTAGTACGAGCTCGCAGAAAATTATTAAAAAATAACGTACTGTGCTGTGAAAGGGTGTCATAATTCATCAAAATAACCATCAAAAACGTAATTAACAGTACCAGAATACAGAAAATAATTAATTATTACTTACATGGCACTCACACTGCACACATTCATTACTTGTTTTGAGCCTATGTTTGTAGCAGAACTTTCTTAGAAACTTCCGATCTATGAGTATTTAATCTAAAGTATAGTGCTAATTTTTAAGAATGGAATCTATGAAACTAAGACACCTACGCATGCATTAATTCATATAGCTCGACGACCTATTGAACGTTTCCTTTACATGATTATTATAATTATTAAAACATAAGTAAAATTACTCAAAGATGCTGCAACATCTACTCAGCGAAACTCTCCCACTGGACAGGAGAAAAGATCAAACAGGACTCGTTCATTTTTATTACTTTCATGAATAGGAGGTACCTATTGATGAAAAGTAATATTCGGTAGGTATACCCTCTGCACAGTTGTTGTTCTTTTATGAAGTGAACTCATTCACGGCGGCGATTTACTTGCATTTTATATTATAATATTGATAAACATCATTATGAAAAGGACCCAAACAACTTTATCTTTAACTAGATGATGCTCGCGACTTCGTCCGCGCGCATTAAGGGCTTTAGGTATGTGTTAATCCTGGGTATGAGCATGAGCTATCTCCATACCTTTCAGCCAAAGCGGTTCATTCGTTGTGGCGCGGCGGAGTAACAAACATATATCCATCCATCCTCACAAACTTTCGCATTTTTAGTATTAGTAGGTAGGATTAGTAGGATTAAATTATTGAATCAAAAACATACATAATAATAAAAATTACTTTATGTTTAAAAAGGGAAAAGGATAATACACGACATTTTAATATGCATTCCATTTCAACGAACCCCTATCTAAACTAAATAGCTCTATAGGTACTAACTACCGCCGTGACCTTTAATCGAGGTCTTTATTAATAACCATGTTGGAAATAGTCAGTATCTTCATCATTAAAACTTATTTAAATACCTATAGGGGTTAGCCTGTATTTACCTACTCTATTTTTTTTTTCAGTTGATTCATTGCTTACTTTTATATTGGAACCAAATAAATACTTCTGGCGAGATTTTTCGAAGATAGCTTTTCTCTATTATTATTACGATTCAAAAACACTTTGTTAAAGTTTATTTAAATAAAAACTACCTATTCTATTCTATACTATACTATTAAGACGGAATAGAGATAAAGTTTAATGTAAGAGGTTGCTTTTGCGCCTTTTTTTAGGAATCATTTTCCTGAATAACTATTCATTTATTTATTTAATGCAAGTTTTGCACCATAAAGAAGACGCTGCAGCAGTGAGTTAAGTTTTTATCATGTTACTATATTATTCAAAAGTACTTTAGTTTTACTAAAAAGTAGGTACTTTATTAGTTACTACTTAGTTGAAAAAATACTGGGCCCATTTTGATGCTGGTATTCCATTGGCATTTCACAGGTATCGTCTCAAGAGCAAATTCTAAGGATCGTTTCAAGGCCACCAGGGATTGGTTTAAGGCACAGCACTTCATTACGGGTTGAAAAATAATATTTTATTTGATTTGTAAACAAAAACACAAAATTTTTATTATTTTGTAGTTTCGTTTCTCAATTTAATGAAACACAATACATCACAACACAACAAGGTATTTTCTTGAATTCTATCTGCAATACCTAAATTCTGATTGTAGAGTCGATAATAGAACCCGTAAGCAATCAATTACGTAGTTCACAGAAATCACAGATTCCCCGAACATTGTTTGGTAGAAATGGGCAAGTTTAACTTTTCTTTTATGATCAATGTTCCGTATCTAATAAAATAAAAATTCTGACCACAAAAATCATTTTTAACCGACTTTCAAAAAAAAAGGAAGAGGTTCTCAATTCGGCCGAAAGGTATCTTGCTAGTAGGTATAGGTATGCCCACCGATTTTTCCAGGATTTCTGGACATCATCATTATCATCATTAACAACCCATCAACGGCTCACTACTGAGCCAGGTCTCCTTTCAGAGAAGGGTTATAGGCCATAGTCCACCATGCTGGCCCAATGTGAATTTGCTTCACCCATCTTCTAGAACATTATGAAGAACTCTCAGATGTGCAGGTTTCCTCACGATGTTTTCCTTCACCGTTGAAGCAAGTGATATTTAATTGCTTAAACGCACTTGACTCCGAAAAGTCAGAGGTGCGTACCCGGGATCGAACCTGCGACCCCCCGAATAGGAGACCACAGTCCTAACCACTAGGCTATCACTGCTCCATTTCTGGACAGATACGCATGAATTACGAATTTCGTCCTATGAAAATTTTTACTTTCAACTTTTCAAGCCTAATATTGCAGGGGTACTTCCATCTAAATTGTGGAATTTAGGAACTGTCGATTACGAATTGATATTGTTAATACCATAGCATAGCCTACGTCATGGAGCTCCACTATCCTGATGCTGCAGGGTACTGCCCACCTAAACTGTAGGGATTTGATATTGATATTGTTAGTACCAAGCATATACTACATCATGGAGCTCTAGCTCTTAGTTCCTCAATCCTGATGCTGCAGGGTATTGCCCACCTAAACTGTAGGGATTTGATATTGATATTGTTAGTACCAAGCATCATGAAGCTCTAGCTCTTAGCTCCTCAATCCTGAATTTGCAGGGTACTGCCCACGTAAACTGTAAGGATTTAGGAACTGTCGATTACGGATTGATATTATTGTTGCAAAGCAAATAATACGTCATCGAGCTTTAAGTCTTAGCTCCTCAATCCTGATGCTGCAGATTGCAGGGTACTACCCACCTAAATTGTAGGGATGTAGGAACTGTCGATTTTATAAATTGGTATTGTAGCATATATACATATATAAATTGTAGTATGAATGTCTAGGTTAGTGGTTAGGTTAGGTTAGCTAGGCTAGCTTCCCAATCGCCAATCCTGATACTGCCCATACTAAGTATAGACTACATTTAATGTAGTATAGCTATTACGCTTCTAATTTAGTAGCGTATCGTTGGATAGAAAGAGAGCAGGGACAAGTTACACTAAAAAGCTTAAAATAAAAATTCTTTTCAAAAACTGACTTTTAACGCCACTGCAAAGTATTAAAATTTGAAGTCGGGCGGGCCTAATGACACATCAGAGACACGTTTGTTGAAGTCGGAAGAACGTCGCGCATTGGTTTCATCGTTTCTATTTAAACATTTAAACAATTAAATAAAAAAACACTATTCACACGTTTCCTTATAAGGTACGGAATCTTAGCCACAGTGCGCAAGTGCGAATAGCACTTTTCGCCGACTTCATTATCTTTTGAGTGCGGAACACTAGAAAATATGTCTATAGATTGATCGAAAAAGTGTATTTACGCCACGTCACACGAGCCAGGGTCGCGCAAAACCTCAGCGACGACGGTCAAGTGCGTCTACTTACCTTGTATAGATATCGATAGTCTGTTAGGGCACCATAGGAAGAACATTAGCGAATATTCGCACCTTATGGAGCTTAATTGTCAATAAAGAACGCATTTTTATTTGCTTTCGTAGGTATAAGGAAAATTGTGCGATTTTTGGCTGATGATGTCGACTACTACGTAGTTACAAGAATCCTATGGGACCTCCTTATTTTCCCGTGATAAACTATGTACCTACTAGTAGGTAGGTAGTAGTAGAATTTAGGCACGCAGCCAGACGAACATAGGGCTACATAAATATATTATACCCTTTTCATGTAGCCCTATGTTCGTCTGGCTGCGTGCCTTGATCCTTTACTTACCCTATCTAATAGTGTTCCTGTTTATGAAGCCTTTCTCCGATTCAAATGATTTTCGCTTACATTCGATTTTTGGAAGTAATAATGGAATAAGAAAGCTTTATTTACGTCATACACGTAGATTATGACTATAAAGAGGTCGTGATTAAAAAGTAATTTAAATGTAATGTATTGCCATAACTGGGCGTAAAAGAAGGGTACAAGCAGTCTATGTATGCGTGTAATTGTATGTATGAATGTTTGTGGCTATTTACGTATGTACCACAGTAGCACCAAAACCACTGCGCCGATTTTGATGAATGAGGTTTCGATAAATTCGTTATTATGATCTTGGGGACATAGGCACCGTATACACACTTAATACACACATCTAAAACACATAATGGATATTTCATCCATTTTTCCGTTGTCTGGTTACGGTTTGTTAAACTTTTGTTCAAGTTAATTTTCTCGCAAGCAATTTACGCTTGCTCGATACATTAAGTCGAGGAGCCGATTAGGTTGGTATCGATATTGGTATGCAAAACAACCGTCACCTCGTCCTTTAGGACGTGTTTCGACACACCGTGAATTTAACGAACAACGGCCTCAAGAGCGAAATAACAATAAATCATTCGACAGTGTGTTTTATTCCTTATTTTTATTTTCATCACCAAAACCGGAAAAACACGATTTAATTAATCCATTGAGCTCTTTCTACGTATTCGATGATGATTGCACATTATATTATTATAATGGGTCACAAGCTGTGCCTTTTTTGTAGGTAATAGAATGACCGGTAGACAGATAGGAGAGGAAACTAAATTGATAAAATATAATGCCAACTGATGCATATTATATCTCAGGCAAAATTAAATTAATTTTTTTTGGAGGTAATGTGCGATAAACTTTCAATGATTAACCCCTATTCAT